>CM026404.1:89694815-89731472 GCA_014843695.1 Archivesica marissinica
ACTACCAGTCTGTGGGCGAGACAACTATATTGTAGGTTTTATTGTGTATTACTAGTCTGTGGGCGAGACAACTATATTGTAGGTTTTATTGTATACTACTAGACTGTGGGCGAGACAACTATATTGTATGTTTTATTGTGTACTACCAGTCTGTGGGCGATACAACTATATTGTAGGTTTTATTGTATATTACTAGACTGTGGGCGAGACAACTATATTGTAGGTTTTATTGTATATTACCAGTCTGTGGGCGAGACAACTATATTGTAGGTTTTATTGTGTACTACCAGTCTGTGGGCGAGACAACTATATTGTAGGTTTTATTGTATATTACTAGACTGTGGGCGAGACAACTCTATTGTAGGTTTTATTGTATTACATTTACGAGCAGAGGAAGCAATCATTTATAGTGATTATCATAATACCATCATATTACAAACTATCGTATTTCGCTCTCAAACAATTATACACATATAAACTGCTACGTATTTGGTCAACTATGCAATAGTCTCGAGTTATTTCAGACAGCATTTGGTATTCATTTTAACTTCCATATTGTTAATAACTAATGAAACGACATTTCCGATGCCAAGAGACACATTAATCCTGTCCAGTTTTATACAATTCTCTCACTCCTTGTAATTATGTTTATAAATGAACAGATTTTAATGTACATGGAAAATAATGCATGGAGATACTATAGATATGTATATGGAGAATATGACAGGCTGTAGATCTGTATATAGAGAATATGACAGGCTGTAGATCTGTATATATAGAATATGACAGGCTGTAGATATGTATATGGAGAATATGACAGGCTGTAGATCTGTATATAGAGAATATGACCGGCTGTAGATATGTATATGGAGAATATGACAGGCTGTAGATATGTATATGGAGAATATGACAGGCTGTAGATCTGTATATAGAGAATATGACAGGCTGTAGATCTGTATATGGAGAATATGACAGGCTGTAGATATGTATATGGAGAATATGACCGGCTGTAGATATGTATATGGAGAATATGACCGGCTGTAGATATGTATATGGAGAATATGACAGGCTGTAGATCTGTATATGGAGAATATGACAGGCTGTAGATATGTATATGGAGAATATGACAGGCTGTAGATATGTATATGGAGAATATGACAGGCTGTAGATCTGTATATAGAGAATATGACAGGCTGTAGATCTGTATATGGAGAATATGACAGGCTGTAGATATGTATATGGAGAATATGACCGGCTGTAGATATGTATATGGAGAATATGACAGGCTGTAGATATGTATATGGAGAATATGACAGGCTGTAGATATGTATATAGAGAATATGACAGGCTGTAGATATGTATATGGAGAATATGACAGGCTGTAGATATGTATATGGAGAATATGACCGGCTGTAGATATGTATATGGAGAATATGACCGGCTGTAGATATGTATATGGAGAATATGACAGGCTGTAGATATGTATATGGAGAATATGACCGGCTGTAGATATGTATATGGAGAATATGACAGGCTGTAGATATGTATATGGAGAATATGACAGGCTGTAGATCTGTATATAGAGAATATGACAGGCTGTAGATCTGTATATGGAGAATATGACAGGCTGTAGATATGTATATGGAGAATATGACAGGCTGTAGATCTGTATATGGAGAATATGACAGGCTGTAGATATGTATATAGAGAATATGACAGGCTGTAGATATGTATATAGAGACTATGACAGGCTGTAGATCTGTATATAGAGACTATGACAGGCTGTAGATCTGTATATGGAGAATATGACAGGCTGTAGATATGTATATGGAGAATATGACAGGCTGTAGATCTGTATATGGAGAATATGACAGGCTGTAGATATGTATATAGAGAATATGACAGGCTGTAGATATGTATATAGAGACTATGACAGGCTGTAGATCTGTATATAGAGACTATGACAGGCTGTAGATCTGTATATGGAGAATATGACAGGCTGTAGATATGTATATGGAGACTATGACCGGCTGTAGATATGTATATGGAGAATATGACAGGCTGTAGATATGTATATAGAGACTATGACAGGCTGTAGATATGTATATAGAGACTATGACAGGCTGTAGATCTGTATATATAGAATATGACAGGCTGTAGATCTGTATATATAGAATATGACAGGCTGTAGATCTGTATATATAGAATATGACAGGCTGTAGATCTGTATATATAGAATATGACAGGCTATAGATCTGTATATATAGAATATGCCAGGCTGTAGATCTGTATATATAGAATATGACAGGCTATAGATCTGTATATATAGAATATGCCAGGCTGTAGATCTGTATATAGAGACTATGACAGGCTGTATATCTGTATATATAGAATATGCCAGGCTGTAGATCTGTATATATAGAATATGCCAGGCTGTAGATCTGTATATAGAGAATATGACAGGCTGTAGATCTGTATATAGAGAATATGACAGGCTGTAGATCTGTATATAGAGAATATGACAGGCAGGCTGTGGATATGTATATATAGAATATGACAGGCAGGCTGTGGATATGTATATAGAGAATATGACAGGCAGGCTGTGGATATAGAGAATATGACAGGCAGGCTGTGGATATGGAGAATATGACAGGCAGGCTGTGGATATAGAGAATATGACAGGCTGTGGATATGTATATAGAGAATATGACAGGCTGTGGATATGTATATAGAGAATATGACAGGCTGTGGATATGTATATAGAGAATATGACAGGCAGGCTGTGGATATAGAGAATATGACAGGCTGTGGATATGTATATAGAGAATATGACAGGCAGGCTGTGGATATAGAGAATATGACAGGCAGGCTGTGGATATGTATATAGAGAATATGACAGGCAGGCTGTGGATATAGAGAATATGACAGGCTGTGGATATGTATATAGAGAATATGACAGGCAGGCTGTGGATATGTATATAGAGAATATGACAGGCAGGCTGTGGATATGTATATAGAGAATATGACAGGCAGGCTGTGGATATAGAGAATATGACAGGCTGTGGATATGTATATAGAGAATATGACAGGCAGGCTGTGGATATAGAGAATATGACAGGCTGTGGATATGTATATAGAGAATATGACAGGCAGGCTGTGGATATAGAGAATATGACAGGCAGGCTGTGGATATGTATATAGAGAATATGACAGGCAGGCTGTGGATATAGAGAATATGACAGGCAGGCTGTGGATCTGTATATAGAGAATATGACAGGCAGGCTGTGGATATAGAGAATATGACAGGCAGGCTGTGGATATGTATATAGAGAATATGACAGGCAGGCTGTGGATATGTATATAGAGAATATGACAGGCAGGCTGTGGATATAGAGAATATGACAGGCAGGCTGTGGATATAGAGAATATGACAGGCAGGCTGTGGATATAGAGAATATGACAGGCAGGCTGTGGATATGTATATAGAGAATATGACAGGCAGGCTGTGGATATAGAGAATATGACAGGCAGGCTGTGGATATAGAGAATATGACAGGCAGGCTGTGGATATAGAGAATATGACAGGCAGGCTGTGGATATGTATATAGAGAATATGACAGGCTGTAGATATGTATATGGAGAATATGACAGGCAGGCTGTGGATATGTATATAGAGAATATGACAGGCAGGCTGTGGATATGTATATAGAGAATATGACAGGCAGGCTGTGGATATGTATATGGAGAATATGACAGGCAGGCTGTGGATATGTATATAGAGAATATGACAGGCTGTAGATATGTATATAGAGAATATGACAGGCAGGCTGTGGATATGTATATAGAGAATATGACAGGCAGGCTGTGGATATAGAGAATATGACAGGCTGTGGATATGTATATAGAGAATATGACAGGCAGGCTGTGGATATGTATATAGAGAATATGACAGGCAGGCTGTGGATATAGAGAATATGACAGGCAGGCTGTGGATATAGAGAATATGACAGGCAGGCTGTGGATATAGAGAAAACTAGAAATTGCTATGGAGATGAAGAAAGTACAAGCTGTGTTAAAAAAAATGAACAAATATTCAAATGGCCGTATCATCTTACAGGAATGGGATTACAATATGCACAACCAGACATTGTATTATACTGATACTTCCAGCCAAGTTTGGTGAAAGCTATTAATCAGCCCACGCTGAATAAACTTCTCACGATTACAAGATAATATTTTAATATTTTGTCACGACAATATAAGACCTTGAGTTTATTGATGTTGGTTGAGTTTATTGATGCTGGTTGGGTTTATTGATGTTGGTTGGGTTTAGTGATGCTGGTTGGGTTTATTGATGCTGGTTGGGTTTATTGATGTTGGTTGGGTTTATTGATGCTGGTTGGGTTTATTGATGTTGGTTGGGTTTATTGATGTTGGTTGGGTTTATTGATGTTGGTTGGGTTTATTGATGTTGGTTGAGAATATTGATGTTGGTTGGGTTTATTGATGTTGGTTGAGTTTATTAAAGTTGGTTGAGTTTATTGATGTTGGTTGGGTTTATTGATGTTGGTTGAGAATATTGATGTTGGTTGAGAATATTGATGTTGGTTGGGTTTATTGATGTTGGTTGGGTTTATTGATGTTGGTTGGGAATATTGATGCTGGTTGGGTTTATTGATGTTGATTGAGTTTATTGATGTTGGTTGAGTTTATTGATGTTGGTTGGGAATATTGATGTTGGTTGGGTGTATTGATGTTGGTTGGGAATATTGATGCTGGTTGGGTTTATTGATGATGCTGGTTGGGTTTATTGATGTTGGTTGAGTTTATTGATGTTGGTTGGGTTTATTGATGCTGGTTGGGTTTATTGATGCTGGTTGGGTTTATTGATGCTGGTTGAGTTTATTAATGCTGGTTGGGTTTATTGATGCTGGTTGGGTTTATTGATGATGTTGGTTGGGTTTATTGATGATGCTAGTTGGGTTTATTGATGATGCTGGTTGGGTTTATTGATGTTGGTTGGGTTTATTGATGTTGGTTGGGTTTATTGATGCTGGTTGGGTTTATTGATGCTGGTTGGGTTTATTGATGTTGGTTGAGTTTATTGATGTTGGTTGGGTTTATTGATGATGCTGGTTGGGTTATTGATGTTGGTTGGGTTTATTGATGTTGGTTGGGTTTATTGATGCTGGTTGGGTTTATTGATGCTGGTTGGGTTTATTGATGTTGGTTGAGTTTATTGATGATGCTGATTGGGTTTATTGATGCTGGTTGGGTTTATTGATGATGTTGGTTGGGTTTATTGATGATGTTGGTTGGGTTTATTGATGTTGGTTGGGTTTATTGATGTTGGTTGGGTTTATTGATGATGCTGGTTGGGTTTATTGATGCTGGTTGGGTTTATTGATGCTGGTTGGGTTTATTGATGTTGGTTGGGTTTATTGATGATGCTGGTTGGGTTTATTGATGCTGGTTGGGTTTATTGATGATGTTGGTTGGGTTTATTGATGTTGGTTGGGTTTATTGGTGCTGGTTGAGTTTATTGATGTTGGTTGGGTTTATTGATGTTGGTTGAGTTTATTGATGCTGGTTGGGTTTATTGTTTCTGGTTGGGTTTATTGATGTTGGTTGGGTTTATTGATGCTGGTTGGCTTTATTGATGCTGGTTGGGTTTATTGATGTTGGTTGGGTTTATTGATGCTGGTTGGCTTTATTGATGTTGGTTGAGAATATTGATGCTGGTTGGGAATATTGATGTTGGTTGAGTTTATTGATGTCGGTTGAGTTTATTGATGCTGGTTGGGTTTATTGATGTTGGTTGGGTTTAGTGATGTTGGTTGAGAATATTGATGCTGGTTGGGAATATTGATGTTGGTTGAGTTTATTGATGTTGGTTGAGTTTATTGATGCTGGTTGGGTTTATTGATGTTGGTTGGGTTTATTGATGTTGGTTGAGAATATTGATGTTGGTTGGGTTTATTGATGTTGGTTGAGTTTATTGATGTTGGTTGAGTTTATTGATGTTGGTTGGGTTTATTGATGTTGGTTGAGAATAGTGATGCTGGTTGGGTTTATTGATGATGCTGGTTGGGTTTATTGATGTTGGTTGAGTTTATTGATGTTGGTTGGGTTTATTGATGTTGGTTGGGTTTATTGATGCTGGTTGGGTTTATTGATGCTGGTTGGGTTTATTGATGTTGGTTGAGTTTATTGATGTTGGTTGGGTTTATTGATGATGCTGGTTGGGTTTATTGATGTTGGTTGGGCTTATTGATGTTGGTTGGGTTTATTGATGCTGGTTGGGTTTATTGATGCTGGTTGGGTTTATTGATGCTGGTTGGGTTTATTGATGTAGGTTGAGTTTATTGATGATGCTGGTTGGGTTTATTGATGCTGGTTGAGTTTATTGATGTTGGTTGGGTTTATTGATGCTGGTTGGGTTTATTGATGCTGGTTGGGTTATTGATGATGTTGGTTGGGTTTATTGATGATGCTAGTGGGTTTATTGATGTTGGTTGGGTTTATTGATGTTGGTTGGGTTTATTGATGATGCTGGTTGGGTTATTGATGTTGGTTGGGTTTATTGATGTTGGTTGGGTTTATTGATGCTGGTTGGGTTTATTGATGCTGGTTGGGTTTATTGATGCTGGTTGGGTTTATTGATGTTGGTTGAGTTTATTGATGATGTTGGTTGGGTTTATTGATGATGCTGGTTGGGTTTATTGATGTTGGTTGGGTTTATTGATGTTGGTTGGGTTTATTGATGCTGGTTGGGTTTATTGATGCTGGTTGGGTTTATTGATGTTGGTTGAGTTTATTGATGATGCTGGTTGGGTTTATTGATGCTGGTTGGGTTTATTGATGCTGGTTGGGTTTATTGATGATGTTGGTTGGGTTTATTGATGTTGGTTGGGTTTATTGGTGCTTATTGAGTTTATTGATGTTGGTTGGGTTTATTGATGTTGGTTGAGTTTATTGATGCTGGTTGGGTTTATTGTTTCTGGTTGGGTTTATTGATGTTGGTTGGGTTTATTGATGCTGGTTGGCTTTATTGATGCTGGTTGGGTTTATTGATGTTGATTGGGTTTATTGATGCTGGTTGTTGGGAAAAGAGATTTCGTAGCATTTTCAGTTTGTTTTGAAAATTTCTAAAGCAGCGCAATTCGCGTTGAAACGAGCGTTCTGATTGGATTATGATTATTCTTCATATATAAAAAAACATCTTGTTACATTCTAATAATCCAATCAGAACGCTCGTTTCAACGCGAATTGCGCCGCTTTAGAAATTTTCAAAACAAATTGAAAATGCTACAAAATCTCTTTTTGACGTACATTTTTGCCGAATAAACTTACACGTCAGTGTAAACACATTTTATTGATAATGTTATTCACAGTTAAAACTCTCCCGTCGAAGATTTTTTTTTGTTGCTGACAGAACCAGTGTCCTAGTATGGAAATGTGACCTGCTATGGCCAATGTCTGTGGCAATTGTTTGCAAAGTATACATGCATGCAGCTTAAAGTTGTGTTTTATTTGAAGAACAATATAAAGACTCGGGATAGGCGTTATATTTGGACAGCTTTGTACAAAATTGTTTCAGATAGGGCCATTTTACTGATCGATGCGAAATCTGACATCCCACAGAGTAGAATCCCTGTACTTAAATATATATACTAGTACCCCCAAACGTGCCGAATCCCTGTGTGTATTGTATACCCCCAATAAACGCACCAATGTATTGTATACCCCCAATAAATGCACCAATGTATTGTATACCCCCAATAAACGCACCAATGTATTGTATACCCCCAATAAACGCACCAATGTATTGTATACCCCCAATAAAAGCACCAATGTATTGTATACCCCCAATAAACGCACCAATGTATTGTATACCCCCAATAAACGCACCAATGTATTGTATACCCCAATAAATGCACCAATGTATTGTATACCCCAATAAAAGCACCAATGTATTGTATACCCCCAATAAAAGCACCAATGTATTGTATACCCCCAATAAACGTACCAATGTATTGTATACCCCCAATAAATGCACCAATGTATTGTATACCCCCAATAAAATCACCAATGTATTGTATACCCCCAATAAACGCACCAATGTATTGCATACCCCCAATAAAAGCACCAATGTATTGCATACCCCAATAAACGCACCAATGTATTGCATACCCCAATAAAAGCACCAATGTATTGTATACCCCCAATAAACGCACCAATGTATTGTATACCCCCAATAAATGCACCAATGTATTGTATACCCCCAATAAAAGCACCAATGTATTGTATACCCCCAATAAAAGCACCAATGTATTGCATACCCCCAATAAACGCACCAATGTATTGTATACCCCCAATAAAAGCACCAATGTATTGTATACCCCCAATAAACGCACCAATGTATTGTATACCCCAATAAACGCACCAATGTATTGTATACCCCCAATAAACGCACCAATGTATTGTATACCCCCAATAAATGCACCAATGTATTGTATACCCCCAATAAAAGCACCAATGTATTGTATACCCCAATAAAAGCACCAATGTATTGTATGCCCCCAATAAACGCACCAATGTATTGTATACCCCCAATAAAAGCACCAATGTATTGTATACCCCCAATAAATGCACCAATGTATTGTATACCCCCAATAAACGCACCAATGTATTGTATACCCCCAATAAATGCACCACTGTTTTGTATACCCCCAATAAACGCACCAATGTATTGTATGCCCCCAATAAATGCACCAATGTATTGTATACCCCCAATAAAAGCACCAATGTATTGTATACCCCCAATAAACGCACCAATGTATTGTAAACCCCCAATAAATGCACCAATGTATTGTATACCCCCAATAAACGCACCAATGTATTGTATACCCCCAATAAACGCACCAATGTATTGTATACCCCCAATAAACGCACCAATGTATTGTATACTCCCAATAAATGCACCAATGTATTGTATACCCCAATAAATGCACCAATGTATTGTATACCCCAATAAAAGCACCAATGTATTGTATACCCCCAATAAATGCACCAATGTATTGTATACCCCAATAAAAGCACCAATGTATTGTATACCCCCAATAAATGCACCAATGTATTGTATACCCCCAATAAACGCACCAATGTATTGTATACCCCAATAAAAGCACCAATGTATTGTATACCCCCAATAAACGCACCAATGTATTGTATACCCCCAATAAATGCACCAATGTATTGTATACCCCCAATAAAAGCACCAATGTATTGTATACCTCCAATAAACGCACCAATGTATTGTATACCCCCAATAAACGCACCAATGTATTGTATACCCCCAATAAACGCACCAATGTATTGCATACCCCAATAAAAGCACCGATGTATTGTATACCCCCAATAAACGCACCAATGTATTGTATACCCCCAATAAAAGCACCAATGTATTGTATGCCCCAATAAACGCACCAATGTATTGTATACCCCCAATAAAAGCACCAATGTATTGTATACCCCAATAAACGCACCAATGTATTGTATACCCCAATAAAAGCACCAATGTATTGCATACCCCCAATAAACGCACCAATGTATTGCATACCCCCAATAAACGCACCAATGTATTGTATACCCCCAATAAAAGCACCAATGTATTGTATGCCCCCAATAAACGCACCAATGTATTGTATACCCCCAATAAAAGCACCAATGTATTGTATACCCCCAATAAACGCACCAATGTATTGTATACCCCAATAAACGCACCAATGTATTGTATACCCCAATAAAAGCACCAATGTATTGCATACCCCCAATAAATGCACCAATGTATTGTATACCCCCAATAAAAGCACCAATGTATTGTATACCCCCAATAAAAGCACCATAGGTGGACTTTATTCCTTAAATAATGAAGTACACAAAGAGGCCATAGCTCCAGAAAATGCTACAAGACGTGAACATTTGCACTTGTTCACTTGATGATGAATGTATACCAAGTTTCATATTGAATTTAATGAGGACTTTTAAGAGTTGAGGACACAAGAACGTGTGACGAATGCATGACAGAACGACTCGAACATAATCTGCCTCCCGGCTTCTAAAGACTTGAGCAAACAATGCCACGAATCATGCATTATGGATAGTTATACAAGTTTGTTCATTTGTTTTGTATTGTACATTGTATATATAGAATGCAATAAAATATGATTAAACTAAACTAAAGACGGTGCAATACAATATTAAAACTTGCAGAATACTGACCATTTCCACAGCATCTTTATCGAGTATACACATAGCATCGTCTATTGGAGCACCCTTCATATTATCTGTGACCCGACCTTGACCTATTCCCTCTGCAATGGAGCTGCCATCTGTCCGTTCTAGTTTACCATTCTTGAACCAGTTGTACAAAACACTGCCCTGAAAAACAATTTGTAAGCAAGTTGAGTGGCATTTCCTCCAGAAGTATTTCGGTCAATATACGGGGGATAGCTTATAGACAATAGACGCCCAAATTCCAGTCCAGAAGCATCCATAATTCTTGTACACGCCCGGTGTATAGCACCATTACATAGGACCTTGGTTTATCGTCCCATCTGAAAGAGAGTTAATTTTATTAGGGTCAGGCGGGGGATCGAACCTGCGATCCCTGGATTACCAGTCCAACATGTTAACCACCGGGCTACAGATCTGTCTGTTACCAATGTATAACACAATACCACCCATTTTATAGTTTCGTTTTTTTTGTCTTTGGTCAACGGTTTAATATTGCACTTATAGCTTAGGTCGTAGACGACTTTCCTGTTTTTATTGGCAGAAGAAGACCCCATTATGTCCCAGTATACAGTTCTTACCTGTGGATCAATCAGCACAAACTAAGTGAATCTTTGGGTTCTTACCTGTGGATCAATCAGCACAAACTACGTGAATCTTTGGGTTCTTACCTGTGGATCAATCAGCACAAACTACGTGAATCTTTGGGTTCTTACCTGTGGATCAATCAGCACAAACTACATGAATCTTTGGGTTCTTACCTGTGGATCAATCAGCACAAACTACGTGAATCTTTGGGTTCTTACCTGTGGATGAGCACAAACGTATGTGAATCTTTGGGTTCTTACCTGTGGATCAATCAGCACAAACTATGTGAATCTTTGGGTTCTTACCTGTGGATGAGCACAAACGTATGTGAATCTTTGGGTTCTTACCTGTGGATGAGCACAAACTACGTGAATCTTTGGGTTCTTACCTGTGGATAAGCACAAACTACGTAAATCTTTGGGTTCTTACCTGTGGATGAGCACAAACGTATGTGAATCTTTGGATTCTTACCTGTGGATGAGCACAAACTACGTAAATCTTTGGGTTCTTACCTGTGGATGAGCACAAATGTATGTGAATCTTTGGGTTCTTACCTGTGGATGAGCACAAACTACGTAAATCTTTGGGTTCTTACCTGTGGATGAGCACAAACGTATGTGAATCATTGGGTTCTTACCTGTGGATGAGCACAAACTACGTAAATCTTTGGGTTATTACCTGTGGATGAGCACAAACGTATGTGAATCGTTGGGTTCTTACCTGTTGATCAGCACAAACGTATGTGAATCGTTGGGTTCTTACCTGTTGATCAGCACAAACTACGTAAATCTTTGGGTTATTACCTGTGGATGAGCACAACCGTATGTGAATCGTTGGGTTCTTACCTGTTGATCAGCACAAACGTATGTGAATCGTTGGGTTCTTACCTGTGGATGAGCACAAACGTATGTGAATCTTTGGGTTCTTACCTGTGGATGAGCACAAACTACGTAAATCTTTGGGTTCTTACCTGTGGATGAGCACAAACGTATGTGAATCGTTGGGTTCTTACCTGTTGATCAGCACAAACGTATGTGAATCGTTGGGTTCTTACCTGTGGATGAGCACAAACGTATGTGAATCTTTGGGTTCTTACCTGTGGATGAGCACAAACTACGTAAATCTTTGGGTTCTTACCTGTGGATGAGCACAAACGTATGTGAATCGTTGGGTTCTTACCTGTGGATGAGCACAAACGTATGTGAATCATTGGGTTCTTACCTGTGGATGAGCACAAACGTATGTGAATCTTTGGGTTCTTACCTGTGGATGAGCACAAACTATGTGAATCGTTGGGTTCTTACCTGTGGATCTGCACAAACTACGTAAATCTTTGGGTTCTTACCTGTGGATGAGCACAAACTACGTAAATCTTTGGGTTCTTACCTGTGGATGAGCACAAACTACGTGAATCTTTGGGTTCTTACCTGTGGATGAGCACAAACGTATGTGAATCTTTGGGTTCTTACCTGTGGATGAGCACAAACGTATGTGAATCATTGGGTTCTTACCTGTGGATGAGCACAAACGTATGTGAATCATTGGGTTCTTACCTGTGGATGAGCACAAACGTATGTGAATCATTGGGTTCTTACCTGTTGATCAGCACAAACTATGTGAATCGTTGGGTTCTTACCTGTGGATCTGCACAAACTACGTGAATCTTTGGATTCTTTTCTTTGAGGTATATACCAGTGCCTGAAAATAAAAATAAATGATGCCAACTTCAGATATAGTAACTGCATCAAGGCTTGAGCTAGAGGGGTAAATCTGGGGGAAGTCCATAGTAACTGCATCAAGGCTTGAGCTAGAGGGGTAAATCTGGGGGAAGTCCATAGTAACTGCATCAAGGCTTGAGCTAGAGGGGTAAATCTGGGGGAAGTCCATAGTAACTGCATCGAGGCTTGAGCTAGAGGGGTCAATCTGGGGGAAGTCCATAGTAACTGCATCAAGGCTGGAGCTAGAGGGGTCAATCTGGGGGAAGTCCATAGTAACTGCATCGAGGCTTGAGCTAGAGGGGTCAATCTGGGGGAAGTCCATAGTAACTGCATCAAGGCTGGAGCTAGAGGGGTCAATCTGGGGAAGTCCATAGTAACTGCATCACGGCTGGAGCTAGAGGGGTCAATCTGGGGGAAGTCCATAGTAACTGCATCGAGGCTTGAGCTAGAGGGGTCAATCTGGGGGAAGTCCATAGTAACTGCATCAAGGCTGGAGCTAGAGGGGTCAATCTGGGGGAAGTCCATAGTAACTGCATCAAGGCTGGAGCTAGAGGAGTCAATCTGGGGGAAGTCCATAGTAACTGCATCAAGGCTGGAGCTAGAGGGGTCAATCTGGGGGAAGCCCATAGTAACTGCATCAAGGCTGGAGCTAGAGGGGTCAATCTGGGGGAAGTCCATAGTAACTGCATCAAGGCTGGAGTTGTTGAAGTCCATAGTAACTGCATCGAGGCTGGAGCTGTTGGGGTCAATCTGGGGGAAGCCCATAGTAACTGCATCGAGGCTGGCGCTAGAGGGTAAATCTGGGGGGAAGCCCATAGTAACTGCATCAAGGCTGGAGCTAGAGGGGTCAATCTGGGGGAAGCCCATAGTAACTGCATCAAGGCTGGAGCTGTAGGGGTCAATCTGGGGGAAGTCCATAGTAACTGCATCAAGGCTGGAGCTAGAGGGGTCAATCTGGGGGAAGCCCATAGTAACTGCATCAAGGCTGGTGCTGTAGGGGTCAATCTGGGGGAAGTCCATAGTAACTGCATCAAGGCTGGAGCTAGAGGGGTCAATCTGGGGGAAGCCCATAGTAACTGCATCAAGGCTGGAGCTGTAGGGGTCAATCTGGGGGAAGCCCATAGTAACTGCATCGAGGCTGGTGCTGTAGGGGTCAATCTGGGGGAAGTCCATAGTAACTGCATCAAGGCTGGAGCTAGAGGGGTCAATCTGGGGGAAGCCCATAGTAACTGCATCAAGGCTGGAGCTGTAGGAGTCAATCTGGGGGAAGTCCATAGTAACTGCATCAAGGCTGGAGCTAGAGGGGTCAATCTGGGGGAAGCCCATAGTAACTGCATCAAGGCTGGAGCTGTAGGGGTCAATCTGGGGGAAGCCAATTGTAACTGCATCAAGGCTGGAGTTAGAGGGTAAACCTGGGGGAAGCCCATAGTAACTGCATCAAGGCTGGAGTTAGAGGGGTAAATCTGTAAATAATAAAACTATACCTGCTAGAGTACCCCCTGTTCCTGTCCCAAACACTACAGCATTCACTTTACCATCTGTAAATAATAAAACAATTTTAAGTAACTTGTATAGTCAGTTGGGACAATATCACCAAAAAGGGGCGCGCTAATTAGAGTAATTAATTTCTGTAGTATAGGGGTGGAAAATCTCCGTTTCAATATCGGTAATTGCCAACTAATTGGAAGAAACTGCTCAGTGACCTTGCTTTGTCATAATGCGACGCCTACTACGTCATCGTGTGTTACCTAAATCGATCGATAATTATGTTCTGTACATGCGGTACATAATATTATGCCACGTAAATCGTATACATTTAAAGTTAACCCGTGTTTCTGTGGATTGTTCCGCGTTATAAACTTTTATACGGTGTCTATGTAAATAACTATCCTTGTACTTTCGGTTTGAATAGCTCGAGGCATTGTTGATATTGTGTGAATTCTTCTGTGAAAATAAATACTTTTTTTTATAGCGATACACGTTCAACAAGTGATGTGCATATTATTCATGCATACTTAGTGATTCATGAGCTTGGAGTTTATATATATATATGGATTACGTTAAACAACAGTACTACCGACAGGTAAGCCAATTATTTCCTTTTAAGGGCCATTTCATGTTGCATTTTTACATGGGGGCACCTATATTAGAGGTGGCGCTTTAAATAGGAACAATACGGTATTCGTCGAAACAGCTGCAACATTGTCCATTGTCACAGCAAAGACAGTTTGCTATATCGGGTAGCATATACCATAGTTATAAATTATAAACTATGTAAAACATGCATCTAGGCCCGCCTCTGTGGTCGAGTGGTTACGGTCGCTGACTTAACCTATCATCACTGAGAGCCATGGGTTTGAGCCCAGCTCAGACCGCATCTCTTTTTATGAAAAGGTTGGCAGTTTCTTACGGAGGTTGTGCATCAAGTACTGGTTAACCCCTGGAGCTGCCCAGGAGATATGTACGGTAAACTGCTCGTCGCTCAAATGGGCAACAGGTAGCGACGATAAAAAAGAATCATGCACACACAAGTGAGAAGGTTAAAGTACACAAGTAAGATGGTTAAAGTGCACAAGTGAGAAGGTTAAAGTGCACAAGTGAGAAGGTTAAAGTGCACAAGGGAGAATGTTAAAGTGCACAAGTGAGAAGGTTAAAGTGCACAAGTGAGAAGGTTAAAGTGCACAAGGGAGAAGGTTAAAGTGCACAAGGGAGAAGGTTAAAGTACACAAGGGAGAAGGTTAAAGTGCACAAGGGAGAAGGTTAAAATGCACAAGGGAGAAGATTAAACTGCACAAGGGAGAAGGTTAAAGTGCACAAGGGAGAAGATTAAAGTGCACAAGGGAGAAGGTAAAAGTGTACATGGGAGAAGGTTAAAGTGCACAAGGGAGAAGATTAAAGTGCACAAGGGAGAAGGTTAAAGTGCACAAGGGAGAAGGTTAAAGTGCACAAGTGAGAAGGTTAAAGTGCACAAGGGAGAAGGTTAAAGTGCACAAGGGAGAAGGTTAAAGTACACAAGGGAGAGGGTTAAAGTGCACAAGGGAGAAGGTTAAAGTACACAAGTGAGAAGGTTAAAGTACACAAGGGAGAAGCATAAAGTGCACCAGTGAGAAGGTTAAAGTGTACAAAGGAGAAGGTTAAAGTGCATAAGGGAGAAGGTTAAAGTGCACAAGGGAGAAGGTTAAAGTGCACACGGGAGAAGGTTAAAGTGCACAAGGCAGAAGATTAAAGTGCACAAAGGAGAAGGTTAAAGTGCACAAGGAAGAAGGTTAAACTGCACAAGGGAGACGGTTAAACTGCACAAGGGAGAAGGTTAAAGTGCACCAGAGAGAAGGTTAAAGTGCACAAGGCAGAAGGTTAAAGTACACAAGGAACAAGCATAAAGTACACAAGGAACAAGCATAGAGTGCACAAGGGAGAAGGTTAAAGTGCACAAGGGAGAAGGTTAAAGTGCATAAGGGAGAGGTTAAAGTGCACAAGGGAGAAGGTTAAAGTGCATAAGGGAGAGGTTAAAGTGCACAAGGGAGAAGGTTAAAGTGCATAGGGAGAAGGTTAAAGTGCATAATGAAGAAGGTTAAAGTGCATAAGGGAGAAGGTTAAAGTGCATAAGGGAGACAGTTAAAGTGCATAAGGGAGAAGGTTAAAGTGCATAAGGGAGAAGGTTAAAGTGCATAAGGGAGAAGGTTAAAGTGCATAAGGGAGAAGGTTAAAGTGCATAAGGGAGAAGGTTAAAGTACATAAGGGAGAAGGTTAAAGTGCACAAGGTAGAAGGTTAAAGTGCACAAGGGAGAAGGTTAAAGTGCATAAGGGAGAAGGTTAAAGTACACAAGGGAGAAGGTTAAAGTGCACAAGGGAGAAGGTTAAAGTGCATAAGGGAGAAGGTTAAAGTGCATAAGGGAGAAGGTTAAAGTACATAAGGGAGAAGGTTAAAGTGCACAAGGGAGAAGGTTAAAGTGCATAAGGGAGAAGGTTAAAGTACACAAGGAACCAGCATAACGTGCACAAGAGAGAAGCTTGTTGACATAGCGGAATGTCCTACATATCTTCAATATGAACACTTACTCAATCCTCCATAAGCGACATACATCTTTCTCATATATAACCATTTATAACTTGTACCTGATAATGAGCGAATCTATAGCAGTGAAAGGTGAGATCTAACAGTATGTTAGACCAGATGGCCATTCCATGCCATTATCTATTCCCATAGATATTGAGTATGTAGTACAGTGTACCCATTGCCTATCAGCAGTATGGAGATATAATGAGGAATTGGCCCCTACTGTAGTAGAATAAAAGGGTTCGGATACTACAATGGTACACATCATAAAACTGTCGCCGCACATAAAGTATTGACAGCAAGACACTGTATTATGGGATAGACGAGGAGTATAAAATGTCACATGTGTATATCGGTCTTGATTTACTTATAAGACTGCAAATGAACACATTTTATTTAATTATTACCTATATTTTAATTTGTTATAATTTTAGATCCAAATATTTTATAGCATATTTAGAATGCATTGTAATTGTGTTTGCTATTTTTGTCTTGTTTTATCTCATTGTTTGTGGAAGATTTTATCAATATTTGTGATATTTAGGCTGTAAAGCGCTTTTGAGCGTTTTATTTTTAGATGAAAAGAGCGCTATATAAGTTTGGTATATAATAATAATTTCACAAATAACAATGATAGACATCGCACACATTTTCTATTACCTCCCTTAGCAGATAAAGTCTGATTTATCTCAAAATGTAAATAGGTCCTTTTAGTTGAAATCCTTTGTTTTTACTGTTGTGCCCTAACCAGATGTTGCGGTATGATGAATGTGACTTTAATCGAAATCGTGTTAATTAACTGATAACATTGTTTTACAAATAAATACCCATTGTAGGATATCTGTCGAGATATATAAGTGGAATAAAATTGCTAGCATGTTGTACAAAGGAAACAGCGATAAAAACGGGAAAACACTTAATAGAACCTATCTACTTTTAGGGAGTATTCAGGGGCAGTAACTGACCAATGTCTCTCATTAGTCTGGAAGTTATCAGTGTTGATAAGTTACAGTGGTATACAAGTCAGCGACCGTAACCACGGAGGCTGACCTAAATAACTCATTTTCCTGATATTTTGTTCACGATTAAAATACTCCGATCCGACATTAATTGTGTCATATTCAAAATATTTCGGTGATGTCCTGACGTTGCAACGATGTAGCACGTTTTAATATTGACAGCTAAAAGTTCAGCATAAAACCTGTGATTCATCTACATTGTAAATAGCTCATGATTTCGCGAAGTTATTAAGATCTAAACGTTTTCGTTTTCTTTTCGGGCACTGTATGGCCAGAAAGATCAATATGAATGAACTATAGAGTGGTGGAACCTATGCTCGGCGTATTCCTATGCTCAGCGTATTCCTATGCTCGGCGTATTCCTATGCTCGGCGTTTTCCTATGCTCGGCGTATTCCTATGCTCGGCATATTCCTATGCTCGGCGTATTTGTCCATTTACATCCGTATTTAAAATATTTATATAGTTCTAGGCTAATTTCGCTGACAGAGCTGAAGCATGGTTCAATAGCATTCCGCTGCGTGTATCGGTAGCCTGATGCAACTGTCACGTGACTGGTCCAGAAGACGAATATAAACAAGCCAATCATTGGGAGAATATTTCCACCGAAACTGTTACGTAGTACGAGCACTTCAGGTAGCTATCGGAATTTAAAAAATCTACACCTAACCCGAAAAATAGTTTCTATACCATTTCTGATTAAGACAATAAGTGTTTTTTATTCAATGTACTATATCAAAATATGATATTCAACAAGACATGGTGGATAAATAAAAAATATCAAGTACGGGGTGCATAGGTGCCCTGAAGTCTCGAGTTCATCATATAAACGGGTACCGTTGTGATAGCTGAATTGAGCAGCAAGGTCACGTGATGAAGCTATAGCTAAAACTGTCAACAAGAGTTTTTTGAAAGTTGTTTTCACGACTTAAGAAAATAATAATATACAACAAGTACAATTAACATTTTATACTGGCCATTATATGTGGGATTTAACTCTTTCCCTCTTGACGCCATTACCAATACGACATACATTGACAATGTAGTAGCCAAACCAATGTTCATAATAAAGGCCAGAATCTCATGTTGTTCCAGTAATATCTATGGACGTGGGATAGATATGACGACTACTTATCCACTGCATGATAGCTGAATGGCTGTCGCTTGTATGGAGATATAATAGTATATTAACCTAAATCTCTATGTAGTTCCAGTAATATCTATGGAGGTGGGATAGATATGGTGACTACTTATCCACTGCATGATAGCTAAATGGCTGTCGTTTGTATGGAGATATAATAGTATATTAACCTAAATCTCTATGAAGGAAAGGGTTAAAGCCGAGCTTAGGTTCAACAACTCTATATATACTATAACTTTGTGCGAGTATAGCGATTTTGCAGTGTCCGATATTTTCGTGAAATCCCAAATGTGTGAACGAGTGAGTACACATAAATTTAACAATCAGACTATATCTTAGCACAACATTTGCGAGGGTATTCTTTCACAAAATATCATGAAAAATGTAGGTATGTTTGTGATTATGCGTGCTAACAAATGTAACCTTTAACAGCAATAGAAGAGAAACTGACGTGTGTTTCCTAGGAATTGACGTGTCTCCTATAACCTATGCCAGGGTGCTAAATAACGCACACGATGGCAACAGTGTGGTGCATACTGTATTCATACTCAATATATAAGTCTGTATCTATAACTCACCTCCATAGATAATACTGTATCTATAACTCACCTCCATAGATAAGTCTGTATCTATAACTCACCTCCATAGAAAGTCTGTATCTATAACACACCTCCATAGATAAGTCTGTATCTATAACACACATCCATAGATAAGTCTGTATCTATAACTCACCTCCATAGAAAGTCTGTATCTATAACACACCTCCATAGATAAGTCTGTATCTATAACACACATCCATAGATAAGTCTGTATCTATAACTCACCTCCATAGATAATACTGTATCTATAACTCACCTCCATAGATAATACTGTATCTATAACTCACCTCCATAGATAAGTCTGTATCTATAACTCACCTCCATAGAAAGTCTGTATCTATAACACACCTCCATAGATAAGTCTGTATCTATAACTCACCTCCATAGATAAGTCTGTATCTATAACTCACCTCCGTAGATAATACTGTATCTATAACTCACCTCCATAGATAAGTCTGTATCCATAACACACCTCCATAGATAAGTCTGTATCTGTAACACACCTCCATAGATAAGTCTGTATCTATAACTCACCCCCATAGATAAGTCTGTATCTATAACACACCTCCATAGATAAGTCTGTATCTATAACACACCTCCATAGATAAATCTGTATCTATAACACACCTCCATAGATAAGTCTGTATCTATAACTCACCTCCATAGATAGGTCTGTATCTATAACACACCTCTATAGATAAGTCTGTATCTATAACTCACCTCCATAGATAAGTCTGTATCTATAACTCACCTCCATAGATAAGTCTGTATCTATAACTCACCTCCATAGATAAGTCTGTATCTATAACTCACCTCCATAGATAAGTCTGTATCTATAACTCACCTCCATAGATAAGTCTGTATCTATAACACACCTCCATAGATAAGTCTGTATCTATAACTCACCTCCATAGATAAGTCTGTATCTATAACTCACCTCCATAGATAAGTCTGTATCTATAACTCACCTCCATAGATAAGTCTGTATCTATAACACACCTCCATAGATAAGTCTGTATCTATAACTCACCTCCATAGATAAGTCTGTATCTATAACTCACCTCCATAGATAAGTCTGTATCTATAACTCACCTCCATAGATAAGTCTGTATCTATAACTCACCTCCATAGATAAGTCTGTATCTATAACACACCTCCATAGATAAGTCTGTATCTATAACTCACCTCCATATATAAGTCTGTATCTATAACACACCTCCATAGATAAGTATGTATCTATAACTCACCTCCATAGATAAGTCTGTATCTATAACTCACCTCCATAGATATGTCTGTATCTATAACTCACCTCCATAGATAAGTCTGTATCTATAACTCACCTCCATAGATAAGTCTGTATCTATAACTCACTTCCATAGATATGTCTGTATCTATAACTCACCTCCATAGATAAGTCTGTATCTATAACTCACCTCCATAGATAAGTCTGTATCTATAACTCACCTCCATAGATAAGTCTGTATCTATAACTCACCTCCATATATAAGTCTGTATCTATAACACACCTCCATAGATAAGTCTGTATCTATAACTCACCTCCATATATAAGTCTGTATCTATAACTCACCTCCATATATAAGTCTGTATCTATAACACACCTCCATAGATAAGTCTGTATCTATAACTCACCTCCATATATAAGTCTGTATCTATAACTCACCTCCATAGATAAGTCTGTATCTATAACTCACCTCCATAGATAAATATGTATCTATAACTCACCCCCATAGATAAGTCGGTATCTATAACTCACCTCCATAGATAAGTCTGTATCTATAACACACCTCCATAGATAAGTCTGTATCTATAACACACCTCCATAGATAAGTCTGTATCTATAACACACCTCCATAGATAAGTCTGTATCTATAACTCACCTCCATAGATAAGTCTGTATCTATAACTCACCTCCATAGATAAGTCTGTATCTATAACACACCTCCATAGATAAGTCTGTATCTATAACACACCTCCATAGATAAGTCTGTATCTATAACACACCTCCATAGATAAGTCTGTATCTATAACACACCTCCATAGATAAGTCTGTATCTATAACTCACCTCCATAGATAAGTCTGTATCTATAACTCACCTCCATATATAAGTCTGTATCTATAACTCACCTCCATAGATAAGTCTGTATCTATAACTCACCTCCATAGATAAGTCTGTATCTATAACTCACCTCAGAAATGTGTATGTGGTATTGGTATGTTGTGTTGGTATGTTGTGTTGGTATGTGGTGTTGACATGCGGTATTGGTATGTGGTATTGGTATGTTGTGTTGGTATGTGGTGTTGGTATGTGGTGTTGGTATGTGGTGTTGGTATGTGTTGTTGGTATGTGGTGTTGGTATGTGGTATTGGTATGTGGTATTGGTATGAGGTGTTAGTATGTGGTATTGGTATGTTGTGTTGGTATGTGGTGTTGGTATGTGGTGTTGGTATGTGGTGTTGGTATGTGGTGTTGGTATGTTGTGTTGGTATGTGGTGTTGGTATATGGTGTTGGTATATGGTATTGGTATGTGGTATTGGTGTGTGGTATTGGTATGTGGTGTTGGTATGTGGTATTAGTATGTGGTATTGGTATGTGGTGTTGGTATGTGGTGTTAGTATGTGGTGTTGGTATGTGGTGTTGGTATGTGGTGTTGGTATGTGGTATTGACATGCGGTATTGGTATGTGGTATTGGTATGTTGTGTTGGTATGTGGTGTTGGCATGTGTTGGTATGTGGTGTTGGTATGTGGGGTGTTGGTATGCGGTGTTAGTATGTGGTATTGGTATGTTGTGTTGGTATGTGGTGTTGGTATGTGGTATTGGTATGTGGTGTTGGTATGTGGTATTGGTATGAGGTGTTAGTATGTGGTATTGGTATGTGGTGTTGGTATGTGGTGTTGGTATGTTGTGTTGGTATGTGGTGGGTATGTGGTATTGGTATGTGGTGTTGGTATGTGGTGTTGGTATGTGGTGTTGGTATGCGGTGTTAGTATGTGGTATTGGTATGTTGTGTTGGTATGTGGTGTTGGTATGTGGTATTGGTATGTGGTGTTGGTATGTGGTATTGGTATGAGGTGTTAGTATGTGGTATTGGTATGTGGTGTTGGTATGTGGTGTTGGTATGTTGTGTTGGTATGTGGTGTTGGTATGGTATGTGGTATTGGTATGTGGTGTTGGTATGCAGTGTTGGTATGTGGTGTTGGTATGTTATGTGGTATTGGTATGTTATGTGATATTGGTATGGTATGTGGTATTGGTATGTGGTGTTGGTATGTGGTATTGGTATGTGGTGTTGGTATGTGGTATGGTATGTGGTATTGGTATGTGGTATTGGTATGTTATGTGGTATTGGTATGTGGTGTTGGTATGTGGTATTGGTATGTTATGTGGTATTGGTATGTGGTGTTGGTATGTGGTATTGGTATGTTATGTGGTATTGGTATGTTATGTGGTATTGGTATGTGGTATTGGTATGTGGTATTGGTATGTGGTGTTGGTATATGGTATTGGTATGTTATGTGGTATTGGTATGTGGTGTTGGTATGTGGTATGGTATTGGTATGTTATGTGGTATTGGTATGTGGTGTTGGTATGTGGTATGGTATTGGTATGTTATGTGGTATTGGTATGTGGTGTTGGTATGTGGTATGGTATTGGTATGTTATGTGGTATTGGTATGTGGTGTTGGTATGTGGTATGGTATTGGTATGTTATGTGGTATTGGTATGTGGTGTTGGTATGTGGTATGGTATTGGTATGTTATGTGGTATTGGTATGTGGTGTTGGTATGTGGTATGGTAT
This sequence comes from Archivesica marissinica, assembly GCA_014843695.1. Classification (NCBI taxonomy): domain Eukaryota; kingdom Metazoa; phylum Mollusca; class Bivalvia; order Venerida; family Vesicomyidae; genus Archivesica; species Archivesica marissinica. The sequence continues at coordinate 89,718,054 of CM026404.1, forward strand.
TGGTATGTTATGTGGTATTGGTATGTGGTGTTGGTATGTGGTATGGTATTGGTATGTTATGTGGTATTGGTATGTGGTGTTGGTATGTGGTATGGTATTGGTATGTTATGTGGTATTGGTATGTGGTGTTGGTATGTGGTATGGTATTGGTATGTTATGTGGTATTGGTATGTGGTGTTGGTATGTGGTATGGTATTGGTATGTTATGTGGTATTGGTATGTGGTATTGGTATGTGGTATGGTATTGGTATGTTATGTGGTATTGGTATGTGGTGTTGGTATGTGGTATGTTATGTGGTGTTGGTAATAAGCCAGGTTACCTGTATCTTGCCAGATTTCCGGTCCCGTAGTTTCTATGTGGGCCCTCCTGTTGGCGGTATTGTCAAACTGATTTGTCCAAACAGCATTCTCTAAACTATCAGCATATCGTTTTGCCTACAGAGGAAATTCCCACAGTATATATCATAATGAAATTTACAGCATGCGCCACTGACTGTGTGTCGCAACAAACAAATAATGTACTATATGTTTAGAGGTTATTACGTGGCTAGTTTCATATCAACCTAGATATCGACCATCGTTAACTTGACATCAGCCCGAGACCGACGGTCGATACCTAGGCTGATATGGAACTAGCCACGTAATAACGTTTTTATTACTTTGATATATTGAACATTTAATAATCAAAACAATGCTTTCCGTTATCCATATATCGGGAATAAATCACAATTACTTTATTAGATACACAAACTCCTGTTAAATTTGAGACGCTACAGGAAGTAAACAATTATATATGTCGGGTTTTACGCCTGCATCAGCACCATTTTTTGGCTATATTGCCGGCGGGCAGTTTACCTAACAACACCTTTCCTGGGCAGGCTCCAGCAGCTAACCAGTACTTGGGTGCACCAACCTCCGTAAGAAACTGCCAACTTGTTCATATAAATGAAACACGGTCTGAGCAGGGCTTGAACCCGTGACCATCAGTGATGATAGGTTACAGTGATATACAAGTCAGCAACCGTAACCACTCGACCACAGAGGCGGACAGGAAGTAAACAAACTAGCACAGAGTGTGCATGCGTTATTGTCTCAGAGACTAGTTATGATACAGGTTTTTTTGGTTTGATACAGTCACATGTCCGTATCAAACCAGAAAAACCTGTATCATAACTAATTAACTGTTATATGTCAAATTTGAGACGCTACAGGAAGTAAACAAACTAGCACCGAGTGCGCATGCGTTATTTTTTCAGGGACGAGTTATGATACAGGTTTTTCTGGTTTGATACGGGCACGTGACCTTATCAAACCAATAAATGTAATATCAGACTGGAAAACAAAGTGTATCAACCTGGCTGGTAGACACATCTTGTGGTAGGCAAATAACCTGGGTGGTAGACAGTATTGTGGTAGGCAAATAACCTGGGTGGTAGACAGTATTGTGGTAGGCAAATAACCTGGGTGGTAGACAGTATTGTGGTAGGCAAATAACCTGGGTGGTAGACAGTATTGTGGTAGGCAAATAACCTGGGTGGTAGACAGTATTGTGGTAGGCAAATAACCTGGGTGGTAGACACATATTGTGGTAGGCAAATAACCTGGGTGGTAGACAGTATTGTGGTAGGCAAATAACCTGGGTGGTAGACACATCTTGTGGTAGGCAAATAACCTGGGTGGTAGACAGTATTGTGGTAGGCAATAACCTGGGTGGTAGGCAGTATTGTGGTAGCAGTCTTGTGGTAGGCAAATAACCTGGGTGGTAGACAGTTTGTGGTAGGCAAATACCTGGTGGTAGACAGTATTGTGGTAGGCAATAACCTGGGTGGTAGACAGTATTGTGGTAGGCAAATAACCTGGGTGGTAGACAGTATTGTGGTAGGCAAATAACCTGGGTGGTAGACAGTATTGTGGTAGGCAAATAACCTGGGTGGTAGACAGTATTGTGGTAGGCAAATAACCTGGGTGGTAGACAGTATTGTGGTAGGCAAATAACCTGGGTGGTAGACAGTACTGTGGTAGGCAATCCTGGGTGGTAGACAGATTGTGTGGTAGGCAAATAACCTGGGTGGTAGACTGCAAGTGTATCAACCTGGCTGGTAGACACATCTTGTGGTAGGCAAATAACCTGGGTGGTAGACTGCACAAAGTGTATCAACCTGGCTGGTAGACACATCTTGTGGTAGGCAAATAACCTGGGTGGTAGACTGCACAAAGTGTATCAACCTGGCTGGTAGACACATCTTGTGGTAGGCAAATAACCTGGGTGGTAGACTGCACAAAGTGTATCAACCTGGCTGGTAGACACATCTTGTGGTAGGCAAATAACCTGGGTGGTAGACAGTATTGTGGTAGGCAAATAACATGGGTGGTAGACAGTATTGTGGTAGGCAAATAACCTGGGTGGTAGACATTATTGTGGTAGGCAAATAACCTGGGTGGTAGACAGTATTGTGGTAGACAAATAACCTGGGTGGTAGACAGTATTGTGGTAGGCAAATAACCTGGGTGGTAGACATTATTGTGGTAGGCAAATAACCTGGGTGGTAGACAGTATTGTGGTAGGCAAATAACCTGGGTGGTAGACAGTATTGTGGTAGGCAAATAACCTGGGTGGTAGACAGTATTGTTGTAGGCAAATAACCTGGGTGGTAGACAGTATTGTGGTAGGCAAATAACCTGGGTGGTAGACAGTATTGTGGTAGGCAAATAACCTGGGTGGTAGACAGTATTGTGGTAGGCAAATAACCTGGGTGGTAGACATTATTGTGGTAGGCAAATAACCTGGGTGGTAGACAGTATTGTGGTAGGCAAATAACCTGGGTGGTAGGCAAATAACCTGGGTGGTAGACAGTATTGTGGTAGGCAAATAACCTGGGTGGTAGAGAGTATTGTGGAAGGCAAATAACCTGGGTGGTAGACAGTATTGTGGAAGGCAAATAACCTGGGTGGTAGACAGTATTGTGGAAGGCAAATAACCTGGGTGGTAGACAGTATTGTGGTAGGCAAATAACCTGGGTGGTAGACAGTATTGTGGTAGGCAAATAACCTGGGTGGTAGACAGTATTGTGGTAGGCAAATAACCTGGGTGGTAGACAGTATTGTGGTAGGCAAATAACCTGGGTGGTAGACAGTATTGTGGTAGGCAAATAACCTGGGTGGTAGACAGTATTGTGGAAGGCAAATAACCTGGGTGGTAGACAGTATTGTGGTAGGCAAATAACCTGGGTGGTAGACAGTATTGTGGTAGGCAAATAACCTGGGTGGTAGACAGTATTGTGGTAGGCAAATAACCTGGGTGGTAGACAGTATTGTGGTAGGCAAATAACATGGGTGGTAGACAGTATTGTGGTAGGCAAATAACCTGGGTGGTAGACAGTATTGTGGTAGGCAAATAGCCTGGGTGGTAGACACATCTTGTGGTAGGCAAATAACCTGGCTGGTAGACAGTATTGTGGTAGGCAAATAAGCTGGGTGGTAGACAGTATTGTGGTAGGCAAATAACCTGGGTGGTAGACAGTATTGTTGTAGGCAAATAACCTGGGTGGTAGACAGTATTGTGGTAGGCAAATAACCTGGGTGGTAGACAGTATTGTGGTAGGCAAATAACCTGGGTGGTAGACAGTATTGTGGTAGGCAAATAACCTGGGTGGTAGACACACCTTGTGGTAGGCAAATAACCTGGGTGGTAGACAGTATTGTGGTAGGCAAATAACCTGGGTGGTAGACAGTATTGTGGTAGGCAAATAACCTGGGTGGTAGACAGTATTGTGGTAGGCAAATAACCTGGGTGGTAGACAGTATTGTGGTAGGCAAATAACCTGGGTGGTAGACAGTATTGTGGTAGGCAAATAACCTGGGTGGTAGACAGTATTGTGGTAGGCAAATAACCTGGGTGGTAGACAGTATTGTGGTAGGCAAATAACCTGGGTGGTAGACAGTATTGTGGTAGGCAAATAACCTGGGTGGTAGACAGTATTGTGGTAGGCAAATAACCTGGGTGGTAGACAGTATTGTGGTAGGCAAATAACCTGGGTGGTAGACAGTATTGTGGTAGGCAAATAACCTGGGTGGTAGACAGTATTGTGGTAGGCAAATAACCTGGGTGGTAGACAGTATTGTGGTAGGCAAATAACCTGGGTGGTAGACAGTATTGTGGTAGGCAAATAACCTGGGTGGTAGACAGTATTGTGGTAGGCAAATAACCTGGGTGGTAGACACTATTGTGGTAGGCAAATAACCTGGGTGGTAGACAGTATTGTGGTAGGCAAATAACCTGGGTGGTAGACACATCTTGTGGTAGGCAAATAACCTGGGTGGTAGACAGTATTGTGGTAGGCAAATAACCTGGGTGGTAGACACTCTTGTGGTAGGCAAATAACCTGGGTGGTAGACAGTATTGTGGTAGGCAAATAACCTGGGTGGTAGACACATCTTGTGGTAGGCAAATAACCTGGGTGGTAGACAGTATTGTGGTAGGCAAATAACCTGGGTGGTAGACAGTATTGTGGTAGGCAAATAACCTGGGTGGTAGACACATCTTGTGGTAGGCAAATAACCTGGGTGGTAGACAGTATTGTGGTAGGCAAATAACCTGGGTGGTAGACACATTGTGGTAGGCAAATAACCTGGGTGGTACAGTATTGTGGTAGGCAAATAACCTGGGTGGTAGACACATCTTGTGGTAGGCAAATAACCTGGGTGGTAGACAGTATTGTGGTAGGCAAATAACCTGGGTGGTAGACACATCGTGTGGTAGGCAAATAACCTGGGTGGTACAGTATTGTGGTAGGCAAATAACCTGGGTGGTAGACACATCTTGTGGTAGGCAAATAACCTGGGTGGTAGACAGTATTGTGGTAGGCAAATAACCTGGGTGGTAGACAGTATTGTGGAAGGCAAATAACCTGGGTGGTAGACACATCTTGTGGTAGGCAAATAACCTGGGTGGTAGACAGTATTGTGGTAGGCAAATAACCTGGGTGGTAGACACATCTTGTGGTAGGCAAATAACCTGGGTGGTAGACAGTATTGTGGTAGGCAAATAACCTGGGTGGTAGACACATCTTGTGGTAGGCAAATAACCTGGGTGGTAGACAGTATTGTAGTAGGCAAATAACGGCAAAAAATAGGTTAACATTCATATCTAAGTAAATATTGTGAAGTTTCGTAGACCACAAAATTAATTAAACACAGCAGTTTATGAATGAGCATATTGTCAAAATTCATTAGGCAAATTAAATGTTTAAATATTCCAAGCAGCAACAAGCTAGGAAATCATTGATTTGATAATCCCCCACCCGGGTATAAGATCACTTTGTGGAAGTCGTGATAGCGCAGTGGACGTTCGCTCCAGGTGCGAAAGGTCCGGAGTTCGAGCCCCACTGGAGCCGTTACGATTGTGCCCTTAGGCAAGGCATTTAAATTCCACGTTGCCACTTCTCTCTCCCTCGTGGCGATGGATTCCATCAGGAATGAGGTCTCTAGAGTGATTAATATAAGTTGTAAGAACTTGTTTCGCAATCGAGCTAAAATAAATTTGTATAAACTAAGATCACTAAAGAAGCATGTTTGACATACCTGCGTTATGAGGATATTAAGTGACGTCATTTTAAATGTCAACGCATAGTCTAAACTTCTCATGGTTAGCGACACATATCAAAGTTGATAATTGGTCGAGACCGTCAATAAATGTCTTCTGATAGAATACTGTTTTTCATGTTACTCATCAATTTTAATGTTGTTTTTTTATTGTAAATTAATATATTATTTTTAACTTGAATAATTTCCAAACTTATCTAGATGTCTATACTCGACAAAATCCGGAAAAATTACGGAGCCATACATGTTTTCGAGAAACATTACCTGGGTATGAAAGATTAACTTCCCTTTGCTGCCATAAGCCATTTTGTTTTACAAACTGTAAGAGGCAGCAGATTTCAGGCCATGATTTTGGAGGAAAAAACGTCATTCCTGATAGAATCCATCGCCACGAGGGAGAAAGAAGAGGCAACGTGGAATTTCACGCAAGGGCACAATCGCAACGGCTCCAACTCGAATGCGCTACCACGGCACTATCATGACTTCCACAAAAAGTTACTTCCCTTTGTATTACTACACCACTAGATTAATCATACTTTATTTCCCAACATTATACAGCGTATACAACCCATCCACATATTAACCATTTACTTCATAGAGATTTAGGTTAGTATACTATTACATCTCCATATAAACGACAGCCATTTAGCTATCATGCAGTGGATAAGTAGTCACCATATCTATCCCACCTTCATAGATATTACTGGGACTACACGAGAGTCTGGCCTTTATTATGAACATTGGCTTGGCTATTACATTGTCAATGTATGTCGTATTGGTAATGGCATCAAGAGGTGTTTCTATGAGGGAAAGGGTTAATGCATGTCGTATTGGTAATGGCATCAAGAGGTGCTTCAATGAGGGAAAGGGTTAATGTATGTCGTATTGGTAATGGCATCAAGAGGTGCTTCAATGAGGGAAAGGGTTAATGTATGTCGTATTGGTAATGGCATCAAGAGGTGCTTCAATGAGGGAAAGGGTTAATGTATGTCGTATTGGTAATGGCATCAAGAGGTGCTTCAATGTTAATGTATGTCGTATTGGTAATGGCATCAAGAGGTGCTTCAATGAGGGAAAGGGTTAATGTATGTCGTATTGGTAATGGCATCAAGAGGTGCTTCAATGAGGGAAAGGGTTAATGTATGTCGTATTGGTAATGGCATCAAGAGGTGCTTCAATGAGGGAAAGGGTTAATGTATGTCGTATTGGTAATGGCATCAAGAGGTGCTTCAATGAGGGAAAGGGTTAATGTATGTCGTATTGGTAATGGCATCAAGAGGTGCTTCAATGAGGGAAAGGGTTAATGTATGTCGTATTGGTAATGGCATCAAGAGGTGCTTCAATGAGGGAAAGGGTTAATGTATGTCGTATTGGTAATGGCATCAAGAGGTGCTTCAATGAGGGAAATGGTTAATGCATGTCGTATTGGTAATGGCATCAAGAGGTGCTTCAATGAGGGAAAGGGTTAATGCATGTCGTATTGGTAATGGCATCAAGAGGTGCTTCAATGAGGGAAAGGGTTAATGTATGTCGTATTGGTAATGGCATCAAGAGGTGCTTCAATGAGGGAAAGGGTTAATGTATGTCGTATTGGCAATGGCATCAAGAGGTGCTTCAATGAGGGAAAGGGTTTATGAACATTGGCTTGGCTATTACATTGTCAATGTATGTCGTATTGGTAATGGCATCAAGAGGTGCTTCAATGAGGGAAAGGGTTAATGTATGTCGTATTGGTAATGGCATCAAGAGGTGCTTCAATGAGGGAAAGGGTTAATGCATGTCGTATTGGTAATGGCATCAAGAGGTGCTTCAATGAGGGAAAGGGTTAATGCATGTCGTATTGGTAATGGCATCAAGAGGTGCTTCAATGAGGGAAAGGGTTAATGCATGTCGTATTGGTAATGGCATCAAGAGGTGCTTCAATGAGGGAAAGGGTTAATGCATGTCGTATTGGTAATGGCATCAAGAGGTGCTTCAATGAGGGAAAGGGTTAATGCATGTCGTATTGGTAATGGCATCAAGAGGTGCTTCAATGAGGGAAAGGGTTAATGCATGTCGTATTGGTAATGGCATCAAGAGGTGCTTCAATGAGGGAAAGGGTTAATGCATGTCGTATTGGTAATGGCATCAAGAGGTGCTTCAATGAGGGAAAGGGTTAATGTATGTCGTATTGGTAATGGCATCAAGAGGTGCTTCAATGAGGGAAAGGGTTAATGTATGTCGTATTGGTAATGGCATCAAGAGGTGCTTCAATGAGGGAAAGGGTTAATGTATGTCGTATTGGCAATGGCATCAAGAGGTGCTTCAATGAGGGAAAGGGTTTATGAACATTGGCTTGGCTATTACATTGTCAATGTATGTCGTATTGGTAATGGCATCAAGAGGTGCTTCAATGAGGGAAAGGGTTAATGTATGTCGTATTGGTAATGGCATCAAGAGGTGCTTCAATGAGGGAAAGGGTTAATGCATGTCGTATTGGTAATGGCATCAAGAGGTGCTTCAATGAGGGAAAGGGTTAATGTATGTCGTATTGGTAATGGCATCAAGAGGTGCTTCAATGAGGGAAAGGGTTAATGATGTCGTATTGGTAATGGCATCAAGAGGTGCTTCAATGAGGGAAAGGGTTAATGCATGTCGTATTGGTAATGGCATCAAGAGGTGCTTCAATGAGGGAAAGGGTTAATGCATGTCGTATTGGTAATGGCATCAAGAGGTGCTTCAATGAGGGAAAGGGTTAATGCATGTCGTATTGGTAATGGCATCAAGAGGTGCTTCAATGAGGGAAAGGGTTAATGTATGTCGTATTGGTAATGGCATCAAGAGGTGCTTCAATGAGGGAAAGGGTTAATGCATGTCGTATTGGTAATGGCATCAAGAGGTGCTTCAATGAGGGAAAGGGTTAATGCATGTCGTATTGGTAATGGCATCAAGAGGTGCTTCAATGAGGGAAGGGTTAATGTATGTCGTATTGGTAATGGCTCAAGAGGTGCTTCAATGAGGGAAAGGGTTAATGCATGTCGTATTGGTAATGGCATCAAGAGGTGCTTCAATGAGGGAAAGGGTTAATGCATGTCGTATTGGTAATGGCTCAAGAGGTGCTTCATGAGGGAAAGGGTTAATGTATGTCGTATTGGTAATGGCTCAAGAGGTGCTTCTATGAGGGAAAGGGTTAATGTATGTCGTATTGGTAATGGCATCAAGAGGTGCTTCAATGAGGGAAAGGGTTAATGTATGTCGTATTGGTAATGGCATCAAGAGGTGCTTCATGAGGGAAGGGTTTGTTGTCGTATTGGTAATGGCATCAAGAGGTGCTTCAATGAGGGAAAGGGTTAATGTATGTATTGGTAATGGCATCAAGAGGTGCTTCAATGAGGGAAAGGGTTAATGTATGTCGTATTGGTAATGGCATCAAGAGGTGCTTCAATGAGGGAAAGGGTTAATGTATGTCGTATTGGTAATGGCATCAAGAGGTGCTTCAATGAGGGAAAGGGTAATGTATGTCGTATTGGTAATGGCATCAAGAGGTGCTTCAATGAGGGAAAGGGTTAATGCATGTCGTATTGGTAATGGCATCAAGAGGTGCTTCAATGAGGGAAAGGGTTAATGCATGTCGTATTGGTAATGGCATCAAGAGGTGCTTCAATGAGGGAAAGGGTTAATGCATGTCGTATTGGTAATGGCATCAAGAGGTGCTTCTATGAGGGAAAGGGTTAATGTATGTCGTATTGGTAATGGCATCAAGAGGTGCTTCAATGAGGGAAAGGGTTAATGTATGTCGTATTGGTAATGGCATCAAGAGGTGCTTCAATGAGGGAAAGGGTTAATGCATGTCGTATTGGTAATGGCATCAAGAGGTGCTTCAATGAGGGAAAGGGTTAATATGAAAGTTGTGGAGTTGTGGAATATACATGTGTGTATCTTACTTGATGATTATAGTTCATCTCATCTGTGAACGGTTTAACTGGACAAGGTCTCACATCAGCACCCAGCGTCTTCAGCATGTCTATTTTTTCCTGATCAAACAACATTTAAACTAGCATCAGATGAACAGTCTGGATAGGACAGTGTATCTCTTGTATAACATTAACACTTTCATTCTGGATACATTTAAAGGCTTTTGCAAACAACAATGTAGTTGTTTGCTACATAGCCAAGTGTCTTAGCAAGATCATCTGAATAGCAAACAGCATAGAGCCTGATCAGACGGAACATTCCATGGCGGCTGATCTGGCTCTATGGTCTTTGCAAATACTGATTGAACGGTATCCAGAATCAAATGGGTTAAAGTCATGCCAAAATGGGTTAAAGTCACATGCCAAAATGGGTTAAAGTTATGCCAAAATGGGTTAAAGTCACATGCCAAAATGGGTTAAAGTCACATGCCAAAATGGGTTAAAGTCATGCCAAAATGGGTTAAAGTCACATGCCAAAATGGTCTAAAGTCATGCCAAAATGGGTTAAAGTCATGCCAAAATGTTAATGTCCAACAAAAACACTTTAATTTGAAAGTATATTCATTATAACTGGAATATATATACATGCATAGAAAAATTGTTGGGACGGGAGGCTCGGTGGCTATTGTGGTGGACTTCAAATCATTTGCTGTTCAACTGCAGCAGGTTCAAATCCTGCTGGTGGTTTCAAACTATTTTAATGTGAGGTAGCTATCCAGCTATGTTGCAGAAGCCCAGTAGTTCTACCGGGGTGTCCGTGCCTGAAAGACTACTCGGAGGGGCACCCGGGATCTTCATCCACCAGAGTCACCATATTACGCATGTTGTTGTTACTTTATAAACCCACAAGCAAACTAAAGTTACCATTGGTCATAATACAAAATGATGTGACATCACATTGCACTATGGTCTATCTAGATATTCATACTACGATATGACATCACGTTGCACTATGGTCTATCTAGATATTCATACTATAATGTGACATCACGTTGCACTATGGTCTATCGAGATATTCATACTACGATGTGACATCACGTTGCACTATGGTCTATCGAGATATTCATACTACGATATGACATCACGTTGCACTATGGTCTATCTCGATCTTCACACTACGATGTGACATCACGTTGCACTATGGTCTATCTAGAAACTTGCTTCATACTACGATGTGACATCACGTTGCACTATGGTCTATCTCGATCTTCACACTACGATGTGACATCACGTTGCACTATGGTCTATCTAGAAACTTGCTTCATACTACGATGTGACATCACGTTGCACTATGGTCTATCTCGATCTTCACACTACGATGTGACATCACGTTGCACTATGGTCTATCTAGAAACTTGCTTCATACTACGATGTGACATCACGTTGCACTATGGTCTATCTCGATCTTCACACTACGATGTGACATCACGTTGCACTATGGTCTATCTAGAAACTTGCTTCATACTACGATGTGACATCACGTTGCACTATGGTCTATCTCGATCTTCACACTACGATGTGACATCACGTTGCACTATGGTCTATCTAGAAACTTGCTTCATACTACGATGTGACATCACGTTGCACTATGGTCTATCTCGATCTTCACACTACGATGTGACATCACGTTGCACTATGGTCTATCTAGAAACTTGCTTCATACTACGATGTGACATCACGTTGCACTATGGTCTATCTCGATCTTCACACTACGATGTGACATCACGTTGCACTATGGTCTATCTAGAAACTTGCTTCATACTACGATGTGACATCACGTTGCACTATGGTCTATCTCGATCTTCACACTACGATGTGACATCACGTTGCACTATGGTCTACCTAGATCTTCACACTACGATGTGACATCATGTTGCACTATGGTCTACCTAGATCTTCATACTACGATGTGACATCACGTTGCACTATGGTCTATCTAGATCTTCATACTACGATGTGACATCAAGTTGCACTATGGTCTATCTCGATCTTCACACTACGATGTGACATCACGTTGCACTATGGTCTATCTAGATCTTCATACTACGATGTGACATCACGTTGCACTATGGTCTACCTAGATCTTCATACTACGATGTGACATCACGTTGCACTATGGTCTACCTAGATCTTCATACTACGATGTGACATCACGTTGCACTATGGTCTTTCTAGATCTTCATACTACGATGTGACATCACATTACACTATCGTCTATCTAGAAAGTTGCTTCATACTACGATCAATGGGGCAAAATTGTTGACTGCAAAAGGAAATGAGGCAAGCTGGAGATATTTGGTGTTACGAGGTTGCACTATTGCAAGCAGAATTGTACAGAATATACCACACTGATCTACTCATGTAGTAGAATGTTTATATTAAAGGGAGATTACTTGTAATATTAGTGTTGTGCACTTAATACACAGTAATCAACCTTTGATACTGGTACATATGGCTGGAGCTAGAGGGCATTTTGTAGGTAATATTGGACAACGTTATAGAGAAAAGTAGGGAAGCATCTATTCATATGGCCCCATTTATCTCTGTCACGGTCATATGTATCGACATCATTTGCCCAATAAAACATTGATATAGGCCCAGCAGATCTAGGCCCAGGTCTACAAAGCCTATAGGCAGCTAGCTACATGCCTGCTGATCGTAATAACAATCAAGCACGCGAAATTACTCTGTATATGTCCTACAGATTTAACCCTTTCAACACCACAGGCCTTTAAATAGGCTTACAAAATAGTGTAGATCCAGATGAGCCGGCTCATAACGAGCCGTCTCATCAGGATCTGCACTTTTTGCAAGTAATATTACTATTTTTAGAATTGTTTTTACCCATTTTGATAAATGAACTGATCCAACTATAATTTTCTTATTAATTTATTGGTCTAAAAATATCATGGACCAGTCCATATCAGTTACTTGGTGTTGAAGTGGTTACATAACCCTTAACCTGCCAATTGCAACAAAAGTTTGATCAGGCTCTATTCTGTTTACTATTCATATAGTGGAGCTAAAACACTTTTTCTGAATAGCAAACAACATAGATCCTGATAACATTCCGTCCAATTTATTCAGCAGGTTAAGGGTTACCATTGCTTCTAATGGAGAATGTTTTGACGCCATATTAGATTACAAATTGTTTCGCAATCATGCCACAGTAACTTTGTATAAACTAAACTAGCAAAGAGTATGTAAACATTGTGTACCTGAGATTGGTTGTCCGGCATATATATGACACATTTGTACCCCAGTGCCAAGCACATGTGAGCCAGTCCTATGCCTGTGTTTCCAGCCGTCCCTTCCACCACGGTTCCACCGGGGCCCAACTGACCTTAAAAACACGCGAAACATGCATTTTCCATTCTGAACACGGTCTCGGTAATGGTCTGTTATCAATCTTTGAAGTGAGATCATGTGTGATTCTCTATAAATTATTGTTAGTCGTGTTTATGGTTTTGCTATGATGACCAAGCGTGTGATCAAACCAAACAGTGATCAAACTTTCAAGTGCCATTGAATTTGGAAGTCGTGATAGCGCAGTGGATGGTGCGAAAGGTCCTGAGTTCGAGCCCCGCTGGAGCCATTACGATTGTGCCCTTACTGCCTTAGGCAAGGCATTTAAATTCCATGTTGCCTCTTCTCTCTCCTTCATGGCGATGGGTTCCATCAGGAATGAGGTCTCGAGAGTGATTAATATAAGTTGAAATAACTTGTTTCGCAATCGAGCTAAAATAAATGTGTATAAACTAATCTTTGAAGTGTGTACAGTAGTAAAAAAACATTACTCAGGCAACCACAACACTTCTTTTACGGCGACCAAGCGACCTGCTGAAAAATGTTCAACAGGAATTTA
>CM026404.1:89732472-89834674 GCA_014843695.1 Archivesica marissinica
GGTAGGCAAATAACCTGGGTGGTAGACAGTATTGTGGTAGGCAAATAACCTGGGTGGTAGACAGTATTGTGGTAGGCAAATAACCTGGGTGGTAGACAGTATTGTGGTAGGCAAATAACCTGGGTGGTAGACAGTATTGTGGTAGGCAAATAACCTGGGTGGTAGACAGTATTGTGGTAGGCAAATAACCTGGGTGGTAGACAGTATTGTGGTAGGCAAATAACCTGGGTGGTAGACAGTATTGTGGTAGGCAAATAACCTGGGTGGTAGACAGTATTGTGGTAGGCAAATAACCTGGGTGGTAGACAGTATTGTGGTAGGCAAATAACCTGGGTGGTAGACAGTATTGTGGTAGGCAAATAACCTGGGTGGTAGACAGTATTGTGGTAGGCAAATAACCTGGGTGGTAGACAGTATTGTGGTAGGCAAATAACCTGGGTGGTAGACACATTGTGGTAGGCAAATAACCTGGGTGGTAGACAGTATTGTGGTAGGCAAATAACCTGGGTGGTAGACAGTATTGTGGTAGGCAAATAACCTGGGTGGTAGACAGTATTGTGGTAGGCAAATAACCTGGGTGGTAGACAGTATTGTGGTAGGCAAATAACCTGGGTGGTAGACAGTATTGTGGTAGGCAAATAACATGGGTGGTAGACAGTATTGTGGTAGGCAAATAACATGGGTGGTAGACATTATTGTGGTAGGCAAATAACATGGGTGGTAGACAGTATTGTGGTAGGCAAATAACATGGGTGGTAGACAGTATTGTGGTAGGCAAATAACCTGGCTGGTAGACACATCTTGTGGTAGGCAAATAACCTGGGTGGTAGACTGCACAAAGTGTATCAACCTGGCTAGTAGACACATCTTGTGGTAGGCAAATAACCTGGGTGGTAGACTGCACAAAGTGTATCAACCTGGCTGGTAGACACATCTTGTGGTAGGCAAATAACCTGGGTGGTAGACTGCACAAAGTGTATCAACCTGGCTGGTAGACACATCTTGTGGTAGGCAAATAACCTGGGTGGTAGACTGCACAAAGTGTATCAACCTGGCTGGTAGACACATCTTGTGGTAGGCAAATAACCTGGGTGGTAGACTGCACAAAGTGTATCAACCTGGCTGGTAGACACATCTTGTGGTAGGCAAATAACCTGGGTGGTAGACTGCACAAAGTGTATCAACCTGGCTGGTAGACACATCTTGTGGTAGGCAAATAACCTGGGTGGTAGACTGCACAAAGTGTATCAACCTGGCTGGTAGACACATCTTGTGGTAGGCAAATAACCTGGGTGGTAGACTGCACAAAGTGTATCAACCTGGCTGGTAGACACATCTTGTGGTAGGCAAATAACCTGGGTGGTAGACTGCACAAAGTGTATCAACCTGGCTGGTAGACACATCTTGTGGTAGGCAAATAACCTGGGTGGTAGACTGCACAAAGTGTATCAACCTGGCTGGTAGACACATCTTGTGGTAGGCAAATAACCTGGGTGGTAGACAGTATTGTGGTAGGCAAATAACATGGGTGGTAGACAGTATTGTGGTAGGCAAATAACCTGGGTGGTAGACATTATTGTGGTAGGCAAATAACCTGGGTGGTAGACAGTATTGTGGTAGACAAATAACCTGGGTGGTAGACAGTATTGTGGTAGGCAAATAACCTGGGTGGTAGACATTATTGTGGTAGGCAAATAACCTGGGTGGTAGACAGTATTGTGGTAGGCAAATAACCTGGGTGGTAGACAGTATTGTGGTAGGCAAATAACCTGGCTGGTAGACAGTATTGTTGTAGGCAAATAACCTGGGTGGTAGACAGTATTGTGGTAGGCAAATAACCTGGGTGGTAGACAGTATTGTGGTAGGCAAATAACCTGGGTGGTAGACAGTATTGTGGTAGGCAAATAACCTGGGTGGTAGACATTATTGTGGTAGGCAAATAACCTGGGTGGTAGACAGTATTGTGGTAGGCAAATAACCTGGGTGGTAGGCAAATAACCTGGGTGGTAGACAGTATTGTGGTAGGCAAATAACCTGGGTGGTAGAGAGTATTGTGGTAGGCAAATAACCTGGGTGGTAGACAGTATTGTGGTAGGCAAATAACCTGGGTGGTAGACAGTATTGTGGTAGGCAAATAACCTGGGTGGTAGACAGTATTGTGGTAGGCAAATAACCTGGGTGGTAGACAGTATTGTGGTAGGCAAATAACCTGGGTGGTAGACAGTATTGTGGTAGGCAAATAACCTGGGTGGTAGACAGTATTGTGGTAGGCAAATAACCTGGGTGGTAGACAGTATTGTGGTAGGCAAATAACCTGGGTGGTAGACAGTATTGTGGTAGGCAAATAACCTGGGTGGTAGACAGTATTGTGGTAGGCAAATAACCTGGGTGGTAGACAGTATTGTGGTAGGCAAATAACCTGGGTGGTAGACAGTATTGTGGTAGGCAAATAACCTGGGTGGTAGACAGTATTGTGGTAGGCAAATAACCTGGGTGGTAGACAGTATTGTGGTAGGCAAATAACCTGGGTGGTAGACAGTATTGTGGTAGGCAAATAACCTGGGTGGTAGACAGTATTGTGGTAGGCAAATAACCTGGGTGGTAGACAGTATTGTGGTAGGCAAATAACCTGGGTGGTAGACAGTATTGTGGTAGGCAAATAACCTGGGTGGTAGACAGTATTGTGGTAGGCAAATAACCTGGGTGGTAGACAGTATTGTGGTAGGCAAATAACCTGGGTGGTAGACAGTATTGTGGTAGGCAAATAACCTGGGTGGTAGACAGTATTGTGGTAGGCAAATAACCTGGGTGGTAGACATATTGTGGTAGGCAAATAACCTGGGTGGTAGACAGTATTGTGGTAGGCAAATAACCTGGGTGGTAGACAGTATTGTGGAAGGCAAATAACCTGGGTGGTAGACAGTATTGTGGTAGGCAAATAACCTGGGTGGTAGACAGTATTGTGGTAGGCAAATAACCTGGGTGGTAGACAGTATTGTGGTAGGCAAATAACCTGGGTGGTAGACAGTATTGTGGTAGGCAAATAACCTGGGTGGTAGACAGTATTGTGGTAGGCAAATAACCTGGGTGGTAGACAGTATTGTTGTAGGCAAATAACCTGGGTGGTAGACAGTATTGTGGTAGGCAAATAACCTGGGTGGTAGACAGTATTGTGGTAGGCAAATAACCTGGGTGGTAGACAGTATTGTGGTAGGCAAATAACCTGGGTGGTAGACAGTATTGTGGTAGGCAAATAACCTGGGTGGTAGACAGTATTGTGGTAGGCAAATAACCTGGGTGGTAGACAGTATTGTGGTAGGCAAATAACCTGGGTGGTAGACAGTATTGTGGTAGGCAAATAACCTGGGTGGTAGACAGTATTGTGGTAGGCAAATAACCTGGGTGGTAGACACATCTTGTGGTAGGCAAATAACCTGGGTGGTAGACAGTATTGTGGTAGGCAAATAACCTGGGTGGTAGACACATCTTGTGGTAGGCAAATAACCTGGGTGGTAGACAGTATTGTGGTAGGCAAATAACCTGGGTGGTAGACACATCTTGTGGTAGGCAAATAACCTGGGTGGTAGACAGTATTGTGGTAGGCAAATAACCTGGGTGGTAGACAGTATTGTGGAAGGCAAATAACCTGGGTGGTAGACACATCTTGTGGTAGGCAAATAACCTGGGTGGTAGACAGTATTGTGGTAGGCAAATAACCTGGGTGGTAGACACATCGTGTGGTAGGCAAATAACCTGGGTGGTACAGTATTGTGGTAGGCAAATAACCTGGGTGGTAGACACATCTTGTGGTAGGCAAATAACCTGGGTGGTAGACAGTATTGTGGTAGGCAAATAACCTGGGTGGTAGACAGTATTGTGGAAGGCAAATAACCTGGGTGGTAGACACATCTTGTGGTAGGCAAATAACCTGGGTGGTAGACAGTATTGTGGTAGGCAAATAACCTGGGTGGTAGACACATCTTGTGGTAGGCAAATAACCTGGGTGGTAGACAGTATTGTGGTAGGCAAATAACCTGGGTGGTAGACACATCTTGTGGTAGGCAAATAACCTGGGTGGTAGACAGTATTGTAGTAGGCAAATAACGGCAAAAAATAGGTTAACATTCATATCTAAGTAAATATTGTGAAGTTTCGTAGACCACAAAATTAATTAAACACAGCAGTTTATGAATGAGCATATTGTCAAAATTCATTAGGCAAATTAAATGTTTAAATATTCCAAGCAGCAACAAGCTAGGAAATCATTGATTTGATAATCCCCCACCCGGGTATAAGATCACTTTGTGGAAGTCGTGATAGCGCAGTGGACGTTCGCTCCAGGTGCGAAAGGTCCGGAGTTCGAGCCCCACTGGAGCCGTTACGATTGTGCCCTTAGGCAAGGCATTTAAATTCCACGTTGCCACTTCTCTCTCCCTCGTGGCGATGGATTCCATCAGGAATGAGGTCTCTAGAGTGATTAATATAAGTTGTAAGAACTTGTTTCGCAATCGAGCTAAAATAAATTTGTATAAACTAAGATCACTAAAGAAGCATGTTTGACATACCTGCGTTATGAGGATATTAAGTGACGTCATTTTAAATGTCAACGCATAGTCTAAACTTCTCATGGTTAGCGACACATATCAAAGTTGATAATTGGTCGAGACCGTCAATAAATGTCTTCTGATAGAATACTGTTTTTCATGTTACTCATCAATTTTAATGTTGTTTTTTTATTGTAAATTAATATATTATTTTTAACTTGAATAATTTCCAAACTTATCTAGATGTCTATACTCGACAAAATCCGGAAAAATTACGGAGCCATACATGTTTTCGAGAAACATTACCTGGGTATGAAAGATTAACTTCCCTTTGCTGCCATAAGCCATTTTGTTTTACAAACTGTAAGAGGCAGCAGATTTCAGGCCATGATTTTGGAGGAAAAAACGTCATTCCTGATAGAATCCATCGCCACGAGGGAGAAAGAAGAGGCAACGTGGAATTTCACGCAAGGGCACAATCGCAACGGCTCCAACTCGAATGCGCTACCACGGCACTATCATGACTTCCACAAAAAGTTACTTCCCTTTGTATTACTACACCACTAGATTAATCATACTTTATTTCCCAACATTATACAGCGTATACAACCCATCCACATATTAACCATTTACTTCATAGAGATTTAGGTTAGTATACTATTACATCTCCATATAAACGACAGCCATTTAGCTATCATGCAGTGGATAAGTAGTCACCATATCTATCCCACCTTCATAGATATTACTGGGACTACACGAGAGTCTGGCCTTTATTATGAACATTGGCTTGGCTATTACATTGTCAATGTATGTCGTATTGGTAATGGCATCAAGAGGTGTTTCTATGAGGGAAAGGGTTAATGCATGTCGTATTGGTAATGGCATCAAGAGGTGCTTCAATGAGGGAAAGGGTTAATGTATGTCGTATTGGTAATGGCATCAAGAGGTGCTTCAATGAGGGAAAGGGTTAATGTATGTCGTATTGGTAATGGCATCAAGAGGTGCTTCAATGAGGGAAAGGGTTAATGTATGTCGTATTGGTAATGGCATCAAGAGGTGCTTCTATGAGGGAAAGGGTTAATGTATGTCGTATTGGTAATGTCGTCAAGAGGTGCTTCTATGAGGGAAAGGGTTAATGTATGTCGTATTGGTAATGGCGTCAAGAGGTGCTTCTATGAGGGAAAGGGTTAATGTATGTCGTATTGTTAATGGTGTCAAGAGGTGCATCTATGAGGGAAAGGGTTAATATATGTCGTATTGGTAATGTCGTCAAGAGGTGCTTCTATGAGGGAAAGGGTTAATGTATGTCGTATTGTTAATGTTGTCAAGAGGTGCATCTATGAGGGAAAGGGTTAATGTATGTCGTATTAGTAATGGCGTCAATAGTTGCTTCTATGAGGTAAAGGGTTAATGTATGTCGTATTGGTAATGTCGTCAAGAGATGCTTCTATGAGTGAAAGGGTTAATGTATGTCGTATTGGTAATGTCGTCAAGAGGTGCTTCTATGAGGGAAAGGGTTAATGCATGTCGTATTGGTAATGGCATCAAGAGGTGCTTCAATGAGGGAAAGGGTTAATGTATGTCGTATTGGTAATGGCATCAAGAGGTGCTTCAATGAGGGAAAGGGTTAATGTATGTCGTATTGGCAATGGCATCAAGAGGTGCTTCAATGAGGGAAAGGGTTTATGAACATTGGCTTGGTATTACATTGTCAATGTATGTCGTATTGGTAATGGCATCAAGAGGTGCTTCAATGAGGGAAAGGGTTAATGTATGTCGTATTGGTAATGGCATCAAGAGGTGCTTCAATGAGGGAAAGGGTTAATGCATGTCGTATTGGTAATGGCATCAAGAGGTGCTTCAATGAGGGAAAGGGTTAATGCATGTCGTATTGGTAATGGCATCAAGAGGTGCTTCAATGAGGGAAAGGGTTAATGCATGTCGTATTGGTAATGGCATCAAGAGGTGCTTCAATGAGGGAAAGGGTTAATGTATGTCGTATTGGTAATGGCATCAAGAGGTGCTTCAATGAGGGAAAGGGTTAATGCATGTCGTATTGGTAATGGCATCAAGAGGTGCTTCAATGAGGGAAAGGGTTAATGCATGTCGTATTGGTAATGGCATCAAGAGGTGCTTCAATGAGGGAAAGGGTTAATGCATGTCGTATTGGTAATGGCATCAAGAGGTGCTTCAATGAGGGAAAGGGTTAATGCATGTCGTATTGGTAATGGCATCAAGAGGTGCTTCAATGAGGGAAAGGGTTAATGTATGTCGTATTGGTAATGGCATCAAGAGGTGCTTCAATGAGGGAAAGGGTTAATGTATGTCGTATTGGCAATGGCATCAAGAGGTGCTTCAATGAGGGAAAGGGTTTATGAACATTGGCTTGGCTATTACATTGTCAATGTATGTCGTATTGGTAATGGCATCAAGAGGTGCTTCAATGAGGGAAAGGGTTAATGCATGTCGTATTGGTAATGGCATCAAGAGGTGCTTCAATGAGGGAAAGGGTTAATGCATGTCGTATTGGTAATGGCATCAAGAGGTGCTTCAATGAGGGAAAGGGTTAATGTATGTCGTATTGGTAATGGCATCAAGAGGTGCTTCAATGAGGGAAAGGGTTAATGCATGTCGTATTGGTAATGGCATCAAGAGGTGCTTCAATGAGGGAAAGGGTTAATGCATGTCGTATTGGTAATGGCATCAAGAGGTGCTTCAATGAGGGAAAGGGTTAATGCATGTCGTATTGGTAATGGCATCAAGAGGTGCTTCAATGAGGGAAAGGGTTAATGCATGTCGTATTGGTAATGGCATCAAGAGGTGCTTCAATGAGGGAAAGGGTTAATGCATGTCGTATTGGTAATGGCATCAAGAGGTGCTTCAATGAGGGAAAGGGTTAATGCATGTCGTATTGGTAATGGCAT
The DNA here is from genome assembly GCA_014843695.1 of Archivesica marissinica. Lineage (NCBI taxonomy): Eukaryota > Metazoa > Mollusca > Bivalvia > Venerida > Vesicomyidae > Archivesica > Archivesica marissinica. The sequence goes on from CM026404.1 coordinate 89,739,941, forward strand.
CAAGAGGTGCTTCAATGAGGGAAAGGGTTAATGTATGTCGTATTGGTAATGGCATCAAGAGGTGCTTCAATGAGGGAAAGGGTTAATGTATGTCGTATTGGTAATGGCATCAAGAGGTGCTTCAATGAGGGAAAGGGTTAATGCATGTCGTATTGGTAATGGCATCAAGAGGTGCTTCAATGAGGGAAAGGGTTAATGCATGTCGTATTGGTAATGGCATCAAGAGGTGCTTCATGAGGGAAAGGGTTAATGCATGTCGTATTGGTAATGGCATCAAGAGGTGCTTCTATGAGGGAAAGGGTTAATGCATGTCGTATTGGTAATGGCATCAAGAGGTGCTTCAATGAGGGAAAGGGTTAATGTATGTCGTATTGGTAATGGCATCAAGAGGTGCTTCAATGAGGGAAAGGGTTAATGTATGTCGTATTGGTAATGGCATCAAGAGGTGCTTCAATGAGGGAAAGGGTTAATGCATGTCGTATTGGTAATGGCATCAAGAGGTGCTTCAATGAGGGAAAGGGTTAATGTATGTCGTATTGGTAATGGCATCAAGAGGTGCTTCAATGAGGGAAAGGGTTAATGTATGTCGTATTGGTAATGGCATCAAGAGGTGCTTCTATGAGGGAAAGGGTTATATGTATGTCGTATTGGTAATGGCATCAAGAGGGGCTTCTATGAGGGAAAGTATGTCGTATTGGTAATGGCATCAAGAGGTGCTTCAATGAGGGAAAGGGTTAATGTATGTCGTATTGGTAATGGCATCAAGAGGTGCTTCTATGAGGGAAAGGGTTAATGTATGTCGTATTGGTAATGGCATCAAGAGGTGCTTCAATGAGGGAAAGGGTTAATGTATGTCGTATTGGTAATGGCATCAAGAGGTGCTTCAATGAGGGAAAGGGTTAATGTATGTCGTATTGGTAATGGCATCAAGAGGTGCTTCAATGAGGGAAAGGGTTAATGTATGTCGTATTGGTAATGGCATCAAGAGGTGCTTCAATGAGGGAAAGGGTTAATGCATGTCGTATTGGTAATGGCATCAAGAGGTGCTTCAATGAGGGAAAGGGTTAATGCATGTCGTATTGGTAATGGCATCAAGAGGTGCTTCAATGAGGGAAAGGGTTAATGTATGTCGTATTGGTAATGGCATCAAGAGGTGCTTCAATGAGGGAAAGGTTAATGTATGTCGTATTGGTAATGGCATCAAGAGGTGCTTCAATGAGGGAAAGGGTTAATGTATGTCGTATGGTAATGGCATCAAGAGGTGCTTCAATGAGGGAAAGGGTTAATGCATGTCGTATTGGTAATGGCATCAAGAGGTGCTTCAATGAGGGAAAGGGTTAATGCATGTCGTATTGGTAATGGCATCAAGAGGTGCTTCAATGAGGGAAAGGGTTAATGCATGTCGTATTGGTAATGGCATCAAGAGGTGCTTCAATGAGGGAAAGGGTTAATGCATGTCGTATTGGTAATGGCATCAAGAGGTGCTTCAATGAGGGAAAGGGTTAATGCATGTCGTATTGGTAATGGCATCAAGAGGTGCTTCAATGAGGGAAAGGGTTAATGCATGTCGTATTGGTAATGGCATCAAGAGGTGCTTCAATGAGGGAAAGGGTTAATGCATGTCGTATTGGTAATGGCATCAAGAGGTGCTTCAATGAGGGAAAGGGTTAATGTATGTCGTATTGGTAATGGCATCAAGAGGTGCTTCAATGAGGGAAAGGGTTAATGTATGTCGTATTGGCAATGGCATCAAGAGGTGCTTCAATGAGGGAAAGGGTTTATGAACATTGGCTTGGCTATTACATTGTCAATGTATGTCGTATTGGTAATGGCATCAAGAGGTGCTTCAATGAGGGAAAGGGTTAATGTATGTCGTATTGGTAATGGCATCAAGAGGTGCTTCAATGAGGGAAAGGGTTAATGCATGTCGTATTGGTAATGGCATCAAGAGGTGCTTCAATGAGGGAAAGGGTTAATGTATGTCGTATTGGTAATGGCATCAAGAGGTGCTTCAATGAGGGAAAGGGTTAATGCATGTCGTATTGGTAATGGCATCAAGAGGTGCTTCAATGAGGGAAAGGGTAATGTATGTCGTATTGGTAATGGCATCAAGAGGTGCTTCAATGAGGGAAAGGGTTAATGCATGTCGTATTGGTAATGGCATCAAGAGGTGCTTCAATGAGGGAAAGGGTTAATATGAAAGTTGTGGAGTTGTGGAATATACATGTGTGTATCTTACTTGATGATTATAGTTCATCTCATCTGTGAACGGTTTAACTGGACAAGGTCTCACATCAGCACCCAGCGTCTTCAGCATGTCTATTTTTTCCTGATCAAACAACATTTAAACTAGCATCAGATGAACAGTCTGGATAGGACAGTGTATCTCTTGTATAACATTAACACTTTCATTCTGGATACATTTAAAGGCTTTTGCAAACAACAATGTAGTTGTTTGCTACATAGCCAAGTGTCTTAGCAAGATCATCTGAATAGCAAACAGCATAGAGCCTGATCAGACGGAACATTCCATGGCGGCTGATCTGGCTCTATGGTCTTTGCAAATACTGATTGAACGGTATCCAGAATCAAATGGGTTAAAGTCATGCCAAAATGGGTTAAAGTCACATGCCAAAATGGGTTAAAGTTATGCCAAAATGGGTTAAAGTCACATGCCAAAATGGGTTAAAGTCACATGCCAAAATGGGTTAAAGTCATGCCAAAATGGGTTAAAGTCACATGCCAAAATGGTCTAAAGTCATGCCAAAATGGGTTAAAGTCATGCCAAAATGTTAATGTCCAACAAAAACACTTTAATTTGAAAGTATATTCATTATAACTGGAATATATATACATGCATAGAAAAATTGTTGGGACGGGAGGCTCGGTGGCTATTGTGGTGGACTTCAAATCATTTGCTGTTCAACTGCAGCAGGTTCAAATCCTGCTGGTGGTTTCAAACTATTTTAATGTGAGGTAGCTATCCAGCTATGTTGCAGAAGCCCAGTAGTTCTACCGGGGTGTCCGTGCCTGAAAGACTACTCGGAGGGGCACCCGGGATCTTCATCCACCAGAGTCACCATATTACGCATGTTGTTGTTACTTTATAAACCCACAAGCAAACTAAAGTTACCATTGGTCATAATACAAAATGATGTGACATCACGTTGCACTATGGTCTATCTCGATCTTCACACTACGATGTGACATCACGTTGCACTATGGTCTATCTAGAAACTTGCTTCATACTACGATGTGACATCACGTTGCACTATGGTCTATCTCGATCTTCACACTACGATGTGACATCACGTTGCACTATGGTCTATCTAGAAACTTGCTTCATACTACGATGTGACATCACGTTGCACTATGGTCTATCTCGATCTTCACACTACGATGTGACATCACGTTGCACTATGGTCTATCTAGAAACTTGCTTCATACTACGATGTGACATCACGTTGCACTATGGTCTATCTCGATCTTCACACTACGATGTGACATCACGTTGCACTATGGTCTATCTAGAAACTTGCTTCATACTACGATGTGACATCACGTTGCACTATGGTCTATCTCGATCTTCACACTACGATGTGACATCACGTTGCACTATGGTCTACCTAGATCTTCACACTACGATGTGACATCATGTTGCACTATGGTCTACCTAGATCTTCATACTACGATGTGACATCACGTTGCACTATGGTCTATCTAGATCTTCATACTACGATGTGACATCAAGTTGCACTATGGTCTATCTCGATCTTCACACTACGATGTGACATCACGTTGCACTATGGTCTATCTAGATCTTCATACTACGATGTGACATCACGTTGCACTATGGTCTACCTAGATCTTCATACTACGATGTGACATCACGTTGCACTATGGTCTACCTAGATCTTCATACTACGATGTGACATCACGTTGCACTATGGTCTTTCTAGATCTTCATACTACGATGTGACATCACATTACACTATCGTCTATCTAGAAAGTTGCTTCATACTACGACCAATGGGGCAAAATTGTTGACTGCAAAAGGAAATGAGGCAAGCTGGAGATATTTGGTGTTACGAGGTTGCACTATTGCAAGCAGAATTGTACAGAATATACCACACTGATCTACTCATGTAGTAGAATGTTTATATTAAAGGGAGATTACTTGTAATATTAGTGTTGTGCACTTAATACACAGTAATCAACCTTTGATACTGGTACATATGGCTGGAGCTAGAGGGCATTTTGTAGGTAATATTGGACAACGTTATAGAGAAAAGTAGGGAAGCATCTATTCATATGGCCCCATTTATCTCTGTCACGGTCATATGTATCGACATCATTTGCCCAATAAAACATTGATATAGGCCCAGCAGATCTAGGCCCAGGTCTACAAAGCCTATAGGCAGCTAGCTACATGCCTGCTGATCGTAATAACAATCAAGCACGCGAAATTACTCTGTATATGTCCTACAGATTTAACCCTTTCAACACCACAGGCCTTTAAATAGGCTTACAAAATAGTGTAGATCCAGATGAGCCGGCTCATAACGAGCCGTCTCATCAGGATCTGCACTTTTTGCAAGTAATATTACTATTTTTAGAATTGTTTTTACCCATTTTGATAAATGAACTGATCCAACTATAATTTTCTTATTAATTTATTGGTCTAAAAATATCATGGACCAGTCCATATCAGTTACTTGGTGTTGAAGTGGTTACATAACCCTTAACCTGCCAATTGCAACAAAAGTTTGATCAGGCTCTATTCTGTTTACTATTCATATAGTGGAGCTAAAACACTTTTTCTGAATAGCAAACAACATAGATCCTGATAACATTCCGTCCAATTTATTCAGCAGGTTAAGGGTTACCATTGCTTCTAATGGAGAATGTTTTGACGCCATATTAGATTACAAATTGTTTCGCAATCATGCCACAGTAACTTTGTATAAACTAAACTAGCAAAGAGTATGTAAACATTGTGTACCTGAGATTGGTTGTCCGGCATATATATGACACATTTGTACCCCAGTGCCAAGCACATGTGAGCCAGTCCTATGCCTGTGTTTCCAGCCGTCCCTTCCACCACGGTTCCACCGGGGCCCAACTGACCTTAAAAACACGCGAAACATGCATTTTCCATTCTGAACACGGTCTCGGTAATGGTCTGTTATCAATCTTTGAAGTGAGATCATGTGTGATTCTCTATAAATTATTGTTAGTCGTGTTTATGGTTTTGCTATGATGACCAAGCGTGTGATCAAACCAAACAGTGATCAAACTTTCAAGTGCCATTGAATTTGGAAGTCGTGATAGCGCAGTGGATGGTGCGAAAGGTCCTGAGTTCGAGCCCCGCTGGAGCCATTACGATTGTGCCCTTACTGCCTTAGGCAAGGCATTTAAATTCCATGTTGCCTCTTCTCTCTCCTTCATGGCGATGGGTTCCATCAGGAATGAGGTCTCGAGAGTGATTAATATAAGTTGAAATAACTTGTTTCGCAATCGAGCTAAAATAAATGTGTATAAACTAATCTTTGAAGTGTGTACAGTAGTAAAAAAACATTACTCAGGCAACCACAACACTTCTTTTACGGCGACCAAGCGACCTGCTGAAAAATGTTCAACAGGAATTTACTGGTGTAAACCAAACTGCCACTTATCCCAAATACGTTTATTGTAAACCAATTTGCAGCTATTTCGAAAAAAATAAAATGTTCTGCATTTCAAATTTAACAACAAGTGTAAACTTTATTTATTTTACAATGATTGTGAAACAAGCTTTAAAAACTGATATTAATTACTCTCATTGGTGTGGATTAAAGCGTATATGTGGTCCTTTCTTGTGGGAGGAAACCGGAGTACCTGTGCGATCCTGTGACCACAGTACCATCTCACATACCTCCTGGTCCAAGGATCGAATCCGGGTTTCATTAGTGAGCAGCGAGCATGCTAACCACTGCGTCAATCGGACAGCCGTTTCAAATTATATTTCAAATTGATCATAGACAACGAGATGACTTATGAATATATAATTTAAGATTGACATGACAATGTAATGTGTACCCTTTTCTATTGCATCTTGAATGAGGAAGTAGGCAGCTCTATCCTTCACTGACCCCCCACCGTTACAGAACTCTGCCTTCGCAACAATTTCACAACCTGAAAATATGAAATGTGAAATAACATGCGATTCCACAATAAATAATAAGGACAAATCATCCCTGGATCGCTCACATGAAACGGCCACGCAAAATGGAAACCATCACCTACTAATCTACATTTATTATTTATAGAAATATCTGACTAGCTTGAAAGTAACGCAGTTTCAATCATTACAGTCATTAGTTGGAAATAATCCGAAGCATCGTGGACATGTACAGTTGGTGTGGTTTCACCCGTCTTTGCTACCTTTCCTTTGCACACGATTATAGATCATATACAATCGTGTCTGTGTGTTTGTTTATGCGGTCTAAAGTCGCACGACCCCTTAGGTCATATGTGTACATTTATTGGTGTAGCAAGACCCTGGGGCCCTCGGACATAATGCTACAGCGTATAAACAACAACCTTCCATAAGTCAGCTCATCGCTTCCTAAAGTGAGATCATTTAGTTTAAACTTTATTTATTTTTACAATAATTGCGAAGCAAGTTCTAACAACTTATATTAATCACTCTTGTTGGCACGGATGAAAGCGTATATGTGGTCATTCGTGTGGGAGGAAACCGGAGTACCCGGAGAAACCCACATTTATGATCTGGCGACCACCGTACCATCTCACATACTTCCCGGTCTGAGGGTCAAACCCGGGTTGCATTGGTGAGAAGCAAGCACGCTAACCACTGCGCTAATCGGGCATATGACACACACAGTGGGATGCGAACCTCGTGCACAATCATACATGTATGATAGCGCTACAGACTATTGTTAATTATAGTAAAGTAAAAAGTGTTTATTTATTATAGTGTCACCCCTATTGAAAGGGCCAGCCATTACTTACTTATGAGGTACCTCTTATGAACATCAGTACTTCCCGAAACATATCCTTGAAGGCTTGAAGGCCATTATTTAACTAGCTGGCGGCTCACCAACTGGTCATATCAGAATGAACCCCCGCTCAATACCTTCTACCTTCCTTCGACCTCCGGCTCCATACCTTCAACTCCTGCTCCATACCTTTGACATCCCATTCCGTACCTTCGACCTCCCGCTCTGTACCTTTGACCTCCCGCTCCGTACCTTTGATCTCCCGCTCTGTACCTTCGATCTCCCGCTCCGTACCTTTGACCTCCCGTTCCGTACCTTTGACCTCCCGTTGACATCCCATTCCGTACCTTCGACCTCCCGCTCTGTACCTTTGACCTCACGCTCCGTACCTTCGATCTCCCGCTCTGTACCTTTGACCTCCCGCTCTGTACCTTCGATCTCCCGAACCGTACCTTCGACCTCCCGCTCTGTACCTTCGATCTCCCGCTCCGTACCTTTGACCTCCCGCTCTGTACCTTCGATCTCCCGCTCCGTACCTTTGATCTCCCGCTCCATACCTTCGACCTCCCGCTCTGTACCTTCGATCTCCCGCTCCGTACCTTTGATCTCCCGCTCCGTACCTTCGACCTCCCGCTCTGTACCTTCGATCTCCCGCTCCGTACCTTTGATCTCCCGCTCCGTAACTTCGATCTCCCGCCCCGTACCTTCGATCTCCCGCTCCGTACCTTCGATCTCCCGCTCCGTACCTTTGACCTCCCGCTCTGTACCGTTGACCTCCCGCTCAGTACCTTCGACCTCCTTAATCACTAGGCCATTTATGTCAAATTTTATGTAATCAATCATTATTTTATTTGTTTCTATTATATATACCGGTAGACTATGTTTTTTGAATATTCGTATGACCCCTAATGAGTAAGGTCAATCTATATGTACAATATGAATTACCTGTCTCATCACTGATCTTGTTAATCCGAACAAGCGGGGTCCTGAAATGAACATGCTATCAAGACATTTGCATTCAAAGCCGACGACGACCCGAATCCGATAACATTATATATAAACTATTTAGTATATTGACATGCTAACAGGGAACTAGTAATATATACATATGTGGTTCTCTCTACATCCAAATTTTGACTTAAAAAAGTCTTTTTCGAGGAAATCAAAAATCTATATGATAGAAAATTAATTAGCCGGAGGAAGTTTGTTTACCTTGAAAAAAGTTTTTTAAGTCGAAAATTCAAATGTAGAGAGGACGACATATATATGAACTGTTTGTTTCTTTTTTATATAGAAACTATTACTTGTGTTAGTTATGCAATGTCTCCATGACTTCAATGTAATACCGTCAGATTCCACTCTCGTCTTCGGTATTGAATTAATTTGAAAAAGTAATGTCCTATCTATGTAAACAGCCCAATACACAAGTTCCTCTACAATAATACAGTCAAATATATATCAGTGGTTAGCCTGGGTGCCAGTCTGTCGATTTTTCATTTTTTAACTTCTGGCAAAATGGCATTATCAGAAACTGGCAAAATGTTGATATGATCAGAAACTCAATACGGCCTAATTAATAGTCTCGGTGTTAAAATATATTTATTTGACTGACAAGGCAAAATAAATCGACGCCTGTTCCCAGGCTAATCAGTGGTAACCTACAGGTATTAATATAAGCAGAAGTGATTTGAAGGTTTCCTTCCCAATTTTAAGCTGACTAAGTTTGTATCCTCATGAACCTAATTTCAATTAACTACCACAAAGTATCACCCAGATCATTATTACATTTACAATAATTATCATATCAATATATTTGGTTTTGTTTATTGTTCGGGTTTTACGCCTTTATCAGCACCATTTTGGGCTATATAGCCGGTGAGCAGTTTACCTAACAACATCTTTCCTGGGCAGGCTCCAGTGGTTAACCAGTACTTGGTCTACCAACCTCCGTAAGAAACTGCAAACATTTTCATATAAAGAGACACGGCCTGAGCGGGGCTCGAACCCATGATCCTCAATAAGAAACTGCCAACATTTGCATATATAGAGACATACATATCTCTACCTTTCATTTGTACAGGGTCCACTTTGGAGCATTGTCGTACAAAGTCAGTCTGGTGTGGTGGAGAACACCACCCACATTTCCTGGGCAATAACCAATACTCAATTCTACAACCTCCGCAAGCGACTGACAACTTTTTCACATATCATTTTATCACTTGTCCTTGATACGGAGAGAACTCACGGCCCTGGAGTGAAAGGTGAGTTCTAACAACGGCATACTAGACCACTCAACCACGGAGGTTATAACAACGGTGTGCTAGACCACTCAACCACGGAGGTTCTAACAACGGCATACTAGACCACTCGACCACAGAGGTTATAACAACGGTGTGCTAGACCACTCAACCACGGAGGTTATAACAACGGCGTGCTAGACCACTCAACCACGGAGGTTATAACAACGGCGTGCTAGAACACTCGACCACGGAGGTTCTAACAACGGCGTGCTAGACCACTCGACCACGGAGGTTCTAACAACGGCGTGCTAGACCACTCGACCACGGAGGTTATAACAACGGCGTGCTAGACCACTCAACCATGGAGGTTATAACAACGGCGTGCTAGACCACTCGACCACGGAGGTTCTAACAACGGCGTGATAGACAACTCGACCACGGAAGTTATAACAACAGCATGCTGGACAACTCGACCACGGAGGTTATAACAACGGTGTGCTAGACCACTCGACCACGGAGGTTATAACAACGGCGTGCTAGACCACTCAACCACGGAGGTTATAACAACGGCGTGCTAGACCACTCGACCACGGAGGCTCTAACAACGGCGTGCTAGACAACTCGACCACGGAGGTTATAACAACAGCATGCTAGACAACTCGACCACGGAGGTTATAACAACAGTGTGCTAGACCACTCGACCACGGAGGTTATAACAATGGCGTGCTAGACCACTCGACCATGGAGGTTATAACAACGGTGTGCTAGACCATTCGACCATGGAGGTTATAACAACGGTGTGCTAGACCACTCGACCACGGAGGTTATAACAACGGCGTGCTAGACCACTCGACCACGGAGGTTATAACAACGGCATGCTAGACAACTCGACCACGGAGGTTATAACAATGGCGTGCTAGACCACTCGACCACGGAGGTTCTAACAACGGTGTGCTAGACCAATCGACCATGGAGGTTATAACAACGGCGTGCTAGACCACTCGACCACGGAGGTTATAACAACGGTGTGCTAGACCACGGAGGTTCTAACAACGGCGTGCTTGACCACTCGACCACGGAGGTTCTAACAATGCTGTACTAGACCACTCGACCACGGAGGTTCTAACAACGGCGTACTCGACCACGGAGGTTCTAACAACGGCGTGCTAGACCACTCGACCACGGAGGTTCTTTAAACAAATTAACATGGATATTATTATTATTACCTGCCGACCATTCCAACAATTCCACGTCTCACAGCATCCTACAATGAAAATAGTCACATTTAGTATACCTTTGACCTCGACTAACTAAAATTGGAAATCGTGATAGCGCATTCGCAGGTGTGAAAGGCCCGGAGTTTGAGCCCCACTGGAGCCATTACGATTGTGCCCTTAGGCAAGGCATTTAAATTCCACATGCCTCTTCTCTCTCCCTCATGGCGATGGATTCCATCAGGAATGTGAGGTCTCAAGTGTGATTAATATAAGTTGTAACAACTTGTTTCGCAATCGAGCTAAAATAAATTTGTATAAACTAAGATCACTAAAGAAGCATGTTTGACATACCTGCGTTATGAGGATATTAAGTGACGTCATTTTAAATGTCAACGCATAGTCTAAACTTCTCATGGTTAGCGACACATATCAAAGTTGACACAAATAAATGTGTATAAACTAACTAACCGCTCTAACAAACAAGCCGTAGGGAGAAATAATTCATAAAAGTAAATGTTGGGATTGAGTCAAAGATCGAGTTTTTATATATTCATAGTATAAGTCGATGCGGCGTTGCATAGTTTAGCGCAGCACATGTGTCGTATATATGGATAACTTCATATCTTGTCCTTGTCTGTTCATTCAGGTGTGAATCGGTGACGATCGGCAATGTCTGAATCAATCCCGGGTGAGCAGTTAGTGTATTATACATATCTGTTGTATGTACATGAATTAGAGCTGTATGAAAGGTTAGTGTATTATACATATCTGTTGTATGTACATGAATTAGAGCTGTATGAAAGGTTAGTGTATTATACATATCAGTTGTATGTACATGAATTAGAGCTGTATGAAAGGTTAGTGTATTATACATATCTGTTGTATTACATGATTAGAGCTTATGAAGTTAGGATTATACAATTGTTATGTACATGAATTAGAGCTGTATGAAAGGTTAGTGTATTATACATATCTGTTGTATGTACATGAATTAGAGCTGTATGAAAGGTTAGTGTATTATACATATCAGTTGTATGTACATGAATTAGAGCTGTATGAAAGGTTAGTGTATTATACATATCTGTTGTATGTACATGAATTAGAACTGTATGAAAGGTTAGTGTATTATACATATCTGTTGTATGTACATGAATTAGAGCTGTATGAAAGGTTAGTATATTATACATATCTGTTGTATGTACATGAATTAGAGCTGTATGAAAGGCTAGTGTATTATACATATCAGTTGTATGTACATGAATTAGAGCTGTATGAAAGGTTAGTGTGTGTCAAATTACAGAACAACTTATTAACTCTTTTTCTATAAACTATTTTTATTTTTCAAAATTTTCGAAACAAGCTGTAACAACTTATATTAATCACTTTCATTTGAGCGGATGAAAGCATATATGTGGTCATTCGTGTGGGAGGAAACCGGAGTACCCAGAGAAAACCCACCTGTCCGATCTGGTGACCACCGTACAATCTCACATACTTCCAGGTCCGAGGATCAAACCCGGGTTGCATTGGTGAGAAGCAAGCGCGCTAATCACTGCGCTAATCGGACAACCTTATTAAGACCTATGAGGTTGTGTTTAACTAGGACAGCCTTATTAAGACCTATGAGGTCATGTTTAACTAGGACAGCCTTATTAACACCTATGAGGTCATATTTAACTAGGAGAAACTTTACAGATTTTAAGATCTGTAACAGTTTATATTGGAGGAATTGTTTAATACACTATGGTAAGATTGTATAAATGATATAGTTATTCATCATGTAATTATAGGTTGTATATTGTAGACACATGGAATGAATTATGTGCAATGCCAATATTTTGTATTGTTTTATCATGTTTTTTGCTGTAGATTTATGATTGTATATTGTATGTTTTAGGCACTATTCCAACCTAGTCCTACATATCGCACCCACGTCAGCATTTATCCAGGTCAGCATTTATGCAGTAATCGAGTGAGCCCTGCCACACAACCATGAGTTTGCTAATAAACCAGTGACTTTCTGAAGCAATTTTAGGGAGAAGAACTATATAAGTTTTCTTTTGTTCTAATCCCTTTCAGTCTACTGTTGTTAAATTATATGTAAAATGTTCATTTCTTGATTACATGTTACCAGGTAACAAATACTGAAATAAATAATGCTCAAACTAAGCTAATTGCAATAACTTCTTTGTACTTTAATGAGATATCGGTCAGTTACTGCCCCTGAATACTCACTAAAAGTAGATAGGTCCTATTAAGTGTTTTCCTCTGTTTTTATCGTTGTTTCCTTTGCACAACATGCTAGCAATTTTATTCCACTATCACTTTATATGATTATTAAATTACTATATCATCACAGATCTCGTACAACGTATGCAATAGGTACTTATTTGTAAAACAATGCCATCAGTTAATTAACAAGATTTTGATAAAACCACAATTATCATATCGCAGGGAACAACAGTAAAAACAAAGGATTAGTTTATATAAAATAAAAAAATAAAAAAAAATTTCAAACAAAAGATTCTAACTGGAAGGTCACATTTTGGAATAAATCAGACTTTATCTGCCAAGGGAGGTAATAGAAAATTAGGTATATTGTCAAAATGGAGATTAATTTTGAATGAAAGATAGAAGATTGATATTAGTATACTAGTACATGTATATACTATGAAATGTGGTTATTATCGGCATACATGTTGGGGGGGGAGGTTTAAAGGCGACTCAAGCTATTATTGGTGGAGGAAGACCGTGGGTCTGACAGGCACCCAGGCAGAACCACTGACCTACCGCAAGAGCTTCATCACATGAAATAATTTGACATTCCGTGGTGAGGGATATTAACCTACAGTGGTGAGGGATATTAACCTACAGTGGTGAGGTATATTAACCTACAGTGGTGAGGTATTTAAAACCTACAGTGGTGAGGGATATTAACCTACAGTGGTGAGGGATATTAACCTACAGTGGTGAGGGATATTAACCTACAGTGGTGAGGGATATTAACCTACAGTGGTGAGGGATATTAACCTACAGTGGTGAGGGATATTAACCTACAGTGGTGAGGGATATTAACCTACAGTGGTGAGGAGCAAGTCAACGACCATAACCACTCAGCCACCTCGGCATACACGTACCGGGTGCCAGTTTCACCACACAACAAAGACATTCGGCTGTCCGATTAGCGCAGTGGTTAGCGCGCTCGCTTCTCACCAATGGAACATGGGTTCGCTCCTTGGACAGAGAAGTATGTGAGATGGTACGATGGTCGCCAGATCGGCCAGGTGGATTTTCTCCGGGTATTGATACTCTGGTTTCCATCCACACAAATTACAACATTTACGCTTTCATCAGCGTCAACGAGAGTGATTAATATAAGTTGTTAAAACTAGTTTCACAATCATCATTAAATAAAGTTAATAAAAAAAAAGAAAAATTCAATACATTTATTTTCAACAATAGACAAGACATCGTAATCTTGAGGCCAATATAAGAAGTTTTGTAAATATTCTCTGGATACAAATATAATTGTTATACCGTAAGAAAGAGAATTTAATTCTCTACAAAGTTTGCATTGATAAAAAATAGTTACCGTAAATGAAGACTTCATACAGTAATTTTGCTCCAAACATGGAAGGTAAAAACTTTTACACCAACATCTCCAATTTTTATTTTTTTATTATTTAAGTTTATGTTAAGTCGCTACCGGTTTCCCATTTGAGCGACGGGCAGTTTACCTAACAACACCTTTCCTGGGCAGGCTCCAGCGGTTAACCAGTACTTGGTGCACCAACCTGCGTAAGAAACTGCCAACTTTTTCATATAAATGAGACACGGTCTGAACGGGGCTCGAACCCGTGACCATAAGAGACGATAGGTTACAGTGGTATACAAGTCAGCGACCGTAACCACTCGACCACGGAAGCGAGACTCCAATTATTATACCATTCTTATTGAGCGCTCATCATATAAAAATTACATGTAACATAACACACGTATAACAATAAAAATCAAAAGATTACAAAATGTAGAATGCAGGGTTAAAAAACCATGTGATAAAAGTACGGAAACAATTATATAATTTCGATTTTTACATGTTTTAAATAGTACACTTAAACTGAACCTACTTAAAATATGGATTGTACATTAGATACACAAAATAAGAAATTATAGATTAAAACTACAACATATAAACCATTTGGTACAAACTTGAATGGAAGGATAATTGAAATTAACTCTTTCAGCGCCAATGTCGCATAAAAGCGACTTTGTAAAAAAGTAGAGAACCCGATCGGACAGAATAAAACATGTCGTCTGATCAGGCTATATGCTGATTGCTCTTCAGACAGTGGAGCTGAAGCACCTGTCCGAATAGCAAACAACATAGATCCTGATCAGGCGCGGCGCTACGCCGCGGCTGATCTGGATCTATGTTGTTTGCACATGCTCTGAATTTATTCGGCGCCGAAAGAGTTAAAGACATCACCATAGGGCATAATAATATCGTTTACAATACTATCATGAATAAAGTACAAACACTATAATATAATGTTAAAGTACAATGTTTTAGAGAATAACCGGTATAGATATCTGACCATTGATTGTCTATTTGTTATTGATTATATAAATAATTTCACTGATAACCTATGTACATTAGGACATATTCGTGCAATATTCTGTGGAGGAAAGAATGAATCTATTATTCATGGAATCCTTGCAATGCATGATATACTTTACACAGACTTCATGAGCCAGTACACCCAGGTCTACAATTAATTAAAAACAATCATTTCTTCTATCTATGTTTTGTTCTATCTATGTTTTGTTTGTTCTATCTATGTTTTGTTCTATCAATATTTTGTTCTATCAATGTTTTGTTCTATCAATGTTTTGTTCCAACAATGTTTTGTTCCAACAATGTTTTGTTCTATCTATGTTTTGTTCCATCTATGTTTTGTTTGTTCTATCTATATTTTGTTCTATCAATGTTTTGTTCTATTTATGTTTTGTTTGTTCTATCAATGTTTTGTTCTATCTATATTTTGTTCTATCTATGTTTTGTTTGTTCTATCAATGTTTTGTTCTATCAATGTTTTGTTCTATCTATGTTTTGTTCCATCAATGTTTTGTTCCAACAATGTTTTGTTCTATCTATGTTTTGTTCTATCTATGTTTTGTTCCATCTATGTTTTGTTTGTTCTATCAATGTTTTGTTCTATCAATGTTTTGTTCTATCAATGTTTTGTTCTATCTATGTTTTGTTCTATCTATGTTGTGTTCTATTTATGTTTTGTTCTATCTATGTTTTGTTCTATCTATATTTTGTTCTATCTATATTTTGTTCTATCTATGTTTTGTTTGTTCTATCAATGTTTTGTTCTATCAATGTTTTGTTCTATCAATGTTTTGTTCTATCAATGTTTTGTTCTATCTATGTTGTGTTCTATCTATGTTTTGTTCTATCTATGTTGTGTTCTATTTATGTTTTGTTCTATCTATGTTTTGTTCCATCAATGTTTTGTTCCATCTATGTTTTGTTCTATTTATGTTTTGTTCCATCTATGTTTTGTTCCATCTATGTTTTGTTCCATCTGTTTTGTTCCATCTATGTTTTGTTCCATCTATGTTTTGTTCTAGTTATGTTTTGTTCCATCAATGTTTTATTCCATCTATGTTTTGTTCTATTTATGTTTTGTTCTATTTATGTTTTAAGTGTTTGGGGCGATTTAAATGTTTGGGGCAATTTAAGTGTTTGGGGCGATTTAAATGTTTGGGGCGATTTAAATGTTTGGGGGCAATTTAGGTGTTTGGGGTGATTTAAGTGTTTGGGGCGATTTAAATGTTTGGGGCAATTTATGTGTTTGGGGCGATTTAAATGTTTGGGGCGATTTAAATTTAGATGTTAGTCGCTAACGTATGTTTTTATTTTGAGCAAAACGGACAAGAAAAATAATTCAGCTGTAACCACATGAATGTTCTAGGCAGAGGGATTTATGTCTTTATGCCAATATTGTATCTGGCAACTAAGTGTGAACCTTTAATTGTCTCTTGGCAACACTGTGACTGGCAACTTGTTATTTGTGAATCTGTAACTGTGACCAGCAACATGTTATTTGTGAATCTGTAACTGTGACCGGCAACATGTTATTTGTGAATCTGTAACTGTGACTGGCAACATGTTATTTGTAAGTAAGTAAGTAAGTAAAGACTTTATTTAACGAGGGTAACACATTTAACAAGAGTTAATCTTCCATGTGGCCCTCCACATGAATATACAAAATATTTACAAGGACAAACAGCCAGACCTGCCAGAACTATTCATGAATAAATGTAGATATAGGTACACCAAAATATTGTGTCTAAATTATGTGTGTGAATGACAACATTAAGCTTAATTAAAGCTTAACAATTATTCATAAATCCAGAGGTTTGACAGGCCTGTCACAAACAAGTTACATGTATCAACAATCAACATGTATACATACAGTCATATATAAATATATACACAGGTAGACCAAAATCATATATTGACTCACAGATCATGTATTCATGTTTAACCATTTTAAACATTTACTGTGGAATGCTTCGACTGAGTCAGCATTTTTTATGTTCGAAGGTAAAACATTCCAGATAAGTGATCCTGAATATTTCATCGTATTTTTGAATAGCTCTTTGTGGGGTCTTGGAACAACATATGAGCAGTCTGATAACGATCTTAGTGCAGGCATTGTGCTATCTCTAATTCTTAACTGAAATAAGTCATTAATATATGAAGGTGTCAACCTGTTATTTACCTTGAACATAAATTTAGCTTTTCGGAAAAATACTCTATCAAAAATTGGCATAATTTTCAAGTCATTCATGCTGCGACGGACATCTTCACCATTATAATCTAATATAATTTTACAGGCTCGTTTCTGCAGTCTAAAAATTTTATTTTTATTTTTCAAGGAGGTGCTGCCCCATACAATGTTGTAGTTGTAGTGAATCTGTAACTGTGACAAGCAGCATATTATTTGTGAATCTGTAACTGTGACCAGCAACATGTTATTTGTGAATCTGTAACTGTGACTGGCAACATGTTATTTGTGAATCTGTGACTGGCAACATGTTATTTGTGAATCTATAACTGTGACCAGCAACATGTTATTTGTGAATCTGTAATTGTGACCGGCAACAAGTTATTTGTGAATCTATAACAAGTGTGAAACATTATAAGTAAATCATGAGCCATGGTAATGTGTACATGTAATATATAAATATATAAACATTGACATTTTCATACGAATAACAATTCTGTATAACTATTCTTTTGTATTATTGGAATTGGGGTAAAAATGGATTTACCCAGCAATTAGGGATGTAATCAAATATAACAATGTTGTATACATGTCAAACATGTCATTTCTTGTCATATTATTAACTTACTAAGTCGTTCTTCTAGTATTAATATGTTGTTAAAATGATATAACTCTATTTATGTATAATATCAGTGTCTGTAAATGCAGATAAAAACCCATCTCCCCCATTATGTAATAGAATCGACCGACCTCACAGACGAACCCAACAATATTAAACTATTTTAAAATAGTTCCATATACTTTTGTTATATTTGTTTATTTATAATAGTCCGTTAAGTTTAGGAACATCAATCCATGGGGTGAAATGTTAGTGAGTTGTTATTGGGAAAATATGTTTGGTGTTGGGCGTTGTTGGCAAAAAAAATCACTACACAGTAATTGTATACATACATGTACAATTTAATAAAAAATAGCGCCATTTTACGGAGAACAGAATAGACCAGGATTTCATGTTTTGCAGCCTGTGATATAATGTTAGCAACGTTATATGTCTAATAATAATAACAAGTAAGTAGTATCGTTTTGATTTAGAAATATTTCTTTATGATACTGGAAGATAGATGTAGTCTGTTTGGTGTAATTATTATTAGAACCTGTGTTTCAATGTTGACCTACTTTCCAGAAATCATAGCATTCACTTGATTCAGTTACATTGAACTGCTTTGTACGTAACATCCTTTTCTCGACCAGTCAATCAGATCCCGATATATATTTGTCATTTATCAGAGATAAACCCATTTATCTTGAAGGTCGCAACATATAAATATTGCAACACGTGCGACTATATTAGTTTCCACCAGGTCCTGTTACATAACGGCATTAACAATTTAATGCATTATTTATCATAGACTTGAACTGTGGTGGGTGGGGTATTTTGTTAAAACATATTAAAATTGTGTTCCCGTGATACATCATTACATTCTGGTATCAGTATGTTAATATACTATTATTATATTGTGTTTGTGTATTTATATGTATGTGTTTTTGCATTGTTTAATGCATTTAATGAGTTTGGGTATGTTGGGATCTTTTAAAACTTTACAATTATATACAACACCTGTGTCCTGGATTTCCCATGGAATTGTTGAAGAAAAATGGGTGGCGTCCTTGTAGTAATATTTAGACTTGAAAAATGTGACCTTTTACTATCCAGGCACAGGCACAAGACACACTGTTTTGTCCTATGGTCATATAGTAAGTAACATTAATATATGACCATAGGCCAAACAATGTTTTTTTGTGTCTTGTGCCTGTGTATCACTAATCCAGGCATTTTTCAAATTCTAAATGCTAAACCTCAATTATATATTTTATGTAGAGATCTTATATATATATTGTATAATTATATATCAGTTAGATATATAGGACTAGCGTCCTTGGTCCATTGGTAGAGCGTCGGATTTGGTATGGAACTGTCCCGGGTTGTATGATCGGTCAGGTCACATATGTAGTGTCATTGTTGGCTGTTGCAAGACACCTAACACACATTGCTTAGTATTTGTCGGCTAACCCTGACCATGAAAACATGGCTAGGTCCGTGCAAGGGGTTTGATATTAATGGAACATACATACAAAAAAGTAAAATGGTGCAGGGATTGAACCCACGACCACCCGCTTGCAAGTTGGCTCTCCTAAGTGGGCATGTGCAGTCTGATGTATAGACTGTGCCGAATCGCTACACTTCTCCCTCCTGTTCTTTGTAAATGTACAGACAAGTATGAGGTGCTGAGAATTACTCGCAAAATAAAGCTACTCATTGTCCTTTACACCATCAACGACACTAAAGATAACCGATGCCGCTACATTGTAAATACCCCTGGCAAGGCAAACGTTTCTTTCCTATGCTTTAAGCAGAAAATGTCATTCACACGCTATATCTGCAATGACTTCTAATTATACAACAACAACAACAACACCAATGTTTATTTAGCAAATCCACATAATATATGCCTTTGACTAACGACAAGGAGTGTAGCAAACATGTTTAACTCCCTGAAAACCTGTGTCCTGGGGGCTTGAACACATGGCTGCCGTCTTGCAAGCCTTCCACACTTCCAACTGGATTAACCAATTAACTGGGCAGTCTGAAGAACCGACACCAACTAAAGTAATTGCAATGTCATAATAATCACTGATAAGATTAGACAGTTTAGCATTTCATAACTCGATTTATATGCAAAACACACCTTTTATTCTACTAGGTTGACATCACAATGTCCAGGAAGTGGACACAGCGTGGTAGACTCGGTTCCAGACAACATGCTACATTGCCTCTGTCGCTAACACAATTATGATACAAAGATGATGATGCAGCGCAATTTGTAATGGATGGGTTCCACCTTGGTTGTGTTGACTTAGACAAGGGAGCGGCTGGGAACCTGTCAAGCCGGAACTGTCCACCAGACTGTATAGATGTGATGACTGAAACCCATCATTATCAAAAAAGGGTAAATTACTGTGCAGACTAGTAATAATTATATCTGCATTTAACTCAGCTCAATAATTTTATAATTTTAGCAGTCAACAATTTATTAATGTGTTTTTCTTGTTTGTGGTTTAGGGGGGTATTCAGGAAATAGTCAAGTGATTTTCATTAGTATTGTGTCATTATTAATCTACACTACTGAAGCACCTCGTTGAAAATTATATTTTTTGATGAATAAACCTGCGTCTTTTGAGTGAAATCTGGCTGGATGCGGTAAACGTTTTGTGAAATTATTATATAACATACATATATACATGCATGTTTTTTTTTTAAATTGTGATTTATTTGAAGAACGCTTATTATATATATAAAGACTCTGGATAGGCGCTATAATTGGAACATATTTCTTTACAATTGTTGCATATAGGGCCACTTTATTGATCAGTGCGAAATCTGACGTCCTACTGAATAGAATCCCTGAACTACCATTTATATATTAGTACCTCCAAACACTTCATATCCCAGTGTTACTATTCCTGAATACTCCCAAAAAGTATATACATCTTAAGTTGTTTCTTCTGTTTTATCTGTGTTTTCTTTGCTCAACATGCTATCAGTTTCCAAATGGAAAATTCAATTTCTCAGCAAGACAAACTAATATTAATTTGTTTTTCAATGAGTAAATACTCAAAAAGGGTGACAGCACTTTAACTGGGCATGGTTTTCGTCGACATGTGTATTACCCTGCTCCTGTTAAAACAACTCACTGGTGTACATGTTTTATTATTTTTAGGACATTCCAACCTAGGATGTTAAGTTACAGATTCAAGCTCAATGGCATTCCTTGGATTTCATCATGGTGTAAGTATTTGCCAAAACAATCCACATGTTGTTTATACAAATTTAGTTTAACTTGATTGCGAAACAAGTTCCTACAACTTATATTAACCCTTTCCCCCATAGAAGCACCTCTTGCTGCCATTACCAATACGACATACATTGACAATGTAGTAGCCAAACCAATGTTCATAATGCAAGCCAGAATCTCCTGTTTTCCCAGTAATATCTATGGAGTTGGGATAGATATGGTGACTACTTATCCACTGCACTATAATTAAATGGCTGTCGTTTGTATGGAGATATAATAGTATACTAACCTAAATCTCTATGAAGGAAATGGTTAATCCATCGCCACAAGGCAGATAAGACAATAATTATGTGAAATTTAAGTGCATTGCCTTGCAATTGTAACTGCGAATTCCACTTCTACATTCTCTGTAATTTTATTTTCATTATTTAATACCCTTTGTTAGTAGCATCTCTGTATATTTAACACGCATTACTTAATGGTCTCCGTCTGCCCGTCACAAAGTTGTGTCCTCTCAAATCGCTTGAACCGCTGGAGGAATCCTATAATCACTTGACATGTATGTTGCTCGAGATGATGTGCAGAGCATATGTTTCAGGCATGTCGGGTAATGTTGATACATGTATGTGTGAAAAATAGGGCTGCCACCTGTACAGATTTTTGTAAACGTGTACACGATCCTTTGTACACGGCATGACATCATTTACACTGTTTATTCGCCATGATTATTTCCCGCCCCCAGTATTTCCCGGCCAACCTTGACATGTACTAGGTCTCACAAAATTCAGTGAAACGGTCGATGCTATGATTTTATTACGTCACTAAGCTTCATTATACGATATACTGCTAAGGCAGTGTTTCTTTACATGCAAAATAAAACCAATTTATTCTGATATAATAGACTTATCGGTGGTGAATTTATTGGTGAATTTATTGTGAATGGACTAAATTCTAAGTAAACAAATTGGAATATTTAAAGAGGTTTATTTCTCTTGAAAATCACTTGACAATTTCACCTGAACAATGTCTGATGAGAATTCGGATGGCGTTGAGAATTCGGATAGTGGGCCGAACGAGACATTATTGTTATACCTTCAAGAGACTTCGATCTTTGGCATTAGAAGGCAAGGTCAACCACAGCAGTGGCTTGAACATTCTGAACTTTATATTGCGATTGGCGACACAATCCCAGCTTCCCATATCACGGGTCTCCAAAGGATTCGGGGGTTATGGCGAATTTATGTGAAAACAATCGAGGACAAGGTCAAGCTTATGACACAAGGGGTGTTCATAAGGGTAAACGAGTAAATGTACTAAGGACTGCTCCTGGTCGACTTGACGCAGAAGTAGTCATCAGAGTGAGAGTTAAAAACATTCCCTTGACCACTGATGATGAATTGATCAGGTGTACGCTAACAGAGAAAGGTATTGAAGTTCGTTCGTTATTTCGCGAGAAATTACGTGTCCATGACAAGTTAACGAATTGTGAAACAGGAGATAGATTGCTGACCGTTAAATCATCTACCCTGAAAGAGCCTCTGCCCCAATTCATGAACTTCGGAATTTTCTCAGCGCGAGTTATTCACGCAGGGCAATCAAAACAAGGCGACAAAGGTGCTAGGCCAAAGCAATGTTCAAAGTGTTTCTCGGACGATCATGTGTTTAGTCAATGTCCAAACGATTGGGCGTGTAGAAATTGCTCTCAAAGTGGACATAAGATGTCTGACTGTCCTTTCAATGACAAACACTCTTCTGATAAAGAAGATGAATCGGACACCGAATCTAAGTCAATCAAATCTACATCCAGCCAGGCGCATGTGGACCCGGGAACCGCAACTATTGCTAAGGGATATGACAATCAGACCAAGTCTTTGCCAACGTCACCCATATCAAGTGCCGGTATTGGTCGTGGTGCAGCCCTTCGCCTGGACATTCAGAAATCAATGGTTGATTTCTTCACTCCAAACATGGACAAACCGAAACTTGTAAATAATCGTTCACCACCAACACCTCCGGAGGAGTATCGTGACAGGATTGACCAGACATCCAGCAAGAAGCATCATAGGAAGAAGTGACTCTCCTCGTGATCATGTGTAATTATGATGTTTTCACCAGATAATTGGAAACGTTACGTGGATGTGAGACTGATAAACGCTTCAAACATAGAACGCTACGGACTACCATTATTGCACATAGTGAATAACAGACTTTCAATTATTGCAATACAAAGTATAATTTATGAAACACAAGTGATATATGAAACTTTTAAAAATATTGATATTTTAAAAATGAACAATTTAGTACATGTATATGACAATACAGACTACATGACTGAAAACCAAACAGTTATCGAGAAGCCTCTTTTGGCCTTAAATTACTGTATATTGGGTATATCAGTTAGCAATATTTTAATACTGCTATTGTTGTGCATTCAATTTAATCTAGATATATTTATCATATTGCTAGGATGTTCATATCGATGCAGGGATAAATGGAAAATTTGTTTTACCACATTACACTTTTGCTCTAAATTCATATTATGGAGAAACAGTATCTTCCCACCACAATAATTGAAACTATGGTTTGTTTCAAAATTATTACTCAACTTTTCCACTACATCTTAAAGAAGTATCTTAGTTTTGTTTCACTTACAGTATTACAGTGGATAAAAACACAATACGTTTGGACCATTATTGTTCGATATATTAAGTATTTGAAAATTCACGAAGTCACCACTACATTGTACACAGTATTTTTACTTATTCTCTGCTCGATTTTAGTAACTTTAATAGCTAAGGTTTTTCAAGGTCAAGCATCGAGAAAGGTATACATTTTGGTAATGCATATAGACGTACTATCACTTATATTTCTGATTTTCGATAAGTATTACTTTTTTTGCACCAACTACCTCAAACAACCGTGTCAAAGTGTATCCTCATGTTTTATGCTATATATAAAGTTAATTGTCATAATGTTTATTACCTTATATTGTGATGGCTACGTCTAATATTCATTTTGGGTCTTTGAATGCCCAAGGTTTGCGCGGTTCACTGAAACGCTTAAGAATCTCGGAATGGATAAAACAGCAAAAAATGGATATAATCTTTTTAATTGAAACGCATTTTACACAAGAGATTTTAAGTGATGTATCTGGTGATTTCAAAGATTTTCATATATACAATTCGTATGGTTCGAATAATAGCAAAGGCTGCAGCATTTTAATAAGGAAGTCTTTCAAAGTGGAAAATGAGATATTGAACGCTCTTTCAGATAACGAAGGGCGATACATTCTATTGAATTTACGTATAGAAGAAACAACATTTTCTTTGCTTTGTATATATATGCGCCAAATGAAAAAAGAAATAGGAACATATTTTTTCAAAATATTAATAAATTACTAGATCAAGAATGTAACGGATTAAAAATCATAGGCGGAGACTTTAATGAACCACTTAATCAGTCCGATAGAGTATCACGTAACACAAATAATATCAAACCAACAGAACATCTTTTAAAACTAATTAAGAATCATAACTTATGCGCTATTTGGAAAGTTAAAAATACGAACAAAAATCAATTTACATGGAGGCGTACAAATGGATTTGAAAAAAGCAGAATTGATTATTGGCTTACAGAAAACAACATTTCGAGTTTAATATCAAACACAGACATAAGACCTGCGCAGATAAGATTCACTGACCATCAAGCAATATCTCTAAATATTTGCTTACCTAACAAGCGCGGTCCTAGTTACTGGAAACTAAATAACGCTCTCCTAAACGATATTGAATATAAAATTTTAATAATCAAGACTATTACAGATGTAGAAAACGATGTTAACATTATTAGTATAAATAGCCGGACACGCTGGGAAATAGTTAAATATGAAATTAAAGAAATATCAATTGCTTATTCGAAGAGAAAAGCCAAAAAGCGTTATCAGAAATAGAGGAGCAACTTAAATACTTAAACGTATCTTATGAACAAAATAACTGTGTTGATACTTTAAAACGAATAAAAGACATTGAAACAGAAATCGAAAATTTGTATAGTATAAAGGTTAGTGGTGCAAAGGTTAGATCCAGGGCACAGCTCATTGATGATGGAGAGAGAAACTCTAAATATTTTCATTTGATCGAAAAATCTAGACAATCGCGAAAAGTATTAAATAGCTTACTTGTCAACGGAAAACTAACTACAAACTTTGATGACGTCCTTAAAGAAGAAGTAAGATTTTATAGTGATTTATATACAGAAAAGTGTCAGCATGAAAATATTGACGAATATCTCGATACAGTTCGATTTAATAAAACACTTACTGAAAATGAAGCAAATACATGCGAGGGACTAATAACTTTTGAAGAGTGTAAAATAGCTCTTTCAGAAATGAAACGAAATAAAAGTCCTGGCTATGATGGTATATCTGTTGAATTTTATGCCACATTCTGGAACGATATAAAGCATTTATTGATCAAAAGTTATAACGAGACATATAAACACAACGAATTGTCGGAAACTCAGAAAATAGGTATTATTTCACTACTATACAAAAAAGGCGATCCGAAAAATATCGAGAATTATCGCCCCATATCTCTTTTAAATAACGATTATAAGTTACTTACCAATACGGTTACAAAAGGTTTTGCCTTCAATTATAGATTTAGATCAGCAAGGCTACATAAAAGGTCGATTTATTGGAAATAATATTAGACAGATATATGATATTTTACACTATTGTGAAGATACTAACTAATATAGATGGTGCTATTCTTTTTCTAGACTTTCGCAAAGCATTCGATACCGTTAATCACGATTTTTTGTATGAAACTCTTAAAAGATTCAATTTTAAACTAATGTTCATAAACTGGATAAAATCTCTGTACAACAACATCATCTCATATATATTAAACAACGGCTGGCTATCTCAAAGTTTTAAGCTATCGCGAGGCCTCCGTCAAGGCTGCAGCATTTCATCACTTCTTTTCATCATCATTGCTGAAGTTCTAGCAAATAAAATACGCGATAATACTAATATCTCTGGTATTCCTGTTAAAGTTAACAAAGAGCTTCTCAATATAAAACTAACACAACTAGCCGATGATACTAGTTTATTTGTAAAAAACAAGACTGACATCAATAATGCACTTTCAACTATTAACACATTCGGAAAATATTCAGGTTTAACTCTTAACATAAATAAAACTGAAGGCATGTGGATTGGCAAATCTAAATTATCAAATGAAAATGTAGGCGACATTAAATGGAAGAAAACAGTTAAAGCTTTAGGAGTATACTTTGGAACTGATAAAATGGAATGTGAAAAATTAAATTGGGAATCTAAAATTGAATTATGTAAAAGTCTCATTAACCAGTGGAGCAAAAGAAAACTATCGTTTTATGGTAAGGTTACAGTTATAAAATCTATCCTTCTTCCAAAATTTACTTATTTGCTCCAATCTATACATCTACCTAAATCTGTCAAGAATAATCTAAATACTTTATTTTTCCATTTCATATGGAGTAATAAAAGAGAAAAAATCAAAAGAAGTATACTGATAAATAAGACTGAAGATGGCGGAATCAACATGATCGATTTAGATAGTTTCACAGCCATGTTACAAATAAAAAGGGTAAAATCACTGCTATCATCAGAAAATGCCAATTGGAAAATAATCCCAAAATATTATTTCGAAAGTTTTGGTACAGATTTCCTCATATTCTACATGAACTTTAACTCAATGAAAAACCTACCAAATAACATCTGCAAATTTCCTGAGTTCTACAAAGACATCATTCTCAATTGGATAGCCTTTAGAAATATTAACAAACAGCAACCTAAAACATTCTATGATATACGACAGGAAATAATTTGGGGAAATGAGTCAATTAAATACAAAAATAAACCTATACTGTTTAATACTTGGATCAACTCTGGTATAATTTTTGTAAATGATATAATAGACAACAATGGTAACATTAGCGAAAACATTATTCTAGGCAAATTACGAAATCATTCTAATTGGATATCAGAAATAATGATTCTTAAAAACGCAATACCCAAAACATGGTTTAAGAAAATACAAACGGAAGAATCAACACGAACACGCGTTTAAAGTGAATCTAAGACTTCCATTTTCCATATCAAATTTAAAATCTTTGAATAATAAAGCGATATACAATACACTTTTGCAAAGAAAATCATCGAAACCATACTTGCAATCATACTGGGAGAATAAATTTGATCTCAAAATACCATGGAAACAATTGTACTCACAAATAAACATGTGTATTGATAACAGATATAAACAGTTTCGATACAAGCTAATTAATAACATTATTGCAAATTGTCATAACCTATATAAATGGCAAATAAACGAAAATCCAAACTGCAGCTTTTGTAAAGTACCAGACGATTTAGACCACTTCTTTATTGAATGTCATTTAATCAAACCATTTTGGAACAGATTGACGAATACATTTAAATCACTTGGGATTCAGAAAAATATACACAACTTAAAGAGTGTTGTGCTAGGATACAATTTTGACAATAGTAATTATTGGGAATTTAACATGATTTTGACCATATCGAGCTTTTGCATCTACAAGTCATTCTTCCTAAGTAATCAACGTTCAAATGAATTGAACATTGTTTATACATTTC
This sequence comes from Archivesica marissinica, assembly GCA_014843695.1. NCBI lineage: Eukaryota > Metazoa > Mollusca > Bivalvia > Venerida > Vesicomyidae > Archivesica > Archivesica marissinica. The sequence goes on from CM026404.1 coordinate 89,767,714, forward strand.
TTCATGAAATGAGTACATTTAAAGACCATCTAAAATACAAGCGAAAATCGTTTGATAGACACATTCATAGAGAAGTTTTAGTATTCTTACCATTCAAAGTTCTGAGCTTATTTTAATACAATTAGATTATAAAGAAAACTACATGCTCATCTGATTCAATGTATAATTTTGTTTAAATGCTTAAGAGATTGCTTATAAGAGATTCGTTGTTTTATTGAAATTGTCACACTGTAATTATGTTGATAAATGTTGTTATGTAAATGTTGTTATAATCTAAATAAAAGAAAAAAAAAAACAAAAAGAAAAAAAAGCTTCTTAAATACTATGTCATCAATTGAATAGTGTACCCGGTTTACTCAATTAGTACACTTGTATTGCTATTACACGACACGGCTCCGTTTACACGTGTAACCGTGAAAACCCTAGTGAGAAATACTCCTCATGTCAGACACATCAGAGTTTGTATGCATTTTAATCATTTGTCTGACCAGTGTCAAACTATTAATATCACAATATCATGGCCTGTAATTGGTGCCTATGGTGCCAAAACAGTTTGTAGTGAAACTCAGATTACATATGTTGATGATAATATGAAGAAATTGTCATTAATATGCAACGGATCGACATAACATTTAGTTTCAGTCCTTGTATATACAAGCCTGCCATAATTGAATTGTGCCAATGTCTGAGATTTTTAAAATCACAAAAGTTGTATGCGAGGAAGATAATTCGAATTCACAAATGGAGCGACAAACAATAAACCTGAAGATCCTGCCGTTGTCACCACTTTCGAATAAGCACTGCTGCATAAAATTATGTAGATTCAAACATAAAAATAGTACGTCCAGGATTATAAACTATTTTCAAATTCTGTACCATAGTGTTAGGTTGATACCCAGAATCAGCCAATCAAAAATGCTTGATATTCATCTTGAGAGTTGAGAATGTTTTATCATTTTGGAACATGTCGTAGCATTTACAATTGTATATGATGGGGAGGGGGAGAGGGGGATTACAATTGACTGATCAGTGATGTGGTATGGTCCACAAGGTAATGATCATCCTGAAAGGTAACGGCCATGATGTGGGATAGATCATGTTGATTGTAGCAATTACGAAATAGTCATCTCCATGTTTGGCTGAAGTTTATCACAACTTTGTGATTTATTGACAATTTGTTCTCACAATTGATACCATGTTCTTTGCCAGTATTGTCTGCCGTTTTTTCTTAATCGCTTCTCAAAACTTATACTGATTCCACGAAACTGCCAATTGCCATTCAATATATCTACCATTTTAAATTCATTTACTATTTCTATTATAATTCCCATAATTTTTGATGATTTTAAGATTTCCAATATGGTGGATTATTTTTGCAAGTACCAGGAACATGTAGATAGGATCCTGGAAATACACATGAAGTCTAGCATTCAACAAACTCAGAGATTGGTCCACATTATAGATTTGTCCGATCAGATCATGTTTCCAAGAACCCACGTTATTGTAGTGCACACATAGTACTCGCAGTAAAGCCACTAAAAATTATAATACCAAAATTTTTGTTCCTGTATTTATTTTTGAATTCCAGTGATTTTGACACTAATGCCAGAAAGCCAATGTCAATTACAGTAATCTACAGCTATTGGGCCTGTATATACAATAACAAGAATTTATATATTGTCTTTTACAGGAATACATATTTGCTGCAGATGGTCACAGATGTTCGGTTGTACTGTATCGTTCCGTATGTGAACAGTCAAATGTGGCATAGTGGTTGTCTGTGATGAGACATAGCAAAATAATAAGATGATCATTGTACCATTTATTGTGATTTATGGAAAACACTCAATACAGTGTCTTGAATGTGTTGGAATATTAGTGAAATACATGTCACGATAGAGAGCAATAACATATTTATTTACTGTAGGCTATGCAGGTCAATTTGGTTTAACATTTAAACATACATTCTTGAACACAGTAGTTGAAGTTATACTTCTCTGTAAATTTTCAAATTTCTAACTGTATGAATAGTGAGAATAAGTTAGGAATAAGTGACTTCTTCCCAAGATTTCAGCCAAACTTAATCACTGACTGCCTGACCCAAACAGCCATCAATTAATTACATACCGGTATTTAAATTATGGAGAAATATTTCCCAACCACTTGACCTGTTTACTCCTACAGATTGGCGGTAGTTTCTATGGAAAACAAGTGGAAATTACGCACAATGTTCAAAATAGCCGTTATCCATTTTCGATCATTAGTTTATTTCCGTCAATAACCTTTTACGATGTTTAAAGCGGACATCACAATATAGCATCCCCTCGTGTAGTTTATAGATGCGTAAATCTTGAAAAACTTTAGCAAGTGTTGAAGAAACTACATACAATGTATATGGTTACCGCTCGTCCGACGTCGTCACAATCAACATGTTCAAGCGTCTTTTCCTCAGCAACCATAGGGTCTATAGTCACCATTTATGATTTAGTATTTACTTGTCATCATGGTACAAATTCTTCCATCTCAAAATATTACAAATTCTTCGGAAAATCTACCACCGACATTTAGTAAGATTGATCAATGTATGATATTCATAGTTGTTGCACGACACCCTTGTGTGAACAATGGAGTCAGGTGAGCGATATAGGGCCATCGTGGTCCACTTTATTGTTAATAAACTAAAACATCATAAATATTTGCTCAAGTTGTTAGAAATGTATAATTTCTTATGCAATTGCATATGTATTTAGACTACATGTATATAAATAATGTTCATCAATGTTTTATGATTTGCATCTTTTTGAATATCTGTAGAAACATTGCTGTCATATACTATGATGATATTTGTAGTATCTTACTTGCATTAAACATGTTTATTTCTTAATATTGTTATTAAGTGATTCCCTGACGCAAATCCCCAACCCAGGTCACAGATGATAACACAACTGTTGACTATAGAAAGTCCTTGTTTTTTTCCACCAGACTGTTGGCCTACATGTATTTATAAACATGGACAAAATGACTTGGTAGCAACATTTTGTCAATATATATATACTGAAACGATACCTGGTGTTTATGTGTCTATAATTTCAACATTTATTAAGAAAATTCTTTGAAAATTTATAAGATGATAGTCCAACATGTTTGAAAGAGGAGCACATAGAGCATAATGAGCCTCCGAAACTGTCTGCTGCGTGATGACGTAATTCGTCGGACAGGGGTCTAATGGAGTTGTCACACAGACGTCAATACCGAGTATGGGCACCATTTGCGTCTCTCACTGCAATGCACCGCCGTCGCATCGAACGGAAGAGTGTCTGAATCTCTTGCTGGTCAATATTTGTCCACTCCTGACGCAAAACATCCCTCAGTTGGTTTAACGTTACCGGCTGACGTCGTCTGACGCGGCGGTCTAACGTATCCCACAAATGTTCTATGGGTGACAAGTCTGGTGACAAAGCAGGCCACGGCAGGGTTTCAATATTGTTCTGCTCCAATAATGTGGTGGAAATCCGAGCAGTATGACACCTGGCGTTGTCCTGTTGGAACAGTGTGACGTTTCTGTTGGCGTTAAAGAACGGCACAACAACTGGCGCAAGGATCTCATCACAGTACCGCTGGGCGTTTAGGTTCCCGTCCACCACTAACAGTTCAGTGCGACTGCCGAAGGTGATACCGCCCCACGCCATAACGCTTCCGCCCCCGAACAGATCGACCTGACGTACACTTCCGTGTCAGGATGGGTCCAACGTATGGCCGATAGGCACGAATGCCACGTTCACCGAGCCGGTTCCTGACTGTTTGTGCACTGATGCGATTGTTGGTCATCCCAGGAGTAACGGCAGCTGTGTGCGTAGCAGGTAGGAACCGGTCACGTAAATGTGACGGTCCTGTTCACGCGTCGTCACACGTGGTCGACCAGATCTTGGACGGTCGTCCACCGATCCATGTGTTCGATAACGTCGAAGTAGACGTGTTATCGTGATCCGCGTAACCCCGAGTCGATTTGCGACGTCACGCTGACGTAAACCGCCGTCAATCATGCCAATGGCACGCATTCTCTGATTGCGGTTTAGCCTAGGCATTTTGTTAGAGGTAACAATCGGTATGTAAGGTGTTTTTCCTCGATGATAATGCAATACCAGTACAATAAACCGGTTTTCCGATTTGTACATGTGTAGGAAGTTGTCTTTGTTGAGGAGCACGTGCAAATCGGAAATTCGGCGTTCCAGGATTATCGGGTGTTTATTTACCTGTGTTTATGGTTGACTGACGTTGCAATAAGATACCCGGTACTGATACGTAATAATATATTAAACCTTTCTATGGTTTTATCCGTTTTACGTCATTTTTAGTTTGGTATCGTTTCTTTTTTGACTCGGTATATATGTTTTTATGTCTTAATGTATTTTACCTAACCACTGCTTCCTAATTTTTAATTTCCATTAACTGCTACTTTCTTGTCTAACCTTTCACCCCTATTTACAGGTCGAATATACAAATGTAGGTTTCCCCTACCACCCATCACCACTTATGCAAGTGACCTAGCATATTGAATATACATTAAGATTTAAAGGCATTCTTTAGCTAAATTGGTTTATATACATGTAGTCAGTGCAACAACCCTTTTCTAAAACACTGTCGACATGTTTGCTATATTGTCGTTTCTTGTGCATAACAGTAATCCATGCATAGTTATTCTTAGTATAAATAGTGTGTGTTTTACGTTTATTTATCGTCGTTACCGGTTGCCCATATGAGCGACGCCTCCTGAAGAGATTAGTCATTTTAGATTTTGGAGGATAGTGCAATGATACAGACATAGACCCATTCCAGAGTCTCCTCTGGTTCTTTTACGTGCACAGTGTAAAGCACCGACACGAGACCTCGGTTTAACGTCCCATCTGAAAGACTGTTAATTTTATTATGGTCAGACGGGGGATCGAACCTGTGATCCATGGATTACCAGTCGAGCGTGTTACCACTGGACTACAGATCCACCTAAATGGTGTCCACACGTTGGTTGTTTTATATGCCTGTTGTATAGCAACGAGGCGAGTCTCTCGTTTATAGTCCCATCTGAAAGATTTGATATTGAGAGGGTCAGGCTCATCACTTTTAGATGATGTTTATTTTAAACGTTTTAGAAAACTTAGTCGCCCAAATGCGATGGCGATTTTTAAATATGGGGGGTTGAGATGTCTTGCTAATATATACATCCATTCTCTAACCCCTACATTGTTATTTATAGCAGATGAGTATTGCTATGGCAACAATTGTTGTCATAGCTTTTCTTGTTATGTTCATTTTGGAAAGGTAAAGGTAATGGTCGGATAAACATTTATTGCTATTAGCAGGGGCGACTCAAGAATTTAAGAGTTGAGGGGGCGCAGGATTAATTTTTCAACTTTTCTGGTCATTTCGTGCCTTGTAAGATAATTGACTAAATGAAAAGGTCACATTTTCATTATTTTCGGAAAAAACAAAACAATCCAGTATATGGCTAAATATAATTGGAACATACGACGACCCCTGAATCCCCTAGTGAGTTGTTAGTTAGTTAACATAAAGCAAGCTGTAGGCGAAATGAGCAGATAACAAATGTGGAATATTTTTGGATTTTGTCGCATTTGGACGGTTTTCGATAATCCAAAATTGATTCACCCAAACTAGATACACAACTATATAAGTGCGAAGTGATTTTTTAACAGGCATAATATATTCCCTATGAAATTAATAGTGCATGTCTCCCAAGTTTATCAGGGTATCAGCCAGACCTTTCATGGTTCATTCTAGGTCAGAATTGTTGGGAGAAGTGAGAAAGCGCGTGATCGCTTCCTTAAATGGTGTTCTTTAATATACTTCTGCAAAATAGGGTTAAAATGCACAGTACAACCATTAAATTCAACATTTGAATAGAAGGAGTGCTTTATAATGGACCAGTGTATCTTTATCTTACTAGACAAAATTTTGTTTGAAAATCGTAAAAACCAAAAAATATTATATTTTTTTAGGGAGAAGTCCATAGGGCGAAGTCAGGGTCCCTAGGGCGACTATTTCGCCCACTAGAATGATCCCTGCCTTTAACATGGGGAGATTGCAGTATTGAATGGAAACATTTCTCGACTCTTCTAATGAAATTGTACGACATATTTGACATATTTCACAGCTAGCGTGGAGAGTTAACGCGGAAGATGCATTGTCTCTCACATCAATTGGATGACAACTGAAGGAGGTTCAAATGAGCTATATATTGAAATGGACCCGAATTCCAGAAAACTTTATCTGTCCTGAGTTCCTGAACATCCTTTGCATCACAAGAAAGTGTGACGAATGGACGGTCCAAACACAATCACATACAAATTGAAGAAGACTAACTATTATCACGTTTGACCTGTATGTGTGACATTGAAGGTACGACACGTCAAGGTGAAAAATAATCATTATTGTGTGAAGTATTAATCTAGTTATCTAATGCGGATTAACAGGGCACCTCACCCCTTTTGCCCTTTAGCTCTGCCCATTTGCCTTTTTTTATTTCATCTTTTAATATAAGTACATTCGAATGGGCGGACCTATATAAACTATAGGTTGTCCACCCTTTAGACCAATATGTACTGCCCTGCTGCCTCGTTGATCAAGCATAATTAGCTGACACCATTTCCTAGGGGTAACTGCCAAATATCCCTTCCCGCATCTACCCCCTACATGGCTCAAAATGCGCCCTGTCCCATATCTGACCCACCCTGCCACATTTCTGACCCACCTTGCCCCATTTCTGACCCACCCTGCCACATTTCTGACCCACCCTGCCACATTTATGCCATGGTGTGGCGTCCGTGGTCCAATGGTAGAGCATCGGATTTTGGAATCGAACGGTCCGGGTTCGATATTCAGTCAGGCCACGTATGTAGTGTCATTGAGCAACACATTGCTTAGTACTGGTTAACCGCTATGGTCGGCTAAGCATGCTCAGGAAAACATGTCTAGGTCCCTGCAAGGGGTTTGACATTAATGGTACATACATTTCTGACCCACCCTGCCATTTGTTCTACTCTATAATAAACCCTAGAACATGAACCTCAAGGGTGTCCTTGAGGCATGGAATTTCACGTAAGTGGAATGTCGTCTCAGAGGTGATCACAAGTAGAGGCATGGAATTTCACGTAAGTGGAATGTCGTCTCAGAGGTGATCACAAGTAGAGGCATGGAATTTCACGTAAGTGGAATGTCGTCTCAGAGGTGATCACAAGTTGAGGCATGGAATTTCACGTAAGTGGAATGTCGTCTCAGAGGTGATCACAAGTTTGAAGTATCAATTAATCAGTTCACGAGTTGCAAAGTGATTATTTGGATGCCAAACCTGTGTTAGTGGTCACCTCCATTAAGCAGCCAACCTGTATTAAGCAGCCGGTTTCCAGATTCCCAATATGTTGTTTTATTGTACAGTTGACGTCTATTAAGCAGCCACTTTCTGTGATTGCCTTGGCTGGCTGCTTAACACAGGTTTGACTGTGATTCCCTTGGCTGGCTGCTTAACACAGGTTTGACTGTGATTCCCTTGGCTGGCTGCTTAACACAGGTTTGACTGTGATTCCCTTGGCTGGCTGCTTAACACAGGTTTGATTGATTCCCTTGGCTGGCTGCTTAACACAGGTTTGACTGTGATTCCCTTGGCTGGCTGCTTAACACAGGTTTGACTGTGATTCCCTTGGCTGGCTGCTTAACACAGGTTTGACTGATTCCCTTGGCTGGCTGCTTAACACAGGTTTGACTGTGATTCCCTTGGCTGGCTGCTTAACACAGGTTTGACTGTGATTCCCTTGGCTGGCTGCTTAACACAGGTTTGACTGTGATTCCCTTGGCTGGCTGCTTAACACAGGTTTAACTGTGATTCCCTTGGCTGGCTGCTTAACACAGGTTTGACTGTGATTCCCTTGGCTGGCTGGCTGCTTAACACAGGTTTGACTGTGATTCCGCTGGCTGGCTGCTTAACACAGGTTTGACTGTGATTCCCTTGGCTGGCTGCTTAACACAGGTTTGACTGATTCCCTTGGCTGGCTGGCTGCTTAACACAGGTTTGACTGATTCCCTTGGCTGGCTGCTTAACACAGGTTTGACTGTGATTCCCTTGGCTGGCTGGCTGCTTAACACAGGTTTGACTGATTCCCTTGGCTGGCTGCTTAACACAGGTTTGACTGTGATTCCCTTGGCTGGCTGCTTAACACAGGTTTGACTGTGATTCCCTTGGCTGGCTGCTTAACACAGGTTTGACTGTGATTCCCTTGGCTGGCTGCTTAACACAGGTTTGACTGAACATTTAAATGTTGTTCATGGTTAGAATAAAAAAAATGATTCCCCATTTCTGGCCCCAAAAAGTGAGAATCCCCATTTATTTGCTCCATCCAGCGACTAGTATGGATTGGAGTACATCCAGGTGCGTAGCTAGGCTTAAGCATGTACGCAAGATTTATTTTGAAAATGAAAATTAAATAAATGCGAAAAATTCAATAAAAACTGGATCGCAAGGGGTTAAGGGACTGATATTGATCATTAACAAGAAAGCAGACATGAACGAAATGCCAACAGATATTGATTGTAGCTGATGTTCATAGTAGGCAAAAGTCACCCGAGACCACTTAGCAGAGAAAAGTCTCAGGGTGGGGCATGCCCCCGGACCCCTAGAATGGTTGGTGCATAATCCATATTTAGGCCTAGCTACGCGCCTGACATCCTCTAGTAGCAGTAGATTAAAATAATGATCTCATCTATAATGACATGATAACCCATGGTGTAAAATGGAAAGCGTGATATGCGAAAAATACCTATAATAACAACAGTTGCATAACAAGTATGTAAGTGTGGCTTTGAAAGTAAGGATCAGCTAGAAGTTGTATATCGCTTGTGGGAAGTTCAACTCGCTTACAATAAGATACTATGGTCAGATATATCGTTATTTGCTGTAGAAAACAGAACAGTCCATATATAATGTTCTTAAGAAAATAACTACTTTATGCTTAACTCTTTCAACACCAAGTAACTGACATGGACTGGTCCATGATATTCTTAGACCAATAAATGAATAAGAAAATTACATTCGGACCAGTTCATCTATCAAGATGGGTAATTTTGTCTAAAATTAGTAAATACTACTGGCAAAAAGTGCAGATCCTGATGAGACGGCTCGTAAAGAGCCGGCTCATCTGGATCTACACTTTTTGTAAGCCTATATAGAGGTATGTGGTGTTGAAAGGGTTAATAGTATTCAATATCAAACAGTTACTGTCAAGTTGACAATATATAGAACACGAACAGTTCATTGAACTCTTGCAGACAGATATGTGTCAAGCTAACACGACCTGATAAAAAGTTAATTAAGTAATTTCATAAAATTTACGAACTGGTGCCACTGTCGTCTGTGGTCACCCCAGTACTTACTGTAGCGACAGATCTTGCCAATTGTGTATTCCCAGTTTGCAGATTCCACACATCTTTTGCAGAAAACGCGAGACATTTTCTCACTACAGCTGACATGGTCAAGGTCGGTAGAAGCAATACATTTCGACCCAAAGTAATTTCGACCCAAGCGACATTTCGACCCAAAGCGAAATTTCGGCCCAAGTGACATTTCGACCCAATATTGTTTTCTTGGTGCTATATATGTTGTAACGATGAATCTTATGATGTTTATGAATGTTTCGTATCCTAATATGAAAAAACTTCCGACAGATTGATGTCCCATATAAACCACATATCTGCTTGGGGTCTCCACAAATGATTCCCAAGTCATGATAGCGCAGTGTTAAGAGCATTCGTGCCCAGCTGTAGCAGTTCTGATTGTGCCCTTAGGTAAGGCACTTAGCCCAAACAGCAGATAAAATCACTTTTGCAAACATCATAGAGCCAGATCAGATGGCACAGAACGTGTCATCTGATCAGGCTCTATGCTAATTGCAAATCGGATAGTGGAGCTAAAATATTTGACTGAATAGCAAACAACATAGATCCTTATCAGATGCGACGATACGCCGTAGTTGGTCTGGATCTATGTTGTTTGCAAATGTGATTTTATTTACTCAGCAGGCAAAGGGTTAAAGTCACATTGCCTCTTCTCTCTCGTGGCGATCAATTCCATTAGCAATGAGGTCTCGAGAGTGATTAATATAAGATGCAGGAACTTATTTCGCAATTAAGCTAAACTAAATTTGTATAAACCAAATGATTCCCAGTCAGGTGAGTAGTTATGGTCCCAAAATAGTTCTTGCACTTGTTTTTGATGGAGTGAGACATTATGATACACCATAGGGTTAACACTATACACAAAAACAACTTAGTCGATATCCAAGCAAATTTAACCATGTCACCACGTTGCTATGAAGGTCTCATTCTGAAAATTACAAGAACTATTTTTGACAAGAATTGCTCACCGGATGCTGGGAATCATTTGTCCAGATCCCAGGCGTATGTGCACATTTCTACAGACGGATATGTAGTCCAGTGGCTAACACGTTGGACTAGTAATCCAGGTTCGATCCCTCATCTGACCCTGATAAAATTAACAGTCTTTCAGATTGGGCACTTTAAACCGAGGTCTTGTGTCGGTGCTTTACACCCAGGGGCGGTTACAGGATTTGGCGTTAGGGGGGCGTAACATATTTGAAGGTTAGCATTTAGGGGGGTCCGGGGGCATGCTCTCCCGGATCCACCAGGTGCATTCTGGTGCATTCTATTAATCAGCGGCGGTTTGGAACCCCCGAGAAAAATTCTGGACCCGCGCATGAAATTTCACCAGACCAACAAGACATGCGTGACACGTGGTAGAATTAATTTAATAATGGACTTTGTATTTTCTTAGCAATTATCTTACCTTTTCTTTGGTTTCTTTCGGAAAAAGCTACTCATCATCGTTTGAAATTTAACGCGTTTCGCACTCGGGGCATCCATTATTGTTTTGATAGACTAGATTGACAGCATCGAGTGACGTCATCCTCTACAGAATGTCAAGTGCGGATAGCTGCCGGGACGGATTTGAACATGCGACACAGACTCAAACACATGACGGTTTGGCAGATGTGTTGCAGACACCGTAGACGCACTTTTATCAACAAATCAGTTATAAATTTATTTTGGCATATTACATTTTTAACGCAAAATACGGCACATTAGTTACCTATGCTCCGGCGATTTTGGGGGGACGCCCCCCCCCCCCCTGAATCCGCTAGTGACACCATGTACGTAAAAGAACCTGAGATTCTGGAATGGGTCTCTGTCTGTATCATTGCACTATCCTCCAAAAATCTAAAATGACTAATCTCTTCACACACACACACACACACACACACACACACCACACCCCACGCCACCCCACACACCCACCCTATTTATAGCGTTATGGTGGCCATCTATTGGATAGTATCTGTTTGTTCTTTAATTGAAGCACGAGAAATGGCATATAGACTGAAGGACTTTGCATGCAGTAAAGGAGATGCCAAGTTACTGAACTCTGATGGATGTAAATGCACATCTAACTGATTTAACCATCCGTAACATGTTAACTCAGAGTAAAATCAGTGACTATTTTAAGGAAACATAAAATCTGTTTAGTTTCAGACTGATGTATACTGTATAGTTATATGTATTAAAAAGAAGTTGAATTTTCAATGCTTTGAGTCAGTTTTAGAATTTTAGATTTTTTTTAAATATTTACCGAAAGTACAATTGTACACAGGACCCCATTCTGTATACTCTATATTCAAATCAGTATGACTTTGAGCCACCGACTATAAACTGACTATTCGCGCATTTCCAAACTTCAAAAAGTTGAACCTCCCTAGAACAACAACCTCTCTACAACAACCAATCTCGATGTATCCGGATGGTGTTTGCTCTAGAGAGGTTGGACTGTATATCTACACATACTTCGAGAATCTCAATTGTTTTGTTGGCCATCTTGAAACAATTATAGCATACACTTATATGCGATTGTCCATTTCAGAAGTGTGTAGTTGAACAATGAGAAGCAATATTATAGATAAATAGTTTATTGATACGAGAGGCTGAAAGTCAAATCGGTTACATTATAATAACCAATTACGAGAGGCAATATACATGTATGATGAAACATAACAAATTACAATATAAGTTCATGACGAGTTTATACAAATACTTTTTTAATTCATTTGCAAAACTAGTTGTTACAAAAATAATTTTATCACTATTGAGACCTCAAACAAAGTATAAATCAAGAATGGCCGCCATTATAGCAATCATGACTAAACAATAATTTGACTCATTTCAAGTTACTAGTCATCCCATTCCCACAGAGAAAATTTCACGTCAAATCACCCAACCGTAATTGCTGTAATCGTCTTAAACAGATTTTCAACATGAGCGTTATGGCAGCCATCTTGGATCTTGAAGTGTCAACCAAGAAACCATTTTCAACAGAGCGTTATGGCAGCCATCTTGGATCTTGAAGTGTCAACCAAGAAACCATTTTCAACAGAGCGTTATGGCAGCCATCTTGGATCTTGAAGTGTCAACCAAGAAACCATTTTCAATATAGCGTTATGGCGGCCATCTTGGATCTTGAAGTGTCAACCAAGAAACCATTTTCAACATAGCGTTATGGCGGCCATCTTGGATCTTGAAGTGTCAACCAAGAAACCATTTTCAACAGAGCGTTATGGCAGCCATCTTGGATCTTGAAGTGTCAACCAAGAAACCATTTTCAACAGAGCGTTAAGGCAGCCATCTTGGATCTTGAAGTGTCAACCAAGAAACCATTTTCAATATAGCGTTATGGCGGCCATCTTGGATCTTGAAGTGTCAACCAAGAAACCATTTTCAACAGAGCGTTATGGCAGCCATCTTGGATCTTGAAGTGTCAACCAAGAAACCATTTTCAATATAGCGTTATGGCGGCCATCTTGGATCTTGAAGTGTCAACCAAGAAACCATTTTCAACATAGCGTTATGGCGGCCATCTTGGATCTTGAAGTGTCAACCAAGAAACCATTTTCAACAGAGCGTTATGGCAGCCATCTTGGATCTTGAAGTGTCAACCAAGAAACCATTTTCAATATAGCGTTATGGCGGCCATCTTGGATCTTGAAGTGTCAACCAAGAAACCATTTTCAACATAGCGTTATGGCGGCCATCTTGAAGTGTCAACCAAGAAACCATTTTAAATATAGCGTTATGGTGGCCATCTTGGATCTTGAAGTGTCAACCAAGAAACCATTTTCAATATAGCGTTATGGCAGCCATCTTGGATCTTGAAGTGTCAACCAAGAAAACATTTTCAACATAGCGTTATGGCAGCCATCTTGGATCTTGAAAAAGTGTAGTGTAGGCTGCGCCCTACACGGCCTGCCTATAGGAAGCTACGCCGATGGATATATAAACATTTGTATATATATCTTATCACATATAGTTTCCACATTGAAATGGACACAATATCAGCCTCATAACGGTTGTACTCCATAGCTCCACAAGAACCACAGTGTTGGTGTCCTCAGGCAAGACATTTTAATCCACACTGCCTCTTATCTCTGCCACAAGTCGATAGATTCCATCTGGGATACACTATCAAGAGTGTTTATACTAATGTTGTGAGAACTTGTTTCGCAATCTAGCTAAAATAATACAGACCACAATATTTATTATTTGATTATGAAACAATGTTCAAATGTGTAATAGATGTAACACTTATCCATAGAAAAACTGCATGGATAAATCATATACACTGGAATGGGTGAAGCTTATGACTAACTACAAGTGCCGGTGTCATAATTATAGAATATATATACTAAATTATTATTGGATAAAACAGTTGGGGGTTACACGTCAGACCATGCATATGCATTATGCAAATAAGGCCAGGTTAATACACCCAGGTTAAAAGGTGTGATGTATTTATCTATTGAGATCAGCTAGATGTATGTATTTTATTGAATTATTAGACTCTCCGAATCTCGTTGTTGTTAATTCCAACATCTCCTAACTCCATTACATTATAATTATATAACTTAAAGTAATCTTGCAACGTATCTGATGCTGTTTATTGGCAGCATGAAATCATATATATACTGTATCCAGTGCTGTAGCAAGAAGCCGAAAATAACTGAGGCGAACCTTCTAGGGTGGTACGGGGACATCCTGCACCCCCTTCCCGGAAAGTTTTTATTTAGATGGTTGTCTGTGGATCCTGAAGGCAGGTTTATCCCAGCTTTTCTATACTTCGTTACTTGGCAAATTCTAGCCGAAACGAGTGCCTCATTTTCCTAAGTGTGGCTACGGACCTAGTATCACAAACAATGTTTTGCCAATAAAATTAAACACAGAATTAATAATAAATATATCGTATATAAAGTATAAAAAACAAAAAAAACACAATGACCAGTAAAACTTCCATGGGAAATAAGATATAATCTGCAAGAACTAATACTTATATACATATATAGTTTAAACTTTATTTATTTTACAACGATTGCAAAGCAAGTTCTAACAACTTATATTAATCACTCTCGTTGGCTCGGATGAAAGCATATCTGTGGTAATTCGTGTGGGAGGAAACCGGAGTACCCGGAGAATCCCACCTGTCCCATCTGGCGACCACCATACCATCTCACATACTTCCCGGTGCAAGAATCGAACCAGGGTTGCATTGGTGAGAAGCGAGCACGCTAACCACTACGCTAATCGGACAGCCCAATTTTTGGAGGGTAGTGCAACGATACAGAGAGAGCACATAACAGACACTCCTAGGGTGGTTATACATGCAGTGTAAAGCACCGACACAAGATTTAAAGTCTATGACACTAGTCATAATAGTATGGTGAAGTGGGGGATCGAACCCCTGGATTACATGTCCAGCGTGTCACTGATCCGCTTACTTACTACAGGTAGTCTTCGACGAAAACTTTATAAGAAGCGTCTCTATAAAGTAAATCACTATTTATTGATATCAGATTTATTTTCAAGATTTCATTACAACATAATTGAAATTATTTCTTATTCTTATCCGCACACACACGACTAAGAATTACGCAAGTCAGAGACAGGAAAAACAAAACCACAGTCGTGGTCGGGGATTGGCCTTACAACTATATGCATTACAAACTGATATATATTTTTTTGTTTTCTTTTCTTTTTGGGGTTTAAGTCGCAACAACGGGCTACAGTATGTTTATATGGAAACTTTCCGCTATTATTGGTGGAGGACGACACCGGTTCCCCTCTGAGCGTTATTTCATGCACAGACGAGCACCCGGATAGAACCACCAACCTTCTGCAAGTCAGCTAGATAGCTGACACCCTCAGTGGTATTCGAACATACAGCGTTGATATATAATTATACGTTCCCGGTGTCGTAGGACAGAACTTAATGGTGTTTCAATTTATTGAAATATATCAGAAACCATGGTGGTATTAAATTGCAATGTATTGACTTGATTTTCTTTTACCCTACATCCTGTGTGTGTTTTACATTTATTTATCGTTGCTACCGGTTGTTCATATGAGCGACGCCTCCTAAAGAGATTAGTCATTTTAGATTTTGGAGGATAGTGCAATGATACAGACAGAGACCCAGTCCAGAGTCTCCTCTGGTTCTTTTACGTGCACGGTGTAAAGCACCGACACGAGACCTCGGTTTAACATCTGAAAGACTGTTAATTTTATTATGGTCAGACGGGGGATCGAACCTGTGACCCCTGGATTACCAGTCCAGCGTGTTACCACTGGACTACAGATCCGTCTGTACCCGACATCCTATTGCCTTTTTTCGAGACTTTGACCAAATAATCCTGTTATATACTTACCCTATTATATTCCTCCAACGCTAATCTATACTAACTGAATACTAACCTGTCACCCGTAGCTAAACCTATGATGCTCGTGTATCTTGTGCAATGCCTCGTTGCACTTGATATCTGGACATTGTAGCGTCTATTTAGGATCTATATACAATGTATGTACTATAAATTATAATAAATATCTAGGATATTTATATCACTTTCAGGTTAGCTACATTTTTGTCATATCATGGTTAATGTTTATAGAATACTTCTGTAACAACCTTGTGTAAATTACATTTAAAATAACTGTCGAACATGTACATACGACACTATAGTATACATGTATATAATCCGCCTGGAGTATAATGAAGCATACTGTTTTATATTGTTTTAATATTCGTGTATCGATGTACTTGATATCTGGACATTGTAACGTCTAGTTACAATAATATATTTGTAATATAAATTATAATACATATCTAGGATATTTATATCACTTTCAGGAGTTGTTGTTTATTGGTTCACTTGGCAACACCACAGAGAACCCTCAATAAAATATATGCCGGCTGGGCTCTACGTCGACACCAGCATGGTTTTGTTTGTAATCACAATTTGCTCATGGAAACATCGTATTCACTTGTCCGAGTCGGCGTGCAAAGTGTTGTTCGAAAATGCTGCAGGATACGCCTCCATGAATCTTCCTGGGCATGCGCATGTGCAACCGTTTCTCCACCCCACAATATATGCACAGTTTCTATAAGAAATGAACAAACAAGACATATTCTCATAAAATCAAACAGAAAATGAGATAGTGTATTTTTATATTTTTATTTCCGTTATTTGCCTACCACAATACTTTCTAGCACCCAGGTTGATATGCTGTGTTTTACCACAATACTTTCTAGCACCCAGGTTGATATGCTGTGTTTTCCCGTTATTTGCCAACCACAATACTTTCTAGCACACAGGTTGATATGCTGTGTTTTCCCGTTATTTGCCTACCACAATACTTTCTAGCACCCAGGTTGATATGCTGTGTTTTACCACAATACTTTCTACCACCCAGGTTGATATGCTGTGTTTTCCCGTTATTTGCCAACCACAATGCTTTCTAGCACCCAGGTTGATATGCTGTGTTTTACCACAATACTTTCTAGCACCCAGGTTGATATGCTGTGTTTTACCACAATACTTTCTAGCACCCAGGTTGATATGCTGTGTTTTCCCGTTATTTGCCAACCACAATGCTTTCTAGCACCCAGGTTGATATGCTGTGTTTTACCACAATACTTTCTAGCACCCAGGTTGATATGCTGTATTTTCCCATTATTTGCTTTCCACAATACTTTCTAGCACCCAGGTTGATATGCTGTATTTTCCCATTATTTGCTTTCCACAATACTTTCTAGCACCCAGGTTGATATGCTGTATTTTCCCATTATTTGCTTTCCACAATACTTTCTAGCACCCAGGTTGATATGCTGTATTTTCCCATTATTTGCTTTCCACAATACTTTCTACCACCCAGGTTGATATGCTGTATTTTCCCATTATTTGCTTTCCACAATACTTTCTACCACCCAGGTTGATATGCTGTATTTTCCCATTATTTGCTTTCCACAATACTTTCTACCACCCAGGTTGATACGCTGTGTTTTTCAGTTTTCCAGCTCATGCCTATATTTAACCAGCTCCGGAGAAAATATCGCAATTACACTCTGTGCTAGTTTGTTTACTTCCTGTAGCATCTCTGTGTGTCAAATTTGACATATAACAGATGTTTGTAGTTTCGTGGTAATATTTCAATCGTTTTCGTGTATCTAATTCAATAATTGTGATTTATTTACTATTATAACATGAGGAATCCAGGAATATTTGGGACACTACAGTTACATTTCCAGTTACAGGACCAGTAACATGATGAATCCAGGAATATTTGGGACACCAAGTTATATTTCCAGTTACAGGACCAGTAACATGATGAATCCAAGAATATTTGGGACACTACAGTTACATTTCCAGGACCAGTAACATGATGAATCCAGGAATATTTGGGACACTACAGTTATATTTCCAGTTACAGGACCAGTAACATGATGAATCCAGGAATATTTGGGACACCCAGTTACATTTCCAGTTACAGGACCAGTAACATGATGAATCCAGGAATATTTGGGACACTATAGTTACATTTCCAGTTAAATTACCGGTAATATAATGAACGCAGGCAACAAGGTCAGATTTATAGAAGGTACAAGTTTTAATAATTTGTGTAGATATTTGTATTTAAGCAGGAAACCAGAAGTCAGATTTATAGAAGGTACCTTTCTTTATTAGTTTGTGTTGATATTTGTATCTATGCAAGGAACTAAAGGCCCAGGGCCCCGTTTTATCAACGGTCGTAAGTCAGTCTTAGTTAAGATTATTACTTAAGACCGAGTACGCCGTCGTAACGTCTAAGTTAAGACCACGGTCCGTTTTATCAACAAAGTCGCAGCTAAGATATCGTAAATAAAGTCTTAACTTTACGACTGGTTCGATGCAGTCGCAACTTCGGAAAGTCTTAAAAATGGCGGCCGAATCAGCAGAATCCGTGCATCAGAGACGTGATGCAAGAATATTCAGGGCCGGTAGAGACATTGGAGACGTGTGACACCAATATCCTGTCCCGATATCGCAGGACGAGGCTATGGATTGTCTTGCTTGATGATATGGTGGGGGGAATGACTTGGACAATGGGACCAACCACTCTCATTCGATACCCGGTTTGACCTAGGTAAAGTGAAATTGATATATTTCTATATCTTGCATTATTAAGGTGCATATCAGTGTTATTTGCGTACACATTTCTGTACAGTAGGCCCTTATTTCTATTTTAAGATTACAAGGGAGGCTACTTCCATAAGAATCTATTGCTATTTATATCGATACTACACACAAGTGTTATTATGATTTTGGAGCTGAATGACGATACGAATTCTGTTTCTGCAACGCATTAACTAAGTAAATTGATACAATGTGCAGGTAGGGAATTCAATGCTTGTGTTTATAATGTTGTCTGTTTCTTTTTAAATGCTCGTGTATTGCTACAGTATTCGTACACATAATTAAACGTCCCCACGTGTCCAAATGTTTTTCTGGACAGGCTTAGCCGACCTAAGCGGTTAACCAGTACTAAACTATGTATGTGAGGTGACTTGCTCAATGACACTACATACGTGGACTGACCGAGTATCGAACATGGGACAGTTTGATTCCAAATCCGACACCATGCCACGGACTCCCGGAGGAAATCGTCCTGTTCAATCTGTCACCGTACCATATCACATACTGTCCATCGAACCAGGGTTGAATTGGTGAGAAGCGAGCATGGCTAACTACTGCGCGAATTGGACAGCCAAAAGAAGTGTAATCCATATTACAAGTTGTCATGATTGATCTTAAAGTGATGATAGACACGATGAGTCGGGATGACCATAATTATATATAGATACACTGTCCAGTTTGAAATCAATCGGAATATATCGAACTCTGTGTTTACATGTATATTGGGTTATGAACTACTACCACAACAAATGACCACAAAGTTGCATTGTAATATAATAATAGTGTGTTGAAAACACTGACTGTTTTATGTATCAATAATAGTTGAAACGTTTTGTTCATTTCAGATGCTTATTGATTTAGATACCTATCAAAGGGTGATGTATTGTCCAAAGTCGCAGATTTTCATGGCATCAACAGGTAGGTGAACTCTGTTCGACGTGATCATTAATTGCTAAGTTTATTCGATTATCTGTCTGATTAGCGTAGTGATTAGCAGCACGCTCGCTTCTAGTCAATGCATTCCGGGTTCTTTACAATGACTGAGAAGTGTGTGAGATGGTACGGTGGTCCCCAAATTGGACATGTGAGTTTTCTCCGGTTATGTCCCACACAAATTACTACATAATTATACGCTTTCAATGAGAGTGCTTAATATTATAATCTTGTTTCGAAAATGTTGTAAAGTAAATAATATTTATACAGTTGATTATTCTAACATTAACAATGAAGAACGATGTAAAAACACAAAAGTTAACCATAGTTTTTTCAAAAACAGAATTAGGCCGAACTCCAAATATATTAGTTTCGTCACAGCAACCCAGATTTATGGAATAGTTTCCATCTTATTAATGTACATACACTGTACTAATCACTTATACATTGTTTTTAAAAAAATTAATATCTGTCATGTCCACCCTCACAAATGCATGTCCAAATTTGTTCACAATCATTCCAGTGTTCAAATTTATCAGATAGAAATGTAGAACTTTGATGTTAATAGAGTTTTTATATGTTATTTCTTGCAGATTCCCTGATGATATGGCTTTAATTGATGTACAGCAGGATTTTTATCGGAAGTGCCATATTATACAGAATACAGTTGGCTCAGTTGATGGTCTATTGATCTATGATTGTGTGATAGCATGGCCAAGAAAATCAAGAGTGGACAACACTATTTCAACAGATCAGTTCATACCTCTGTCAACACCACTTGATTTAAGGACACTAATCTTAGCTGTCATATTTACAGTTTAGAAATCTTGAAAACTGATGAAAACTGAGCAACTATCCAGTGATACAAATGCATACTGTTTGGTACTTTTCTTTTATAGACTATTAAGATTTCATTTTGACAAGCGGCACAGTTTTAAAAATTATGAAAGAAATTTCCGGTCTTAATTTTTGTGATTTAAGGTTTCCACAAATAAAGCAAACAATAGATATATATATATATATATATATGTATGCCAAACAAGCAAAATTAGATGTGCATGAAAACACCCTGGTAATTATATGGTATTGAAGCCTGTGTACAAACAAGATTGTCTATCATACTGTGTTCACTACAGATCTTCAATCTATATCTTGTGCAACTATGAAATCAGAAATGATGATGCAACAAAACACGAAAATAGATTCACAGTAAATATAATTTGTTGTATCAGATTGCATAGGGTGTGACAGACAGACTTTGGTGTGAAAATGTAACTGCTTCAATATACTTCCAACTACACTGTAACAGAAGCTGTAACATTACACAAAGCAATCCGATACAATATATATGTTGATATACATAATACATGAATACCTGTGAGTGTTTTACGTTTATTTATCATAGTTACCAGTTGCCCATTTTAGCGACACCTACTGAAGAGATTAGTTATATTAGATTTGGAGGATAGTGCAATGATGTCTCCTCCAGTTCTTTTATTTGCATTGTATAAAGCACCGGCACAAGACCTCTGTTTAAATTCTCATCTGAAAGACTTATGATTTTAGTATGGTATAGCGGGGTCTCGAACGGGGTAAAAAGCCCATGTGATCTAGTTTTTTATTGTTTTTTCTTTCTTGTTCCTACGATATAATTATAAGAGGATATGTGTTTGTTTCAGTGTATGATCGAATAATATTTCACCAAATGAACATTGAAAGCATTATTACCAAGTGTGAAACTAGTCACGAGTGGTATTAATAGCTTTCTATGTTTTTGAGTAAAGTATTATTCGATCATTCACTTAACAAACAAATTTTCTTTTTATTTTGGCTGAAAAGTGTTTTTATGATAGAAAATGATGCAACTGTGCCATGGGCTAAATCGTACTTAGACAACAATATGTGACGTAATAAATGACTGCTCGAGTCCTTAAACGTACGTGCTGCCAACATTTCAACAAACACATTCTTTGTACCACAAATTCAAAGCATTGTTACTTTTAGCTTCCTACTTAATCATTTTCATTATGTATGTTGTTGTATGTTATATGTGTTTTATGGTTTGCAATACATATTGTTTAAACCAATTCATCTTGGCAATTCTATGATAATTCTATTCCATATATGCGAGGATTAAAAACTGCATTACCCATATTATCAGTAATGTTACAAGTGTCAATATGTATCTCTATATGTATTATAAAATTATATTGGGGTATATTTGCAGTGACATTATAAATAATGAAATTTAGAATAGTTCCGTTGTTTTATTTCTACTTCCTAACATCCATGATTGTGCTGGTTATAATTAGTTTCAATATAACTTACCGACCAAGTTAACTTGACAACAATTTGGTAGACCATTTATCATCGTCTTTGATCTATTGTGTTTTTGAGCTTAATTATCGTCGCTACCGGTTGCCCATATGAGCGACGCCTCTTGAAGAGATTAGTCATTTTAGATGTTTGAGGATATTGCAGTGATAGAGACGGAGTATGTGGTTGATTGGTTAATGTTGTTGACTTCGAATCACTTGCCTCTCACAGCTGATGTTTACACTCTCACCAGGGGTGTCGGATTATTTTGTGCAAGGAAACTATTCGGAATGTTTGTGGTTCTACCCAGGCAGGTGACCTTTCACACTTGACATACTGTATGGAGGGGCGCCCAGGATCTTCCTCCACCAATAATAGCTGGAAAGTCACCATATTACTTGAGCTGTTGGTGATACATTAAACCCCAAAAACAAACAGAGACCCATGCCAGAGTATTATCTGGGTTTTTTACGTGAACGGTGTTATTCACGGACTTAAAGACTGATGATCGAACCTTGGATCTACAGACCAATGTGTTCACCACTGAACTATTGACCCGTCTGTATTTGATCCATTAATCTCATCACACAGACTAATGTATGACCAGTCTATGACAGCTTGTACATTTGTATATTATATATGCTAGAATCGCCGTTATAAAAAGACATGCTGATACAAAAGTGTGTATTAATGAATGGAGTCTATTCAGTATTTACATCACTAGATATTGTGGTAACATGTAAATACCGTAGGCCCTATTCAATTGCCTCAACATTATTTACAGACACAAATCTGGAACATACCCTTGAAAATGAAATAATATTTAACAACATAATCCTATTAGCAAAGAAGTTTTGGGGTGGGAGCACTGTTTTGCATTTACGCAAAAACGATGTATAAGTTATTTAAAGTATAATAAAAAAGTCTGAAATGTTTAACAATTCAATATATGAAAACAACGTGTATCAGATTTAAAATATTGTTGCACGATGGAATCATACCAGTTATACTGAAATAGATTATACATGCATAGTACCAAGGAAGATTTAGTGGGGCCGTGTTTTCCTTTCCAATACCGGTGTGTTAAAACATCTCTTCTACGGATTTGACCAACTACGTCGTATTGGATTTAATATATATTGCATGTCTGGAGAGGCCTGTGCGTAAGGTTTAATTCGATATAAGAAATATTAACATATTCCAAGATATAAAGAAGTTATGAATAATATATACAGGGGCGCCGTGTTTTAAACATGTCCGATGTTGACATTTGCGCGCGAAGATGTGTGCACCGGAAGTTTACATTTCGGACTGTGTCACTGTTTTTAAGGTCGTACGACGAAAGAAAATCTGAGCTGCGACCGAAGACTTACGACCGTGTTGATAAAACGGTCGTACGATTGTCGCAGGAAACGTCGCAAGTAGCGGTCTTAAGATAAGACCGACTTGCGACCGACGTTGTTGATAAAACGGGGCCCTGATTTATAGATGGTACCGGTACCCTTCATACTTTTGTATCTATGCAAGGAACCAGTCTATTAGAAAATGCATATACAAGAGGTACATACCGACTTGAACTCCAGGTACCTTTATAAACTTCTTCGTTGACCTTGCAAGTGGAGAATATGGGGGTTCTATTAAATGTCCAGCGCCGGTGTAATCATACAGTTCACACAATGTCTTCCTACTGGTTTGGTAGCATTCCCAAAGATTCCATAGAAATTTATTTTGTAAACATGGTTGCACCTTATTCCATATCTGTAATACATGATTGCACCTTATTCCATATCTGTAATACATGGTTACACCTTATTCCATATCTGTAATACATGGTTACACCTTATTCCATATCTGTAATACATCATTGCACCTTATTCCATATCTGTAATACATGATTGCACCTTATTCCATATCTGTAATACATGGTTACACCTTATTCCATATCTGTAATACATGGTTACACCTTATTCCATATCTGTAATACATGATTGCACCTTATTCCATATCTGTAATACATGATTACACCTCATTCCATATCTGTAATACATGGTTACACCTTATTCCATATCTGTAATACATGGTTACACCTTATTCCATATCTGTAATACATGATTGCACCTTATTCCATATCTGTAATACATGGTTACACCTTATTCCATATCTGTAATACATGATTGCACCTTATTCCATATCTGTAATACATGATTTGTCTATACTGGCCCATTATAAAGCACTCTCTATTCAAATGTATTTAATGGTTGTACTGTGCATTTTAACCCTATTTTGCAGAAGTATATTAAAGAACACCATTTAAGGAAGCGATCACGCGCTTTCTCACTTCTCCCAAAAATGCTGACCTACAATGAACCCTGATTCCATATATGTAATACACGATTGCAAACATTGTGTGTTTGTTTGTTGGTTTTGTGTTTTTGTTTTTTTTAGAAGTTAATTTATACAAATTTATTTTAGCTCGATTGCGAAACAAGTTCTTACAACTTATATTAATCACTCTCGAGACCTCATTCCTGATGGAATTCATCGCCACGAGGGACAGAGAAGAGGCAACATGGAATTTAAATGCCTTGTCTAAGGGCACAATCGCAACCGCGCCAGCGGGGCTCGAACTCCGGACCTTTCGCACCTGAAGCAAACTTTAAGAAGCTATATTAATCACCCTAATTAGAATGAATGACCAAGTTTAGTTTAATCATATTTTATTGTTGCTCTATTTTGATATTTACATACAATATAATATATATGCAAAGAAAGCAAAAATGAGTCGAGCCACAAGTTCTTACAACATTAGGGACGGCTCTTCCCAAAGAATGACAAAGTATATGTGGTCAGTAGTGTGGAGGCAACCAGACTACCCAGAGAAAACCTACGTGTCTGATCTGGCATCCACTATACCAGCTCACACACTTCCTTTATGTTTCCGTTTTTTTAGTTTTATACAAATTTATTTTGCTCGATTGCGAAACAAGTTTTACAATGTTATATTAATCGCTCTGGAGACCTCAATCCTGAGAAGAGGCAATGTGGAACTTTAATGCCTTGCCTAAGGGCACAATGGTAACGGCTACAGCGAAAGGTCCGGAGTTCGAGCCCCACTGGAGCCGTAACGATTGTGCCCTTAGGCAAGGCATTTAAATTCCACATTGCCTCTTCTCTCTCCCTTGTGGCGATGGATTCCATCAGGAACGAGGTCTCGAGAGTGATTTATATAAGTTGAAATAACTTGTTTCGCAATCGAGCTAAAATAAATTTGTAGAAATTATAAACTACAGCTGGGCCCAAACTCTGGGTGTTTTGCACCTGAAGCGAATGCACAACCACTGCACTACCACGACTTCCAGGTTGCATTGTGCTTGGTGATGTGAGTAATATAGACGCAACATTTGTTCAACAATCTTGCACCACAGCATTGAAAATCAAACAGAACAGTTATTAACACTGCCAACAGGTTTAAACAAATATGTTTGCCCATGAAATGTTTCAAAATCATCGTGAATGAGAGACATTAGTCAGTTACTGCCCCTGAATACTACCTAAACGTATGTAGGTCCTAGTTGTTTCCTCTGTTTTTATCGTTGTTTCCTTTGCACAACATGCTATCAATTTTCGTCCACTTTCTCATCTCATAATTATTAAATTACTACATCTCGACAGATATTCTACAGAATATTCAATGGGTACTTTTCTGTACAAATTACTACATCTCGACAGATATTCTACAGAATATTCAATGGGTACTTTTCTGTACAAATTACTACATCTCGACAGATATTCTACAGAATATTCAATGGGTACTTTTCTGTACAAATTACTACATCTCGACAGATATTCTACAGAATATTCAATGGGTACTTTTCTGTACAAATTGGTTATCAAATCAATTAACATACAGTCAAACTTTGTTACCTCGAACTCGACGGGTCCGTGAATAATGGTTCGAGTCATGGGAGGTCAAGGATAGTTGTGTGGGTTGACCCATAATACTGACCAATTAAATTGTGTATTGGTAGCTTACTGTTATATACTGGTTTATGCAATACATCCAATATATGTCCGTCTCTCGTGGTTTGATAAGAATCCATGTTTATACGAATGTGTTTCATAATAATATAGCCAACATTTTTAAGTTTTTATATTTATTTGGTTATATACATGTTATGCAATTCAGTGACGAGTGGTTTAAATCTACATATACTCAGATAAAATTATGCATTCTATAAATAGAATGTGTCAATCATAAAATAGCATGGCATAATATTTCGTCTCCAAGGTTTTTGGTCTAATTTCCGTTTTGCACACTGTTTTCCGGTAGCCGACTTAGGTATCCCACCGTTGCCGTGTCCTTCGCTAAGTTGCTCCGCGTTAAGAACGGTATGATTTGGTTTTGACATGGTTATTAAAATCAAGAATTGATGAAGAGACTTGTGTGTTTATTTATCGTCGCTACCGGTTTCCCATATGAGCGACGCCTCCTGAAGAGATTAGTCATTTTAGATTTTTGGAGGATAGTGCAATGATACAGACAGAGACCCACTCCAGTGTCTCCTCTGGTTCTTTTACTTACGTGCACAGTGTACAGCACCGACACGAGACCTCGATTTAAAGTCCCATATGAAAGACTGTTAATTTTATTAAGGTCAGACGGGGGATCGAACCTCGGATTAAAGTAGCATGATTAGCAGTCAGCATATCTACCCCAACCTCCATAGATATTACTGGCAGTACATGAGATTCTACCTGTATTAATGGATGTTGCTTTGGCAACTACGGTACATGTTCAATGTATGTGGTACTGTGTTGCTTTGGCAACTACGGTACATGTTCAATGTATGTGGTACTGTGTTGCTTTGGCAACTACGGTACATGTTCAATGTATGTGGTACTGTGTTGCTTTGGCAACTACGGTACATGTTCAATGTATATGGTACTGGTAATGATTCAGTGAGACGCTATGTGGCAATGGGTTAATGTGACAGTATACATTTTTCTTATCATAGAGTTCTAAATTGAGCATAATAATGAAAGTTACCGGCAGATAATCTTCGATTTTACAGTCCATGCTATTTCGACAGTCCAGCCCTTCATCGGTCTCAATAATGCCATCTTTGTTGAAACTTAGTATTAAAAATAGAACAAGAATCAAAATAAATTATTTAAATTAGCTTAGTTTATATAAATTTATTTTAGCTCCATTGTGAAACAAGTTTTCACATTAATTTTTAATATTAATCGCTCTCGAGACCTCATTCCTGATGGAAACCATCGGCACAAGGGAGATAGAAGAGGCATTGTGAAATGTTAAGTGCCTTGCCTATGGGCACAATCAGCTCCAGCTGGGCGCGAATTCCGGGCACCTCACACCTGAAGCGAACGCGCTACAGCTGCACTCTGATGGATTTGAGACATGAACAAGCAGATTGCCATTTTGTGTTTTTATCCAAGCGCAATATTTGCAGATCAGTTATATATCAATAATTGTTGAAGTTGATTATTGATTTTGCAAGTGCGTGGAGGGGTATTTATAATTAAGAAATAATTTGAAGTTCTTATGCGTAGAAATATATCACGAAGGCCGAAGGCATAAAAACGACAAACGAGGGTTATTCTGCGATATACCACGGTTGATACTTATTATTTCGATTCTAATACGACTTACTTCTAATAATTTTAGACTAGAATCAAAGGAGTATTTTCTTCAAACGCGGTGCTACTCCGCTGCATTTGGCTTTCGAAATTTCCTCCCACGTTATTTTTTATGGAAAATATCAATCTAGTGCATAAATGAACAAAAGTTGAAACTGATCAATAATTTTATTTATTTTATCAAATAAAACTGTACAGAATAGTAACTGAAACGTTACTTAACAGAAAAACAAGATGGACAAGAGATTATCTGTTTCTAAAAATAGCTCACTTTCGTGAATTCCCACGGTAGTATTTACAAACATCACGTGACTTTCATTCATAAAACTTTACACGCATTGTATAAATGGAATAGCCAAAACATGATGCGCGCGCAGCATAGTTCAAGGTAGGTATATCGCAGAATAACCCGAGGTAGATTTTACTCTACAAGTATGTATGTTATTAGCTGGGTCGTGTTCGAATTAGGAATAATTTGATAAAGGGAAGTGTATATACACATGACAAATAGATCAGTCATGTTGTATATGTGTGATTTTTATCATCCATGAACGTGTAGATATAGAAGTTAGAGATAGTAGCCATGTCAAAAGAGGAAAGTGGGTGGATAGAGGGACTGGAGGGGTCGCCATTGGGTTCCTTTGGTGCTTGAATGGCTTCTTGGTATGATCCTCCAGAGTTCTGTTGCCATGTAGTAACCTAGGAGTGTGGTACGTTTCTCCAGAGCTTCATCGCCATGTAGTAACCTAGGAGTGTGGTACGATCCTCCAGAGCTTCATCACCATGTGGTAACCTAGATGTGTGGTACGATCCTCCAGAGCTTCATCGCCATGTAGTAACCTAGGAGTGTGGTACGATCCTCCAGAGCTTCATCGCCATGTAGTAACCTGGGAGTGTGGTACGATCCTCCAGAGCTTCATCTCCATGTAGTAACCTGGGAGTGTGGTACGATCCTCCAGAGCTTCATCGCCATGTAGTAACCTCGGAGTGTGGTAGGATCCTCCAGAGCTTCATCGCCCTGTGGTAACCTGGGAGTGTGGTACGATCCTCCAGAGCTTCATCGCCCTGTGGTAACCTGGGAGTATGGTACGATCCTCCAGAGCTTCATCGCCCTGTGGTAACCTAGGAGTGTGGTATGATCCTCCAGAGCTTCATCGCCATGTAGTAACCTGGGAGTGTGGTACGATCCTCCAGAGCTTCATCGCCATGTAGTAACCTGGGAGTGTGGTAGGATCCTCCAGAGCTTCATCGCCCTGTGGTAACATGGGAGTGTGGTACGATCCTCCAGAGCTTCATCGCCATGTGGTAACCTAGATGTGTGGTACGATCCTCCAGAGCTTCATCGCCATGTAGTAACCTAGGAGTGTGGTACGATCCTCCAGAGCTTCATCGCCATGTAGTAACCTGGGAGTGTGGTACGATCCTCCAGAGCTTCATCTCCATGTAGTAACCTGGGAGTGTGGTACGATCCTCCAGAGCTTCATCGCCATGTAGTAACCTCGGAGTGTGGTAGGATCCTCCAGAGCTTCATCGCCCTGTGGTAACCTGGGAGTGTGGTACGATCCTCCAGAGCTTCATCGCCCTGTGGTAACCTGGGAGTATGGTACGATCCTCCAGAGCTTCATCGCCCTGTGGTAACCTAGGAGTGTGGTATGATCCTCCAGAGCTTCATCGCCATGTAGTAACCTGGGAGTGTGGTACGATCCTCCAGAGCTTCATCGCCATGTAGTAACCTGGGAGTGTGGTAGGATCCTCCAGAGCTTCATCGCCCTGTGGTAACATGGGAGTGTGGTACGATCCTCCAGAGCTTCATCGCCATGTGGTAACCTAGGAGTGTGGTATGATCCTCCAGAGCTTCATCGCCATGTAGTAACCTAGGAGTGTGGTACGATCCTCCAGAGCTTCATCGCCATGTAGTAACCTAGGAGTGTGGTACGATCCTCCAGAGCTTCATCGCCATGTAGTAACCTGGGAGTGTGGTACGATCCTCCAGAGCTTCATCGCCATGTAGTAACCTAGGAGTGTGGTACGATCCTCCAGAGTTCTGTCACCATGTAGTAACTTAGGAGTGTGGTACGATCCTCCAGAGCTTCATCGCCATGTAGTAACCTAGGAGTGTGCTACGATCCTCCAGAGTTCTGTCACCATGTAGTAACTTAGGAGTGTGGTACGATCCTCCAGAGCGTCATCGCCATGTAGTAACCTAGGAGTGTGGTACGATCCTCCAGAGTTCTGTCACCATGTAGTAACTTAGGAGTGTGGTACGATCCTCCAGAGCTTCATCGCCATGTAGTAACCTAGGAGTGTGGTACGATCCTCCAGAGCGTCATCGCCATTTAGTAACCTAGGAGTGTGGTACAATCCTCCAGAGCTTCATCGCCATGTAGTAACCTAGGAGTGTGGTACAATCCTCCAGAGCGTCATCGCCATGTAGTAACCTAGGTGTGTGGTACGATCCTCCAGAGCTTCATCGCCATGTAGTAACCTAGGAGTGTGGTACGATCCTCCAGAGCTTCATCGCCATGTAGTAACCTAGGAGTGTGGTATGATCCTCCAGAGCTTCATCGCCATGTAGTAACCTAGGAGTGTGGTACAATCCTCCAGAGCGTCATCGCCATGTAGTAACCTAGGAGTGTGGTATGATCCTCCAGAGCTTCATCACCATGTAGTAACCTTGGAGTGTGGTACAATCCACCAGAGCGTCATCGCCATGTAGTATCCTAGGAGTGTGGTACGATCCTCCAGAGCTTCATCGCCATGTAGTAACCTAGGAGTGGTAATTGGTTCGTACCATTGTAGCCTATCAATCCTGATCTGTCTTGGAATAGAGCGCAATGTACAGTGTAGCAGATACTGGTCAGTAGTTACAGTGTAGCAGATACTGGTCAGTAGTTACAGTGTAGCAGATACTGGTCAGTAGTTACAGTGTAGCAGATAATGATCAGTAGTTACAGTGTAGCAGATACTGGTCAGTAGTTACAGTGTAGCAGATACTGGTCAGTAGTTACAGTGTAGCAGATACTGGTCAGTAGTTACAGTGTAGCAGATACTGGTCAGTAGTTACAGTGTAGCATATACTGGTCAGTAGTTACAGTGTAGCAGATACTGGTCAGTAGTTACAGTGTAGCAGATAATGATCAGTAGTTACAGTGTAGCAGATACTAGTCAGTAGTTACAGTGTAGCAGATACTGGTCAGTAGTTACAGTGTAGTAGATACTGGTCAGTAGTTACAGTGTAGCAGATACTGGTCAGTAGTTACAGTGTAGCAGATACTGGTCAGTAGTTACAGTGTAGCAGATACTGGTCAGTACTTACAGTGTAACAGATAATGGTCAGTAGTTACAGTGTGGCAGATACTGGTCAGTAGTTACAGTGTAGCAGATACTGGTCAGTAGTTACAGTGTAGCAGATACTGGTCAGTAGTTACAGTGTAGCAGATACTGGTCAGTAGTTACAGTGTAGCAGATACTGGTCAGTAGTTACAGTGTAGCAGATACTGATCAGTAGTTACAGTGTAGCAGATACTGGTCAGTAGTTACAGTGTAGCAGATACTGGTCAGTAGTTACAGTGTAGCAGATACTGGTCAGTAGTTTCATCTTCACTGCATTGACATTGAGTCTGGCACAATGTTCTTCAAGAATAAGTGCGGGCCGTTGTCTAATGTTCTTAAAACATGTGACACAAACCATTTGTATTTTCATGCTATGTATTATATCTGTATGTGTACGATCTATATTTGCAATCAAATATGGTTAAACAAATAGGTGTTCTCTGAGAGATCTGCAGTGGTTGCGGAGACGAGTGTATTGAATACTTTCAAAACGATTGCATGATATTTTGCAATTAATACAATTGTGTGCTATTTTGCAATGAATACAATTGCGTGCTATTTTGCAATTAATACAATTGCGTGCTATTTTGCAATTAATACAATTGCATGCTATTTTGCAATTAAAACAATTGCGTGCTATTTTGCAATTAATACAATTGCGTGATATTTTGCAATGAATACAATTGCGTGCTATTTTGCAATTAATACAATTGCGTGCTATTTTGCAATTAATACAATTGAGTGCTATTTTGAAATTAATACAATTGCGTGCTATTTTGCAATTAATACAATTGCGTGCTATTTTGCAATTAATACAATTGCGTGCTATTTTGCAATTAATACAATTGCGTGATATTTTGCAATGAATACAATTGCGTGAAAACAACATTTGTAGAAATTAGATTAGAATGTGAGTTTAACTCTGTATGCTAGCCGTGAATATAACAGTTGAATATATTACAGAATTTCATTTGAACTTGAGGGTGACACAGGTGAAGTAGTCGCCCTTGGGACCCTGACTTCGCCCCCTGGAGGCACCACTTCTCCCTAAAGAAATAAAATTACAATTTTCTTTGCATTGTAAAGCACTCCTTCTATTCAAATATTGTATTTATAGGTCATATTGTGTACTTTAACCCTAAGTTGAAAATTATTAAATAATACCGCTAGATGACTCAATTCTCACTTCTCCCAAAAAGTTGATCTAGCTCGAGTCCTGGAACTATGTTGTAATAACACAATGTTCAGTAAAATATAAGAAAAACACATTAATGATTTGTCGTCTGCTACAATTAGTTGATCTATTTATAGCCTTTATTTTACCCACCATGCAAAGAGTTAGGTTGCCTACAAATACATGTTATACTATTGAAAGGTGGTATACAATTCATAATGTTGGGCAAGGTCAGAAACCTGACCTGAGCCCGAGGTGATCAAACTGTTCTCAGATCTCAGACTCAAGCTCAGGAAATTTGATTGGTTGAGTCTGAGATTTGCTCTTGGTTCAACCAATCACAAGCCTGTGACTGAGTTTGAGATTGGAGAAACGTATTATTACCTCCACGCGTGAAGGTAACATAAAATAATGATTATTTCTCGTAG
Organism: Archivesica marissinica; assembly: GCA_014843695.1. Lineage (NCBI taxonomy): Eukaryota > Metazoa > Mollusca > Bivalvia > Venerida > Vesicomyidae > Archivesica > Archivesica marissinica. The sequence goes on from CM026404.1 coordinate 89,800,185, forward strand.
GACTATGCCAGGCCAGACAGACTTTAGTACATGCTGTGTATTTATAATATGTACAATATAAACAAAATCCTCTTACTATGAAATTCCAGACATTCCAATAGGTGCACCCTTGTACATCATGGGTGTGGTTGTAAAGAATGGGGCTCCATTGATGGACACTACCGATTTAATCTGAAGATCATACAACAAGAGCTTAGTCTATTAATAGTAACAATCGGCCATCTTGGATTGGTCAAATGCACAGAGATGAGGTTCAAGGTTGTAAATTGACGCAATGAATTCTATGATGATTGGTTTAAACTAGGGTTGGCAACGAATGTTCGAATATTCGTTCGAACGTCCGAATATTCGAATATGAAAACCATATTCGAATATTAAAAAAAAAATTCAAATCAAATTGTAATCAATTGCAGTTAAATCATAACTTAAAAGGATATATATGTTTGTTTAAATTTCAATCAATTAAGTTTCGAAAACAAAGAATGACCCAATGCATGCCCAAAGGTGCGAAATGTCATCGCGATTTGGCTCCAAATAACAAAGGAGGGTGATGACATGTTGTTCACACCTTACAGGGGTCACTAATTGATTAATGCAGTCTATTTGACGGGACACAAACTGAGAAGCATTTGTTTTACAGGTACTAACTGTAGTGGAAATCGAAAGTTGGAGAAATTTGCGAATATTCGTTCAGAAGATCATCCGAATATTCGAATATCACAATCACCATTCGTTGCCATCCCTAGTTTAAACATATTTATTCATTCATAATGTACAGTACATATATACTGTATACAGAATGAAAATGCATTTAATCGATAGCTTAAAGCAGCATTACATCGTAATAAAGGATGTTTTGCGTAAAATATAAATACAAATGTGTGTATGTTTACAAAAATCTAAATAGTCGCTCAGAAACGATAAAATTCCAATAAATTTAAACCGCCGTATACGCGAATTTGTTTATCAACACACAAAATGTAAACACGCACAGCGCGCATGCGTGAAACAACAGAGGATGTAGAAAACAAAATATATATTTTGAACATGAAAGACTATCTATCTTCCTCTAATGTCGAACCCCATCGCGGGGATGTAGAAATGTCCCTTAAAGACGTAGCTAACAGAGGTATGAATCAACATATCAAGTAATTTAATTAATAAAGACAACGTGGGACAAATGGGAACGATGCATTCTGAATGTAAACAAGTGCGGATGATGCGTTCCGGTTGTAAACAAGTGTGTGACCGATCGACTCGGAAAGTCCTACATTCGATTTCGAGTTTGTTTTATCGCAAAAAAACACTGTTTACCAAATGAACATAAGCATACAAAGTATAATGTTAGAATGTGTAGCAGCATTGCTACCCATACGTAAAAATTGAATTTTTCAATGTTATTTTATTTCATACGATGTAATGCTGCTTTAAAGCTTATTGAGATTATCTCTATCAATGCAATGTTTCACATTGGTTTAAACATATTTATTCATTCATAATATACAGTACATATCTATTGTATACAGAATGAACATGCATTTAATCGAAAGCTTAAAGCTTATTTTAGATGATGATTGTTTTAGTATTTAATTTTTATATTTCCACATTTGAATAAACATACACCTGCTAATCAATACAATATATAATATCAAATACATTTGTACATTTATACATATGTCTAATATGTGTGATAACCTTATCTCAATATACATGCCGCATTCTATACGTATCAAATAGTCCGTCCCCGTTTATACAAATTTATATTAGCTCGATTGCGAAACAAGTTATTTCAACTTATATAAATCACTCTCGAGACCTCATTCCTGATGGAACCCATCGCCACGAGGGAGAGAGAAGAGGCAATGTGGAAGTTAAATGCCTTGCCTAAGGGCACAATCGTAACGGCTCCAGCGGGGCTCGAACTCCGGACCGTTCGCACCTGAAGCGAATGCGCATCCACTGCGCTATTCTTCCCCGTTAGTTATGGATAAATTTATATATCGTCAACCACACTATTTCTGTACACCACATGTTTTTGAATTTGTTTGTCAGTAGCAGGTACTTGGAGTAAAAGTGTTTGTTTAATATAGTGTCACCACTATTTAAAGGGCCAGCCATTACTGACATATGAGACACCTCTTTTTATGAGCATCAGTACTCCCCGAATCCTATGCTTGTATGCCAGACGCCAGGCTGGTAGGCAATCAGTAACCATTATTTAACTAGCTGGCAGTTCACCAACCGGCCATATCAGAACGAATCCCCGACGAGATTCGAACCTTCGACCTCCCACTCCGTAAACCGCTAGGCCACGCAGACAGTAGTATATGGAGTATATGGTAAATGCTAAAATTGCCAAACACGAAAATGATCAAAAACAGATAAATAATCACCTTTTATTTCGAAAATATGTAAATGTTGATGTTTTCATTAGTCTCATTCACGTGTACCCCAAAACTCCCTTACACATATTTGTTTATGTTTGTAACGGGAGAAGTCTAATGCTTTGCTTTACAAGGTCATGTGTCAATCATGTGACAATACCGCAAAATACATTTCTGGTACATGAAATTTCATTGGTGTCTGAAACGTAGGTCCTGTTTTTGACGCCATTTTAAAAGATGTTATGCAAACTGAGTTTAGTCAAGCGTATTAAATGCAAGAATGATAATTTTACATAATAATATTATTTCATCTACTATAAAAGAGATTGACTGGAAGTTATTCACATTCGGATCTGTAGCCCAGTGGTAACACGCTGGACTGGTAATCCAGGGATCGCAGGTTCGATCACCCGTATGACCCTAATAAAATTAACAATCTTCAGATGGGACGTTAAACTAAATAAACGTAAAACACACACACATATTCACATTCAATCCTTAGGTGACCGTATATCGGTACGCTTATGGTATATGTGTTTGTGTGTAAAAAATATATCAATTGTAAACAACCTGTGCATTTATTTCCAAATGTGTACCTATGTTTACCGTATAAAAGGGGAAAAAACAAGAAAAAATAAACATGAATTAGAAACCAGTTTTTTCAGAAATATGCTACAATGTATTTTCGGTGTGTGTCTATGCATAGGCATATGTTATACTACTGACAAATGATAACATATCCACGGTTCTCACTGTCTCAATATTTGCCTGCAACAATTCTTGAAAAAAACTGGAACCAATTTGAAAAACCGTGGAGCCATTAACAGCCATATAGCTCACAGATAAATATTTGAAGTCATGTATTTGAACCCAAAAAATGTTGTGCCAAATATTTATTGTTTTAAATAAACGTAAAACACACACACATATTCACATTCAATCCTTAGGTGACCGTATATCGGTACGCTTATGGTATATGTGTTTGTGTGTAAAAATATATCAATTGTAAACAACCTGTGCATTTATTTCCAAATGTGTACCTATGTTTACCGTATAAAAGGGGAAAAAACAAGAAAAAATAAACATGAATTAGAAACCAGTTTTTTCAGAAATATGCTACAATGTATTTTCGGTGTGTGTCTATGCATAGGCATATGTTATACTACTGACAAATGATAACATATCCACGGTTCTCACTGTCTCAATATTTGCCTGCAACAATTCTTGAAAAAAACTGGAACCAATTTGAAAAACCTTGGAGCCATTAACAGCCATATAGCTCACAGATAAATATTTGAAGTCATGTATTTGACCCAAAAAATGTTGTGCCAAATATTTATTGTTTTTTGTCGCAATTGTTGCCATTGGTGACCGACAGTGGGAACACTACACATATTTGGACTATAGACATTTACCTTATTGTTGTAATATGCCAAATGTAGAGCAATTTCCCCTCCCTTAGAGACGCCTATCACGCCTAGATTACTGCCATCTACACACGGCTGTACCGAGAACCACTCAACGGCTTCCTGTTAATACATACATGTACATTACAAACATGGCGTGTCATGCCTAGATTACTGTCATCTACACACGGCTGTACAGAGAACCAATCAACGGCTTCCTGTTAATACATACATGTATATTACAAACATGGCATGTCACGCCTAGATTACTGTCATCTACACACGGATGTACCGAGAACCAATCAACGGCTTCCTGTTAATACATACATGTACATGTATATTACAAACATGGCAGGTCACGCCTAGATTACTGTCATCTACACACGGATGTACCGAGAACCAATCAACGGCTTCCTGTTAATACATACATGTACATGTATATTACAAACATGGCAGGTCATGCCTAGATTACTGTCATCTACATACGGATGTACCGAGAACCAATCAACGGCTTCCTGTTAATACATACATGTATATTACAAACATGGCAGGTCACCTAGATTACTGTCATCTACAACGGTGTACGAGAACCAATCAACGGCTTCCTGTTAATACATACATGTATATTACAAACATGGTAGGTCACACTAAATCACTCATCAGCCACGCAAAGTTTATACTTAAACACTCAACTTTCTCTGAACTTCTTAAAGGGGCCTCCGTGGCAGTGTGGTTACGGTCGTTGACTTCAAATCAGTTGCCTGACACAAACAATGCAACCAATATAATTTGCAATCAAAATTCAAGTTTAGACAATAAGTAAATAGTTGATTAGAGTGAAACCTGTGTTAAGCAGCCAACCGAGGTCAATAGAGGTCAAATGCATAATAAAACAACATATTGTGAATCTGGAAACTGGCTGCTTAATACAGGTTGCTGCTTAATAGAGGTTACCACTATCACAGGTTTGACCTGACTGTACATTAAAATTTACCCCATTCAAATTTAAAACAAATGTTTAAGACAAAGAATGAGGTATAAGTCGGGGGTCAAGCCTCAGCAGATAAGAAACCCTTTGTCCCTCTTTGCAGTGCCTTCCTCACCACCATCAAATGAAGGAATGAACAATAAAATAACATGCTTAGAAATGACACAGGAACACAGACGTATCTGTAGGGCAGTGGTAACACGCTGGACTGGTAATCCAGGGATCGCAGGTTCGATCCCCCGTCTGACCCTAATAAAATTAACAGTCTTTCAGATGGGACGCTAAACCGAGGTCTCGTGTCGGTGCTTTACACCGTGCACGTAAAAGAACCAGAGGAGATTCTGGAATGGGTCTCTGTCTGTATCATGCACTATCCTCCAAAATCTAAAATAACTAATCTCTTCAGGAGGCGTCGCTCATATGGGCAACCGGTAGCGACGATAAATAAACGTAAAAATAATAATGACACAGGAATGCTTCTGCATTTGCAGAATCAATTATGGCTAGTGCTAAAGTTTTTATATACGGACATATGAAAAAGAGTGAAAATGTAATTGTTCCAACCCAGTTATTACAAAAACAAGACATATTATCAATGGTGCTATAACAATAGATTGTTATAGTCCTTAACCCATTTCATTCTGGATACCGTTCAAACAGAACATAGAGCCAGATCAGCTGCCACGGAACGTACCGTCTGATCAGGCTCTATGCTGTTTGCTATTCAGATGATCTTGCTAAGACACTTAACTATGTAGCAAACAATATAGATCCTGATCAGCACGCAGCGTCAAGCTACAGCTGATCTGGATCTATGTTGTTTGCAAAAGCCTTTAAATGTATCCAGAATGAAATGGGTTAAACATCCTACCATAAAATATTCAAATTCCACATTCTCAATGTTTTTGGGCAAATCTTCATAAACATAGTACGGCAGTGCAACGCTTGCAAATCCCCGCGACGCTAGGAGTGCTGCCCTGAATTCTACGCACGAACCAACTACCCCGAACATATCTATCACACCCGGGAATGGGCCTTTACCTGAAATACACAATTATAACATAGTGACATGTTTCTGCAACAACATATATACATGTATGTGAGATGGTACGATGGTCGCCAGATCGGACTAGTGTGTTTTATCTCGGTACTCCGGTTTCCTCCCAAACGAATGACCACATATACACTTTCATCTGCACCAACTGGAGTGAATAATATTGTTAAAGGTTGTTTCGCAATCGTTGTACAATAAATAAAGTTCATACTATTTTAAGCAGCCAGCCAAGGGAATCACAGAATGTGGCTGCTTAGCACAGGTGGCTGCTTAATAGAGGTTAAATTTATAATAAAACAACATATCTGGAAACTGGCTGCTTAATACATGTTGGCTGTTTAGTTTATACAAATTTATATTAGCTCGATTGCAAAACAACTTATATTAATCACTCTCGAGACCTCATTCCTGATGAAATCAATCGCCATGAAGGAGAGAGAAGAGGCAATGTGGAATTTAAATGCCTTGCCAAAGGGCACAATCGTAACGGCTCCATTGGGCTCGAACCTTTTGCACCTGAAGCAAACGCGCATCCACGGCACTATCATGCCGGTGATCACTAAAACACAGGTTTGACTATATATATAATACACATATATCATTTCCTTAGAATTATTGATGACTGAAATCATTATTTGTGGCAGGTTCAACCGTTGGATAATTCATTCAAAATCATTACAAAATCAAAATCATTACAAAATCATTACAGGTAGGTTTTTCGGTTAAATACAAAATTGCATCAGTTAATTGCATTGCAATAAATGATAAATAGATATAACTATGGATTGTCGTCTCCCCACTCACTGTTGCTTGAGTGTAGTTGCAGAGATGAAGTTTGATGGATGAAGTTTTGATGGGTGAAGTTTTGATGGATGAAGTTTTGATGGGTGAAGTTTGATGGGTGAAGCTTTGATGGGTGAAGCTTTGATGGATGAAGCTTTGATGGGTGAAGTTTGATGGGTGAAGCTTTGATGGATGAAGTTTTGATGGATGAAGCTTTGATGGATGAAGTTTTGATGGATGAAGCTTTGATGGATGCAGCTTTCATGGGAAGTTTTGATGGATGAAGTTTGATGGATGAAGCTTTGATGGATGAAGCTTTGATGGATGAAGTTTTGATGGATGAAGCTTTGATGGGTGAAGTTTTGATGGATGAAGTTTTGATGGGTGAAGTTTGATGGGTGAAGTTTTGATGGATGAAGCTTTGATGGGTGAAGTTTGATGGGTGAAGCTTTGATGGATGAAGTTTTGATGGATGAAGCTTTGATGGATGAAGCTTTGATGGATGAAGTTTTGATGGATGAAGTTTTGATGGATGAAGCTTTGATGGATGAAGTTTTGATGGATGAAGCTTTGATGGATGAAGTTTTGATGGATGAAGCTTTGATGGATGCAGTTTTGATGGATGAAGCTTTGATGGATGAAGTTTTGATGGCTGAAGCTTTGATGGATGACGCTTTGATGGATGAAGTTTTGATGGGTGAAGTTTTGATGGATGAAGTTTGATGGATGAAGCTTTGATGGATGATGTTTTGATGGAAGAAGCTTTGATGGATGAAGTTTTGATGGATGAAGCTTTGATGGATGCAGTTTTGATGGATGAAGCTTTGATGGATGAAGTTTTGATGGCTGAAGCTTTGATGGATGACGCTTTGATGGATGAAGTTTTGATGGGTGAAGTTTTGATGGATGAAACTTTGATGGATGAAGCTTTGATGGATGATGTTTTGATGGAAGAAGCTTTGATGGATGAAGTTTTGATGGATGATGTTTTGATGGAAGAAGCTTTGATGGATGAAGCTTTGATGGATGATGTTTTGATGGAAGAAGCTTTGATGGATGAAGTTTTGATGGATGAAGTTTTGATGGATGAAGCTTTGATGGATGAAGTTTTGATGGATGAAGCTTTGATGGATGAAGCATGGGCAAAGCTATGTGTTGTAAATATGGCCGTAAATCCACAAATATTCATCAAAACTGGGATTACAATATACACAACTAGACATCATACTGGTGCTTCTTGTCCAGCTTGGTAAAAAAGCAAAAAGGAGTATTGGAGATGAAGCTCGACAAGCAGTGTTATATAAATGTTCTATTGGCAGTAACTCTGTAACAATCATACAACTGGAACGGGGTTACAATATGCACAACTACAGGTAGACACCATCCTGTCAAGATTGGTGAAAATCTAACAAGGGGCTATGGAGATGAAACGGGGACATGCTAATGCAGACAGACGGACATATGTGGCCATTATGGGGAGACATAATTATGTACAGATTGACAAGAAATCCAATAAAAGCGTACGTTATTTTACATCGATTGCGAAGCAAGTTTTAACAACTTATATTAATCACTCTCATTGGCATGGATGAAAGCGTATATATGGTCATTTGTGTGGGAGGAAACCGGAGTACCCGAAGAAAACCCACATGTCCGATCTGGCGACCACCATACCATGTCACAAAATCTTGTTGCTTTAACTGCAGAAAAAGACGGTTGGGTTGGGGAAAACAAATTATTATCTAACTCTGGCCTTTACAACAGCATTTGATATAATTCATATATTGAGCGACATCCCACTATAGTATACATGTATTATCAGCAAACATACTTACAATAAATACACATTATCTCCCCTGATTATTGCCAGATATATCGACACTTACCCGATTATCTAACTCTGACCTTTACAACAACATGATACAATTTATATAATCAGCGACATCCCACTATAGTATATATATGTATTATCAGCAAACATACTTACAATAAATACACATTTATCTCCCCTGATAATTGTAAGATATAGTTGAACATGATCGACACTTACCCGGAGGTAGAAATAATGTTCCTCGTATACGGCCACTTCTGATAGGAATTTTGTGAACATCTTTAGCCATGTACCACCGTCTTAGTATCTTATTGCACACTGGCTGGTTATGTGTGCTATAAATTTCATCAAATCTTAAATGACCTGGGAACACTGTCAGCATTGTAAGAAGTGGTGACGAAGCATTGTTTTTTATAAGTCTAAGACCAACAGGCATACTGGGAGAGCTACGCATACTCCAGAACAGTCCCATTGGGGAAACCCCTGCAATGAAATAATACAGTCAAGCATGTGGTGAAACTCCCCTCTGAATTAAGTTCACCGGTCTCGGTCAAACTTCCCTCTGAATCAGGGTTCATTCTAGGTCAAAAATTTTGGGAGAAGTGTGAAAGCGTGTGATCGCTTCCTTAAATGGTGTTCTTTAATATACTTCTGCAAAATAGGGTTAAAATGCACAGTACAACCATTAAATACAACATTTTGGGGCCCCCAGAAGGCAATTTCGCCCACAGCGCCCTCTAAATGATCCCAGCTCTGAATTAAGTTCATCGGTCTCGGTCAAACTTCCACTCTGAATTAAGATCTCCGGTCTCGGTCAAACTTCCACTCTGAATTAAGATCTCCGGTCTCAGTCAAACTTCCCCTTTGAATTAAGTTCATCAGTCTAAATTTTGTGAATTGGTGTAAATATTTGGCACATTGTTTAGTCAAATACATGGCTTCAAATATTTATTTGTGGCTCTTAGTTGGCTCCAAGATTTTTTAATTGGCTCCAGTGTTTTTCAATTGGCGACAGAAGTGGCACAGACAAATGTAGTGAACCCTGTGTCTGTGCTATTGTGTGTATATACAGTCTACATCCGTTATGTCAAAGTTGGTTATGTCGAATTCTCCAGTTATCTCGGAGTCGGATCAAAGTCCCGTTTCAGACACTATCATTTTACATATAACTAACTGGCTCCGTTTATATAGAATTTCGTTAAGTCAAACTTCGGTTATGTCGAAGTACTTTGCTCGGTCCGACGGAATTCGACATAACGGATGTAGACTGTATACTAGTATACATTAATCTGCTTTATTGAATGACATGACATTGCAACATGGATTTAGATATAATACAGTCGAACTACGTTGCCTCGAACTCGACAGGTCCGTTAGTAATGGTTCGAGTCATGGGAGGTTCGAGTCAAGGGTACTTGTGTGGGTTGACCCATAATATTGATACATGAAATTGTGTTTTGGTAGCTTACTGTTATATACTGGTTTATGCAATACATCCAATATGTCCTTCTCTCGTGGTTTGATAAGAATCCATGTTTATACGAATGTGTTTCATAATCATAGACAACATTTTTAAGTTCTTATATTTATTTGGTTATATACATGTACATGTTATGCAGTGGTTTAAATACTCAGGTAGTTTTATGCATTCTAAAAATAGAATGTATGTGTCCGTTACCGGTAGATACATGCCATGTACAGTGATTTAACACAATGAAATGTCGTAGTTTGGCATCTTTAACTCAATAAGTGTGTAAAATGTCTTATTTGTTCTATACATAATTACGTTAAATACCAATTTGAACTATGGATAAAAAAGCCGCCGTGATTGAAACCCAGTCACAATAGAATAAATTACCGATTGTGTGACACGCGGACCTGGACACTCGGCCAATTGTGTTCGACCCAAGGTGTTAATTTAAGTACTTCATCGGTAAAATACTAAAATATAATGGTAGCCTAGGCATATAATGTAGAGATAATAACTGTCCAGCCATTTAGAAATAGTTGTTGCTTGATTCGCATTATAATTTCACAGTTTGCATATGTTAATTGGATGGAAACAGATATTATTATGAATCGCAGGGTAATATTTGGTGCAGTACTTGCATGGTTTACCATTACCTTTAATTATGAGATTCCCAATATATGTAAAAGATTTCAACTGAAATGTACATGCATTATGATAAAAGGACAATTATTAAAATTAACCTTTATATGTACCGCCTGACGATGCCTGGGCTGACAGATTGACCGTCCCACTGTCATCTGCTACAAACCAGCCACTCCCAGCAAACATTTGACCTCTCTCAGTGACCTCTGCTCTTACTGTGATTGGTTGCTTGCTGTTCAGCTGTTTCACTTTGATGTTGATGACTTCATCAACAAGAGCATCTTCCTTGTCAACTTCCACACAAACTGTCATCTTGCCCACATCACGTTTGTGTAGAAGCTACAATATACAAATAGTTTATGACACACATTTATTTTAGCTTGATTGCAAAACAAATTGCTACAACAATCACTCTCGAGACTTGCTACAACTTAGTTTAATCTCTCTCGAGACTTGATGAAATCTATCACAATGAGGAAGAGGCTTGACTAAAGGCACAATCGTTAAGGCTACAGCTAACTCTGAGCCTCTCACTCCTGAAGCAAATGCACTACCACTACACTATCCTAACTTCCATTTAGTGTATTGGTCAGTCTAAAGAAGAAAGAATCAAGCTAGATTTACAGCACAATATTTGTGTATAAACTTATTATTTAATCTAAAACGATTACGAACAAGCTTAACAATTTATATTAATCATTCAGCCCATGAGAGCGTATAAGCCGTATATGTTGTCGTAGCCACCGTACCGTCTCACACACTTCCAGATCCGAGGATTGAATCCATGTTGCATTGGTAAAAAGCGAGCGTTCTAACCACTGTTTTGAATCGGACAATGTTGTCAGGGGCGTAGCCAGGAGGCAAATTATGTGCAGGCCCGGGTAAAGAATGTTGATTTTTTTGTTTTTAGGATACAATTTCTCGCATTCTGCTGCATTTAAAAGACAAATTCGGACATGTTTTTATAACAAATAAACAAGATATATATATAAAAAATTGTCAAAATGATGTGCAGGCCCGGGCCTTTTGGCCTAATGGCAGCTACGCACCTGGTTGTACACAAGATTATGAATCAATGCATTCAGCCCAAAATAACAAACATTTCATACAATTGGGATTATTTAGTTTCCAGTTGAGAATAGATGATGGATATTTTGAAGTGTAGAAGTTAATACCTGGAGCACTTAAAGGAGACATCATAGAAGACTATCTGTGTACTTGTTACAGCATAAGTGAAGACTATTTTTCAGGAAATGTGCACAACAATTGGACATATTGTGGTAGGTACCTAAACATATTTAATTGCATTATTCTAAAATAGTTGTCTTTGAATATCATTGAATATAGTTCACAATTGAACAGGATTAGTTGGTTTAAACATATTTTATTGCCAATACAAGTACACATACAATAATATAATACACCACAAACAACAACATCGATAATGGCAAATGGGTCGGGTCACAAGTTCTTAAACATTAGATTCGACCCTTCCCAATTGGTTCATTAATTTTACAACATATTAATATGGCAGATTAGATACATTATACGAGTACATGGCAATATAATACAGAGTAATCGGTGATGCAATACATGTAGTTACAATGTAAGCTGAGAGAATAATATTGATAGAAGAAACAAGAGTGATTAACTAAGTGTTGGAGAATGAAGAGAGACGAGAGTGAAAGAACTGTAGTGTGTAGTGTCACCTAGCCCCTGGAGCAGCCACAGAGGGAGCTAGTTAGTTTGATTAAAACAGGATTAGTTAAATACCTAAATATTGCCCTGAAAAGACGCCAAAGACTAATTAGAACTCGGACCCTATTTCAAGTTGACAGCCATTTTGTTTTGATCAAATTACCTTAAATAAATGCTTTATACAATTTTATTTTCGCTTGATTGTCAATGTTTACATTAATCTTTTTTTCTCAAAGAATTTTACAAATAGCAGATTAGGGAAACAAATGAATATAAGACCTCTACATCATTTTTGTTCTATCTGTTATTTTGAAAAATGACTTGATAGTAAAATGTCACATTTTTCCAAGTCTAAATTATTTAGTAAATATTTGGACTATCACTGACTCAGACAGTCTTGGTTTCAAATCTATTACCTGGTAATACTTGCCGCAGTTATTACAGAATGTGTCTGTTCTTTTGTAAATATACCGATTTATGCATCCCCACATAATCGTGTATTGGTCATTATTTTTGTATTTGCATAATTATGATGCGTACTAAATAAATCAACTTTGTGTGCAAATGGTGGAATACCAGACACTTCGGCCCTAAGACACTTCGGCCCTTTTACCATAGACACTTCGGCCCTATTACCCTTGACACTTCGGCCCATTTTATATAATTATGTGTGTGGGTCGTACGCCCGTACCGCCGAATTAAACAATTCACTGATTGTTAAGAGATTACGGCTGAGCGTTTCTTTGAATATAGTTAAACATTATATATTGTTGTTTACACTTTTTTGTGATACATGTATACTTTGAATAAATTTAAACATTATATATTAATGTTGCTTACAATTTGTGTTTGTGATAATTTGTATAAACTAATTAAGTATGGTAAGTATGGTAAATGTCAATTATTATTTATTGCATAGTAGGATATTGCGTTTTTTTCATCAAAAATTAAATTGAATATAACATAAATAAGTTTTAAAGACTGATTTTCTATTATCATGATTCAGGAGTCATCAAAGCCTCATCGGCAAACACACATTTCTCTAGAAATAGTGCATGTGCATAATAGATTAAAGGTACCGTCCCGCTAATTGTTCGGTTTAATTAATAGTAGTGTCATAAGTCGGAGCCTGTAATCTATTAACACGTGCATCGTTTCTAGTGTGCACGCGTAATGATTGAAGTTATTCAAATGTTTTAGAATGAAGGATAATTGCATTAATTAATTTGTCAATTTGTCATTAATATGTAACAAACAAAGTATGCCCTATATGTATATAAACTTTGTTTTAAATTCCCGTCCGGACAAATAATGACGTCGAGGGTTAGTTTCTCTTATTTTAGTTTTAGCAACCAAATAACAATTAAAATCCATCTGAGTATATTAGGTAGCCATGAATTATGCGGATATCTCATATCTTAACTACTCACTTTCATTTATTTTATTTACAGGCTGGCACCGTCGTATCAACGGGAAGGCAGGCCGGGGTAATCTGCAGTTTTATGTACTTGCCCCACTGCTGTACAAGGAGGCAAAGTTAATTTCAATTAACATGGTATTGGTGAATGAGCAGGCAATTATATACGATTCCGGCGAAAGATGTATAAGAGAATAGATGGCATCCTGGAGGTGCTATACGATAGGTACGATGCCAGGGACATATCTACCGGTGACTTTCTCAAGAAGTGTGCTTTGGCGTATACGGGACATATAGATATATAAATGTGGAGAGCATAACTAAACACAGGTCAATCAAAAATCTGCAGGTCCTGATCGACCGGGTTCAAACCTGATTTTGATTATATTCAAGTCGTGCATCCTACAAACATACAGAGATCCAACCATTGTGACATTTTTAATAGACTTAATATTAGTAAAATATAAGTTTTGTATTAACTATTGTACCTATGTTCCCTCCATATGTGTGTTGGTTTGGAAGCATCGCTATTATTGTATAGCTGTATAGGTGTCTAAATGTGTAGAATGATAAATGTATAATAAAAGGTTTTATATACGAGTACAATCAGTTGTTCTTACTCAATCACAATTACAACTGAAACTCGGTGACACAAAGACTATTAGTTAATTATGTATAAATGGGCCGAAGTGTCTTAGGAAATAAGGGCCGAAGTGTCTTAGGGCCGAAGTGTCTAGGGCCGAAGTGTCTAAGGCCGAAATGTCTTAGGGCCGTAGTGTTTATGGGCCGAATTGTTTTAGGGCCGAAGTGTCTGGTTACCCAAATGGTGTGCTTCAATCTAGGGTAGATAACTTATCTGAAATTATTTGCGTATATATTCGGTATGATTGTGGCGTCCGTGGTCCAGTGGTAGAGCATCGGATTTGGAATCGAACGGTCCCGGGTTCGATACTCGATCAGGCCACGTATGTAGTGTCATTGAGCAAGGCACCTCACACACATTGCTTAGTACTGGTTAATCGCTTAGGTCGGCTAAGCCTGCCCAGGAAATCATGTATAAGTCCCCGAAATGAGTTTGACATTAGTTTAAACTTTATTTATTGTTCTTCTTTTGTACAAAGGGCATATATGCATCGAAATTATATAAACACACAGGTTGCAGGAAGATAACAAAGGATTGGAAAACAAGATAAATACAATCTTATATAAATTCCTCTCCTAGATGGAGCATTTAACAAGTTAATGTAGTCCGGTATAAGTAGTGTAAGCTGTTGTTCTTTGTATGTTCACGGATTAAATTGCTCGTTAAAGTTTAATTGTATGGTATATGGTTCTCGAATAAAGATAGGTTATGCTTGCAATGAATGACCCCTCCCTCACCCACCAAAATCCCCAATAAATTCAAAACATCAATATCAGAAATAATTATGGACTCACACTTGGCATCGGTAGGGAAAGGTGAACGGGTGGCTGCGCATCCACCGGTTTGGCGTTTGTTTACAGAAGTCAACTGGGCTGGACATTAAGGTTAAATAAGTCTATTGTATGTCAATCGGAGGGTAATGAATGGTTTTACTTAGTGATATTTTGTATTATGAATAAGAGGTATTAGGATAGATTAACTAAGCTCGAACCGCCTGGTGGCTGCGATGAATGCTTGGACATTGATGAAGACGAGAGAGTTGCTATCAAAGGACAAGTGATCGTCGCCTAATAGGAGATTGTTAATGAGTGTGGCACATGGAAGGTTGGATAGATGTTGTTGGCGTTGGACTGCAAATTGTGGACAATGCAAAAGATAGTGGCTAGCGTCCTCCAGAGCACCGCAAGTACATGAGGGAGAGTCGATTATGTTTTTCCTATGTAAATCAAAAGCCAGGGAGCTGCACCCTAATCGTAGTCGTGCGTGGTAGATTTGTAGCTTTCTCTGTCCGATATTATAAAGAGGTGAAGACTTTTTCTTGTTGATGTTCAACTTGGCCTTGAAGACTGATTCGGTCTCGGCGTTACGGGTTTCTTCTGGAAGGGAATTCCATTTTCTGATAGTGGAAGGGAGGAAGGAAGATGCGTGCATGTTTGGGGGACAGGTACATCTGGTATAGAGCGAAGGGAATAAGCTGGACTGGTGGGTTCTGGGACAAGGTTGGATAAGTAAAGTAGGGCTCGACTTCATCTTGTAGAATAAGATAAGTTGGTGTTTTGCTCTTTTATCGGAGAGTGTTTCCCAGCAAAGTTCTCTAAGGAGACTGTTTTTGTTGCAAAGCTTTGTGGCTCCTGCAACAATTCGCGCAGCTTCAACCTGTACAGATTCTATATCTTTTTTCAATTCGTCAGAGCAATTGTCCCATACCACATCACCATATTCCAGAAGGGGCCTAACATATGATATGTACATCCGCTCTAAAGATCGTCTAGATAGATAAAATTTGAGTGATCTAAGAATGCCAATACGCTGCCATGCTTTATTAACCATAGATGTAATATGTGCCGACCACTTCCCATCTTCGGTAAATGTTAGACCTACGTGCTTGTGAGAACTAACCTGGTTAATGGGGATGCCATCCATATACAGGACAGGGTGATTGAGTCTGTTGCGATTCCTGGAGAAAATCATGGATTCCGTCTTCGATGGATTGAATGTCACCAACCAAGATTTTGACCAAGATTCGATACGAACGAGATCGCTGTTCAGAATAGTGGCAGAGGTGTTTTGGTCTTCGACGATGATGTACAAACTAGTGTCGTCGGCGAACAGGCGTATTTTGGCCTTGATATCAGACACAATGTCGTTGATGTAGATAAGAAAGAGGAGGGGACCTAAGATAGACCCCTGAGGAACACCAGCTTTGATCGACGACCAGGAAGAGTTGGAGTTGGCAATTATAACACGCTGCTTTCGTAAGGTTAGATAGGACGCAAACCAGTTATAGAGAGAACTTCGAATACCCAGAGAGGAAAGTTTGTGAAGAAGACCACGGTGCCACACACGGTCGAATGCTTTAGAAATGTCACAGAAAACTGCCCGAACCTCTTTTCCATCGTCTAAGGCTCTGGAGATGTCATTGTACAAAAAGGCAAGTTGGTTGGTAGTAGAATCACCCTTGACGAAGCCTGACTGATAAGGAGTTAGAAGATTGTTAGTTACAACGTAGTTGTACAGATGCTTGTGCATAAATCGCTCCATGAGTTTTCCAAGGCAGCTAAGGAGGAATATTGGACGGTAGTTAGATGGCTTAGAAGGATCGGATTTTTTGTATATAGGACAGACATTAGCCATTTTCCATGGAGAAGGGAAGGTTGAGAGTGTAAGTAATTTGTTGAAGTATGCAGAAAGAGGAGTCGCCAGCTCCTCGACACCGGCCGCGATAAGCTTAGGACTAACCATGTCCGGACCACAGGCTTTGGAAGGATCGATAAGAGAAATGGCATCCTTAACATCCTTACATGTAATAAGAATAGAGGATAGGATCGTATCTGTGTTATTTGTATCAGGGGGAGGATTGTGATCACGGTCGTTTAGACAGGCTTGTTGACAGAAGTATGTATTGAGAAGGGTAGCCTTTTCCGTGTCTGATGAGGCTTCAACCCCGTTGTCAATTAGTGTTGGAATGATTGACTGTTTACTCTGGTTGGTAATCTTTTTAGCAGGTTTAAACCATTGCTTTGCTGTGGCAGAGCTGGAATTCATCTTACTAACAATGATGTCATGGTAGTTAGTTCTTGTCTTACGGATCAGTGATGTTGTGTCGTTACGAATTTTTCTAAACTCGGTCCAGTTCGCCACAGTATTTGAATGCTTAGCATGCCTGTGTATTCGATTACGTCTGCGGATGGACCTGCGGACTTCACTAGTCATCCAGGGAACGTCGTCTGGGCGGATTGTGACAAGTTTATTGGGGATGCTCTGTGATGCAGAAGAGAGAATAGTGTCTGTGATATTAATAGAGATTTGGTCCATGTTGTCGTTGTCGTTAATGCTATTCCAGTCTGTTTCTCTCAGAAGGGCATTGAACTTAGAGTAATCTCCCTTGTCATACAGCCAAATGCGGCGTTTGAAGTTAGAAGATTTTGGTTTTGAGAACAAGAGAACTGCTACAGTTGGACAGTGAAAACGGACAAGATCAGGTACAAAAGGATCAGCGACAAAGCTAGAGATGACATGTTGATGGTGTTTGACGAATATGAGATCTATAAGAGATTGTGAGTTTTCTGTAAAATGCGTAGGTGACGTGATAAGCTGTTCTGCATTGTACGACGAGATCAGGCGAGACATTTTATTGTTATTAGAGATACTAGTGTCGATGTTGAAATCACCAGTCACTATGATGTTATCACAAGGTCGACTTGGTCAATGCTCTGTTCTAGTAGCTGCCAGTGAGTGTTGTTTGATGACGGAGGACGATATACGCCACCAACTAGAAGAGTGCGTTGGCTAATACGAATCTCTAGCCAAAGTGCTTCGAGACCGTTCAGGTGTAGATCCTTGCGCTCAATTGCATGAATGCCTTCTCGAACATATATGGCTACACCACCACCGATTCTGCCAATTCTATCACAGCGGAATGGAGGATTGAAATTTGGTATCTGAAGATCAGAGTTCGAAATATCTGGGAAGAGCCATGTTTCAGTGAATACGAGAATATCGTAAGGCTGTGCCACAATGGACAGGATATCGAGTGTGGGTCGGATACTCTGAATGTTGACGTGCATTACACTTAATCCACTGTTTATGAGGGTGCTGTATGAATCGGAAAGGGAATCAGATATATCAGTGCTGTTGTCTGGTCCTGGGTTCAACTCCACATCTCCGGATTTAGTAGTTGTCAGTGTGAACAGGAATAGGTTTACCAGGATCTCTGATACGAAAACAGTGAGAGAGTTATACGTTATGTCAGTGTATGTGTTGTCCAGCGTAGGGTAGGGACGACAGGTAATACTGCGTCTAGACATATCTAGGGTGGATGCAATCGCTCCACGTCAACGTGTGGCGCTGTCGTCCCTATGGTGAATGATTTATAAATCAGTGGCACGCATCTACGTTGTCCGGACCCCCCCCCCCCCAATGCCAAGTGTGACCCCGATTAAAACTAAAATGAGAAATAGTATATGTATGATAAACTGGTATAGAAATGACCAGGACTTGGGCTCAAATTATATATATAGTAATGAAGAAACTATGGAAAGTCGATAGGCGAAAATTAATAGGAGCGAAAAAACGGAATCGAGCTAGGTGTCGAATAGGGTTTGAAGCTGGAATATTAGTTAATACTTACTTCGTAAGAGGTCTCGTCATTGTTCGATGCACAGTTACGTTTTAATATCTGTATTGTGATAATGAAACAACCCGTCCTAGCATATTGCTGCATGATTATGCTATCTTGGAGCAAATTATTTGATATTAGCTTCACTCAAGACCGCAATTACCAAAGTAATGTTACAAAAGTAAGCTTCCAAAGCAGTATGTGCGTTGAGGATACACATAACAATCTATATAACCCAACTAGTTGGTGAATATGTAGTTACCCACTCCAATACGACCAAGAAGTGAAGAGGTAAAAGGCGAAAACATAAAATACACTCAGTGCAGTTGGTCATCATACAAAATAGCATACACAGTAAATACCTGAGACAGTAGAGACCTGACGGTTGCCCACGGTACAAGTCAATTAACCATATGACTAACATTGTGACTAAATGTGTTAGTATTATGTAACGACCCCCTGCAACAGACACTTGGGGCGCACATATACAGTGTATGATGAAGAGGGATCCTTACACAATGATGGATATGGCCAACCATGTGATAAGTATGTAACGACCCCCTGCATCAGACACTTAGGGAGCATACACACATTGTGTGATGGAGAGGGATCCTTACCCAGCTATGACACATGCATATCTGGTAATCGATAGCATGTCGATTCAAGTGTATCTATTTTATATCATAAAAGAAGACTTTAGTATATTCAATATAAATTGTTTATTGGCTACAAAGAAGTTTTATCATTAACTAACCCTGGCATCAGTATATTCAAAATGGACGCACTTAGATTTCTGGCTGGAGTCACCGATTTCAAAACAAAATGCGAACAGCTTATAGTTTGTTCCGGAAATGATTTTGGTATCAACAATAAGATAAAATCATGACCTTTTAATAAATATTCATTAAATCAGCAGAAAAGTCGTATTTTCATGTACATTTGGCTCCAACTTTACGAGAATATATCTAGTTTTATGGTTGTTGGCAAATTTTACAGACATGTTCGTACATTGGCCGGAGTTACGGCGTTTATTTTTAAGCTGGACTCCGCCATCTCCAATCGCATTTGACAGGCAGATTAGGATAAGTCGATTAATTTCAAGCTTGTCTTTAAATTAATGAAATTGTCACCAAGGGATACTACCCGTGAGGCATAATGTAGAACTAATATAAATGAGAGTTGTCGAGCATGAATGCCTCGTCATAGTCATGACGTAAGATGTTATTCTCTTGCATCCAAATTCCAGCAGGGAAGGTTAGATATTTGAAATTTGATTACTTTATTGAAAAATCAGACTATAAGTTTATATTTTCATAAAATTGTATGTACAGTAGTTTACACACCATGTATCTAATCTGTTTTGAGGGGAAGATGTGTATAGATAATTATCGATGCGGAGGATTAAACCTGATTTAATACATTGCGCATTTGTTATTTGACCGACCATCGTGGTGCCATCTTGTTCATGAAAGAGTATTATATCACAAAGAAACAGTTCTAAATAGTCCAAATCTAGATATTATATGACAAAAAGTTAAATAATAAAAAGAACATAAAAGAACATTCTAATAAAAACATCTTTGATTACAAGCGCACGTGCATTTCGTGCAAAACAGCTACGGTGGGCCTATTGACTTAACGGTTGATCGCTTTTAAAATTGTGCAACATTTTGTTAAGTGCAGAAAACAAGTCACATGTATATATGTTTGTATTTTATTGAGAAATACACCCGTAATACATATATAAACTTTCTTTTGCCGTTCAGTATATATAAATAAAAAATAGATAAAAATAAAAAATGTTATTCTCGGTTAGACCTTTACTGGTGATATATAAGCAGATAATGTTCACTCTCAATCAAGCATAATACTATTTCATTTAGTTTATTCATTATTGTATGCATGCATTATGATAGATCAGTCAGTAAGAAATAACTCATTGACAGTGGAAGCAGCGCAGCATCATTTTACTTTCGGGCGGACACCAATTATTGGTGGCAATGTAATTTTCACCTCAGCCAAAAGTGCATAACTACTTAAAGGCCTGCAGTTTGACCCCGTCCAATTGTAAATATTTATACTTTACTACCTGTTCCATGTGATTAGTGGCTTGTATCAACAATGTAGCAGTACATTTAGTATAATTTGGCGTATGTAGGTATTTTCTAACGGTTAATATGCACGATCACTCTGTGAGCTGAGAATTAGTCAAAATGAGGCCCTGACAATTTAAGTAAACGTATATTATTGATTGTAAAGAAAATTGATAGTTATGAGTATTCAAACTACATAATCCAGATCAGCCCAGGGACATAGATTACATGTTATGTAGGTGCCTCATCAGCCGTAGCGTAATCACTGAGACTGATAATTTGTATGCATGTATATAATATGTATGTATTTATATGAATAAACTATATGTGTTCGTTATATGGTAACCTTCATACTTCATTTAATTATATATCTACAGTATTATTCGCAAGTTTTCTGTTATATTTTAAATATTTCTCTGTGTCAGTGTGTGTTTACCGATATTGATGCTACATAATAATCACAGTGAATGCTATGAGTACATGTATAATATTATAATTATAATCTCTTGAACATACGAGTATTACACATATTCTGCCGATTTCTACAAGATGCCATTGAGTAAAATAACAATGTATGTAACTGATGAGCAGAGAAAAGAATTGCTGACTTTCTTGCAAAATAAGAACTGGGACGTAGAGATGGAAATAGAAGAAACAGCCACCGCCATGCCCGTTGCAGAGGCTGCTTACGTACCTCCCCCTATGCCTCAGCATGCTGAAGGTGTTGCTGAGTGTCCACTGTGCTTGTGTTCCCCTTGCATAATAAATGAACAGAACAAACAACTTTGGTGGCCTGCTAATAATCGTCCACCGCATAATCTAAATTCACATGAGAGAAAGCTTCTATACAGGAGGTTTTGGGCAATGCTATATAATTGTGGCGCATGGAAAGATGTCAGATATATAGAGAGAAAAGTAGCGGCTAGAAGAGGAGACTGTACTTGGCATAAGAGGGAACTGATGCCTGAATGTGTGGTACAGCAATGCAGGAACTGGCTGCCTAACCCGCGCAACCAGCCTTATTTGGGCCATAAGTGGAGTTGAATTGTTTATACCAGTTGTAAGTACTATAAAAATACAGAACTTCAATTTCAGCAATTTATAACCTCTGATATGTACGTGGGTCATAATAGATATAAGTGGTGCTCATGTATTAGATGTATACCATGCAGGGCCTCGCATGTGGCAAATACGATGTGCGTCGACCGTCAGATTTGTACCGCTATTCCTCGTGTGTTTAGTGCGTCGACCGTCAGATTTGTACCGCTATTCCTCGTGTGTTTAAAGGCCTGCAGTTTGACCCCGTCCAATTGTAAAGATTTATACTTTACTACCTGTTCCATGTGATTAGTGGCTTGTATCAACAATGTAGCAGTACATTCAGTATAATTTGGCGTATGTAGGTATTTTCTAACGGTTAATATGCACGATCACTCTGTGAGCTGAGAATTAGTCAAAATGAGGCCCTGACAATTTAAGTAAACGTATATTATTGATTGTAAAGAAAATTGATAGTTATGAGTATTCAAACTACATAATCCAGATCAGCCCAGGGACATAGATTACATGTTATGTAGGTGCCTCATCAGCCGTAGCGTAATCACTGAGACTGATAATTTGTATGCATGTATATAATATATGTGTATGGGCCGGAGGCCTTGAATTACGAATAAACTGTTAAACTGATCAGGATCTATGTTGTTTGTAAGGTCGGAGTTTCGTCACTTTCATATTCTGTTCTGTCACTTTCATGTATCATCTGGTTTAAAAAGGCCGCCAGATTAAGTGTGAAAATAATGCCTGTTTATACCTTGCCCAAATGTTGGATTTGAACTGGAGCGTACAACGGAGTCTTGTATTATTCTTGACTTGCACTGTCTCATTCCATTGACATATTGCCAAATTTGAGCGTATAGTGTAGTGAAGAGCAGAGTAGGTTCCGATACGTTTGTCATGGAAAACATTCAAGCTGTTGTTGAATGATTCCACGCTACTAGTGTCCACTGTGCTTGTGTTCCCCTTGCATAATAAATGAACAGAACAAACAACTTTGGTGGCCTGCTAATAATCGTCCACCGCATAATCTAAATTCACATGAGAGAAAGCTTCTATACAGGAGGTTTTGGGCAATGCTATATAATTGTGGCGCATGGAAAGATGTCAGATATATAGAGAGAAAAGTAGCGGCTAGAAGAGGAGACTGTACTTGGCATAAGAGGGAACTGATGCCTGAATGTGTGGTACAGCAATGCAGGAACTGGCTGCCTAACCCGCGCAACCAGCCTTATTTGGGCCATAAGTGGAGTTGAATTGTTTATACCAGTTGTAAGTACTATAAAAATACAGAACTTCAATTTCAGCAATTTATAACCTCTGATATGTACGTGGGTCATAATAGATATAAGTGGTGCTCATGTATTAGATGTATACCATGCAGGGCCTCGCATGTGGCAAATACGATGTGCGTCGACCGTCAGATTTGTACCGCTATTCCTCGTGTGTTTAGTGCGTCGACCGTCAGATTTGTACCGCTATTCCTCGTGTGTTTACGGTCAAATATAGGTCAACCTGCAGGCCTTTAACTTGTGTATTTTGGCAGAATGTCAATTTTTGTAAAAAGAACTTAGAAAACGAGAACAAGTCCTCAATAATGCAACGACCTTTGGTGTTGAACCATTCAGACACATAGTATTGGTATGGATATGCTCCATTGACAGCGCTGTCTCCCATATGTGTTCTGGTTTGTTTCTTAGAACATGATTGTCCAGAGAGTGTGGCTGCTTTGGACACATATTTGGGTATATCCTTGCTCTATTCACATGTAGTAATTGTTTAGTGTTATAAATATCGTTTTAAGCTTAAACTTTATTTTTACAACGATTGCGAAACAAGCTTTAACGGCTTATAATAATCACTCTCGTTGGCGCTGATGAGGGCATAAATGCTGACGTTCATGTGGGAGGAGGCCGGGGTGCCCGGAGAAAACCCACCTGGCAACCACCGTACCGTATCGCATACCTCCCGGTCTGGGGAGCGTGCCCGGGTTGCATTAGTGAGAAGCGAGCGCGCTAACCACGGCGATAATATGATGTACTGTTTTAGGTTTACCAATTCAAACTGAAAGTAGAAAGCAGAAAATATAGACAATGAGTAAATTTTACTTTGCATAAATGTATTTGTTTAATAGCAGTAGCAAGCCATGTAGTGTGACATCACATGGCAGGCTGGTACTTGACAAATGTCAATGCACGATATTTAACATAGTAATTGAAATTCACCTTAATATTGACTACATGAATGAAAACTTATAAGAGTAATGAAAAAAGAACCAGTTTGAATAAATGAAGGAGGAAACGAAATTTCGGATTGCTTGTGTTTTCCCA
This sequence comes from Archivesica marissinica, assembly GCA_014843695.1. Classification (NCBI taxonomy): domain Eukaryota; kingdom Metazoa; phylum Mollusca; class Bivalvia; order Venerida; family Vesicomyidae; genus Archivesica; species Archivesica marissinica. The sequence continues at coordinate 89,824,596 of CM026404.1, forward strand.
CACAAATAGAATGTGCGTGTTTCATTTGGATTTGTGTTGATATTATCGCTAATTACCAGTAGTATTTAAATAATCCCTGAGTCACTGGGAATAAGATGGATATGTAGTCCAATGGTTAACACGCTGGACTGGTAATCCAGGGATCGCAGCTTCGATCCCCCGTCTAACCCTAATAAAATTAACAGTCTTTCAGATGGGACTTTCAACCAAGGTCTCGTGTCGGAGCTTTACATCATGTACGTAAAAGAACAAGAGGAGATTCTGGAATGGGTCTATGTCTGTATCATTGCATTATCCTTAAAAAATCGAAAATGACTAATCTCTTCAGGAGGCGTCGCTCATATGGGCAACCGGTAGCGACGATAAATAAACGTAAAACACACACTGGGAATAAGTCCTGTTTTGTTCAAGATTTGACTAAATCACTAATATATGTACTTTATCTTTTCATGGGCTTGTACAACTGACGAAAACGGCCCAGGAGGATTAAACCACTGACAAACAAGATGTGCCCCACGTTTCCAATGAAAGGAAAACGAGTTTTGCCATTACTGGTGCCACCAATATCGTATGCAGACATCCTATTGAGGTACAGATTCAATATACGATTGAACAGTCTACGAACAGTAACCATGGTAACACATACAGTTACACAAACCATGCTTGCATACCCATGTACGACTATAACAGGGTGAACAATATATGGCCTATATCCATGGCATGAATCACACAATATCTGTCCCTATTCATGACCTCAACCATGGACACGTGGAAAAACAACCAGACAGTGCAGGCCTACAATAACTCGTGTTTAAGCGCAATAGTTCAAGCCCACGTATACAGCCTTGGGGGATTCAACAATCCAGATTACCACCAGCAGCAGTTGACGTACCCACAGTCTTCCATAGGAAGCTATTGCCGACCAGTACAGCTGCCTGATGGCCAGGAACCAAATTTTAGCTTCTGGTAATGTATATAGATGTACATGTAAAGGATGTAATACACACACACTCCATCAAATGTTAGCACCGGCTTGCCGTTGGCATCAGATATGTCACTAGCGACATGTCCCACATAAAATGAAAGAACCTATTTGGAAAGGATAATATATTGATCTTCATTCATTAATTCAAAAGTATGATGAATCAGTCTCCAAATCACAAATATTCAAACTTGTTGACGACAGGCTGGTGGTTGGACGCAGGCTTGCACAATACCAACCAACTAAAGAGTCCAGCTTTGACACAAAGTTGTAGTAAATATATATGACGCCAACTAATTCCCATGCTAATAACATTTATGGGATTTAGGCCCGCAACAATTATACACTTGACTTAAAGATTATGATGCATGCACAGCCGTGTTCTTAATGAAATGATTTAGAGAGGGATTTAAGTTCAATACATTGGCCGCGCCACCCATTCTCTTAAGTCTGCTATTATCCACACAGACACTATAAAACTAAAATTAGACAATGTGGTTAACTGGGTCCTTTAACATCTTTGGCCACTCAGTAGCATCATATACAGACCTCTAGATAAGGTGCCTATACGATTAATTACGCATTGGTTTTTCAACAACAAAAAAGCGTGTTAAAATACATCCCCGTGCGTAAAATACGTTCTGAAGATTGAGACCTGTGCGTAATAAAACGCATGATTTAGTCTCATGTAACCTTATAATCGATTAGAGGAACATTGTTCCGCTCAACCAAGCGCGCCATTCACACACAAAAATGGCCGTTTGGCATTTGAATATTTACACGAGTTGTATTTAAATTTTCAGGACCCCTTTACGTTTAATATTTAGGAGTAAATTACCCATTGCCAAACTTTACACCAAAACTTATCTAGATCTCTGATCATATATCGTATTTATCATCTCTACAAGAGAATGGATCCACCGATTGCTATAGACCGAGAATTGTGTTCTGTACCATATTCAAAATTTAACAATCCGTATGCAGTAGACATTATTCAAATACTGGTGTACGGGGCTTTAATAGGTAAGCGATACGTACAATCGGGTGTTTAACCTCTAAACCGTGTATATATAAACGTCATCGCCAGACCTGCAATAGGACAGACGGATCTGTAGTCCAGTGGTAGCACGCTGGACTGGTAACCCAGGGATTGCAGGTTCGATCCCCCGTCTGACCCTAATAAAATTAACAGTCTTTCAGATGGGACGTTAAATCGAGGTCTCGTGTCAATGCTTTACACTGTGCATGTAAAAGAACCAGAGGAGATTCTGGAATTGATCTCTGTCTGTATCATGCACTATCCTCCAAAATCTAAAATAACTAATCTCTCATAGGAGGCGTCGCTCATATGGGCAACCGGTAGCGACGATAAATAAACGTAAAACACACCTGCAGTATGTGGTTAATGCATAGCGTGTATGTCTCAATACTAATATGCACACGGTCCTGTAAACCGTCATTCTTCTGCTAAAAGGTTATTATAACAAAATCAATAATTTTCGAGACGAAGCCAGAGTATTCTTAGTAAGGAAAATGATAGAGGGTATGAAACGGTTAAATAAGAGAAAATATACCAGAAATAAAATTAGATATGGATTCTTTGCAGAAAATAATTGACAGCTGGGAGTGCGCATTAAATTTCATTTAGACGAATTCGAACCTGAATCGTCTGTATTAGTACATGGTTTTAAATAGTCATACATTGGGAAGCGACCTGTGCTTGGTGGTAAATTCTCGTGCCATGGCTTTCCGCTGACAACTTGTCCATTCAGGCGAATTTTGAGTAAATCTTGGCATTAATGGGAGAACAAACAAAATGTTTTAGGCACAGTGGTGCGACATACATCTAACAATATTAGAACTTAATTAGCTATAGCGGCATCATTACTATTATGTCATGAGAATAGTATTAAGTCATACAATATCAATCCAATTAATGATCAGTTAGTAGACAGTTATGACGTCACAAGATAGTATTGCGCCGCAATGATAGTATTCCGTGATACAACCATGTATGACACTATGAAACTTTAATGTACATCTACAGTCATGGTTTATATAATATAGGTGCTACAGAAGTATGGATATTGGATAATCGATTCATATATAATAAGATATGTTTCCACCACACCAGACAAGCAGGTGTACATCATCATTTAAATTGGATAACTGTCTAAATGTGACATTTGATTTTAGGCCTGGCATGATATTGGAACATCTCACATATTTGTGACAATGGTAGCCCACCGCAATTACTGATTATACATTGCTGGGTAAATATTATTTGCCAAAAGCCTCTGGGCTACACGGAATGGCTGTTGAAAACTACCTGAAAACATATAATGACAACTTATACCGAAACTAAAATCTCTAACTGAAATCATAACACGAAAACAATATCGTTATAAGTTAGAAAAGACACGGAAAAGATTTGATACGTATATTGGGCTTTATTATGTTTCCGATTTCCGGAGTGATTTAGGATATGTCTATGGGGCTTATCCTTCCGACATCCGGATATACATGTTTGTCCGTACACGAAAACAATATCGTGGAGAATGAAACCATACGTCAGAAAAAGTACCATCGGAAAATGTAACACCCAGAAGAGAAGGGGGTTACATTCGTTAACCCGGAATACGTTCATCAACTATTTAGAAACTATGTTCACTTTGGGTGCAAAATAATGACTGATACATTGAGGGATGGTATTTACCAAATTAGATATTCAAACGTAAAATGCTATCCATAGTTGTTTAAGCGCAATGTATACAAGAAGTAGACGCTATCTCCCTCCATAATCTAGGTTCTCGTATATGGCGGGACTTGGTCCCCCGGAAAAAGATGCTCTTTTACCGTAGTACCTGCGCCTTGGCGTAATAGCGTCTCTCATGTATAATCTATAACTTGTATGTAGGTAATAGCAATGCCACTGCAGTGTACAAGAATGTTTTTATCTACTATTAGATGAGTAAGTTAACATATCAAGTAAGTATTGTATTTGTATAGCAAAGTACTTCCGAAAAGCCGGAGTTAATTGTGTTATGTTTCCGATATCCGGAGTATGGGCTCCCGATTTTCTGGAGTGATATATGATATGCCTATGGGCTTTTTTATGCTTCCGATATCAGGAGTGATGTGATTTTGCCATATTGTCCCACCGGGGATGTGCATTTCACACTATTGTTATCTATAGTTTCCGATCTTCCGGAGAAATAATAATAATATTCAAATTGAAAAAGAATCAATACCAAGTCTTGTACACTGCTTTGGGGTGGTTCAATCATTGCCAGCCATGGCCATAATTAATGCCAATCATTCAATATTAAACATAATAACTATATCTTAGTCTTGTTGATCTCTTTGGTGACAATTACACTGTTGAGACATATTCGATGACGCTTGACCGCTCATCGTCCCGGGTCAAAGTTGACCCACTACGCATTTTCACCAAGAGTCAAACAAGCGTCTTTACTGATTGTCATGCGTCAAAACCCGGGAGCTCGTGTCAAATGAACGCCCTGATATTGTATACGGAACACAACATGAATTATTATTAACCAAGGTCCCATAAAACAAGGTAAACTAAGTCACATATTGTGACATTAAACAGCATTTAGTGATTTATTAATTCATCTCAGTGCCCTTTAATTAGTTCTGAACTAATCTTCCTCAGGGCCCTCTTAAATGTCTTAACACTATAGCATTAATGCACATACACAATAATCATAGCCAAAGTACACAGTTACGCCATGCAATATACATGTATAATGTTGTACAATGTATCTTAAACAAATCAGGTAATGTTATCGAAATACAAAACAACATAAGCATATTGAATGACGATCATTATATATAAAACGTGCTTGTGTCTACCGATTAAAAAGTTGTTGTAAACCGAGGTCTCGTGTCGGTGATTTTCACCATGCACGTAAAAGAACCAGAGGAGACTCTGGAATGGGTCTCTTTCATTATCATTGCACTATCCTCCAACAATCTAAAATGACTAATCTCTTAAGGAGGCGTCGCTCCTATGGGCAACCGGTAGCGACGATAAAGAAACATAAAGCACACATATATGATGCACGAGTAATTTCTGATGGTATATGGCTTGAATGTGTATCTGTTCTATAATCTTAAAAATAAACACAGTAATTAGCTATCAGGTATGTTGTATATTTAGACACATATGTATGTAGATCACGAATACACTATGAATACGATAATTATACATGTATGTAAGTATTACTTCTTACGTGGAAGTCGTGATAGCGCCGTGCATGCACGTTCGCTTCTGGTGCGAAAGGTCCGGAGTTCGAGCCCCACTGGAGACATTTCGATTGTGCCCTTAGGCAAGACATTTAAATTCCACATTGCCTCTTCTCTCTTACTTCATGGCGATGGATTCCATCAGGAATGAGGTCTCGAGAGTGATTAATATAAGTTGAAAGAACTTGTTTCGCAATCGAGCTCAAATAAATGTGTATATACTAACTATTACGTCTTGCAGCCTATATCTCATTTCCCATGTGTATTATTGGTCACACTCATCTATGCATCTATTTAACTAATATCACTTCCATATATCCAAGTGTCGCAAACTCTCCTTTTTCTTCTCGTAATAATATGTCTAGGTTGCTACGGCTCTTACCAGGGTCTATCCTATTGTAGACTCGCTGGAGTTGTCTAGGGGGTTTCTTCGTTATTATATGTATTAATGATAACTCAACACAGTATTACATTTCTTCTATATAATATCTTGTTTAAATTGGCATCAGAAATATCCATATATATATAATCAGTGATCTATATATATATACATCGTATCATTAAAAGCTTATTTAACAATCCATTTGTGTGAGCCGACTATGCGCTTACACAGTATATTTAACATCCAATCTTTCTAATCCGTCATTACTCAATATCACTATAATCTAATCACTGTTTCTGATTAGATTAACTTTTAATCAACTTCTGGTATGGTTCGCCGAAACTCTATGTTTCTTCTGTGGCTGAACAATTTAATTATTCGACAAATCTTTATAAGTTATATTTCTTATAATGTCCATAATATCTAAGTATCATAAATACAGTTTATATGTTCTATATACTAGATTGAGATCACGACCTTTCTCGCTCCTGGAGTTAGGCTCTAGTGTGTCTGATTTATGTTAATAAAATCCATTTCTTATATACATGATTGAATCAGTGTATATATGATATAACAATTCCTAAAACATCTGTTATTCCTAAACATCTGTTATGTTATCTAATATTACACCATCAAACCAGTTCGGTGCCTTTGTATTACATAACTGGACACCTGCAACCACGGCCTTGATAAACTGAGATTAGGCCTAACATCTTAAGTCATTTCCCGCGCGAAGCGAGATTGATAATTTTAGGCGCGAAAATAATAGCAGACGATTATGCATAAAACAAATATATATATATTACATGGTAAACATTTGGCCATATATAGAAACAGTTTAATGTATTTATATAATACATTACTATTTATATATAACAATAATAAATATTTCGTGCAAATTGGGGTTTTGCACAATCCTCCCTACCCGGGGAGAAGTTTGACATCGCCCGCTATCGGCCGATTTACAAATCTTCATTCCTTTGAATATACAGTAGAAAACAATCATAATATCAATACATCATATGTCCTAAAATAGCATTTCTTTCGCTAGGTACCAACATTCTAATCATAGAGGCAATAACTATTTACTGAACAACTGAAATAATACCAAGTACATTTACTAAGTCAAACATCACAGTCATTGAACTCTACTGAGAAAGTCTGCTAGAACATTTTGAGTCCCTTTGATATGTTTAATGGTCAGATTAAATTCTGAGAGACACAGTGCCCATCTTAAGAGGCGTTGATTGGACGTTTTCGACCTACTTAACCATACAAGGGGATTATGATCTGAATTAATTATTGTTTTGCTTGTGCTTACATATATGCGAAAATGTTCGATACCGGCCACTATAGCTAATAATTCCTTCTCTATTGTAGAGTAGTTTTTCTCTCGTGGAATAAGTTTTCGGGAATAAAATGCTACTGGGTGTGGTACTTGGTCAACGGTCTGAGTCAGTACAGCCGAAATTCCCAAATCGGAAGCATCAGTATAGAGTTCGAACTCTTGGTTAAAGTCAGGGGCCTTCAGTATGGGTTTATTGGTTAAAGCTTTCTTTAAGGATTCGAAAGCAAGTTGATGTTTATCGCTCCACTGAGTTATGATGTTCCCTGATCGCTTGCCCTTTAATAAGTCAGTCAGGGGAGCGGCGATCTCAGCGAACTGGGGAATGAATTTCCTGTAAAATCCTACTGATCCCAGATATCCTCGTAATTGTTTCTTGGTCTGTGGGGGAGAGATATTACTAATACACTCAACCTTGCTGGAAATTGGTTTGATTTTTCCCGACCCTAATTCATGTCCCAAGTACTTGACTGTTCCAGACCCAATTTTACACTTCTTCGGATTCAAAGTAACACCACTATCCTCTAGTCTATGAAATGTCCAATCCAAGTGATTTATGTGCTGTGACCATAAATTGGATCGAACAGCAATATCATCCAGATATGCGTCGGCAAATCTATCACGGATGGGTTCTGTCGGGGATTGAGCGATTATCTCGTTTATGGCCCTCTGGAAGGTAACTCCACCGTTTTTTAAACCAAATGGGAGAGTTAATGGTTCAAACAAGCCCCAGGGGGTTATGAACGCTGCAATTTCACTAGCTCGAGGGGTTAGCGGAATCTGCCAGTAACCTTTATTAAGATCTAAAATTGATATCAGACTCGAACCTGCGACCTGATCAATGAGATCGTCTAATCTCGGGATGGGGAAGGCTTCTCCTCGAGTCAGGTCATTAATTTTCCGATAATCAATACATGGTCGCCATTCTGAGTCTGATTTGCGTACCAATATTATGGGAGAGGCCCACTGGCTTCTGCTAGGGCGGATAATTCCTAACTCCAACATTTGATCTAGCTCAGTTTTTAGTATTTGTTTTTTTTTTGGAGACATGCGGTAGTAAGGCTGGATTACGGGTGAAGCACCTTGCACATCAATATCATGGGTAACACCGTGGAAACGTCCCAGTTGTCCAGAGAATAAACGGGGGTAACGGTCAAATAACTGACTAATATCGTCCCTGTGGTCTGGGTTTAAATGACTGATATCCGGCCAGGTTTTCTTAGGTACAGATTCAAGAGGACTGCAAGGATCGAATTCTTTCTCAATGTCCGTAGGGGCTTGGTAATCTAATAGGGTAGGGTCTTGGGACTCATACACCGGACTACTATCAGCTAGAGCTGCACCCTCCTCCCTACCTGTCCAGGGCTTCAACTGGTTTACATGCATAACACGGTATTTTACTCTCTTATCAGGCATGTATATAATATAGGTATGCGACGCTACCTTTTCGTGTACCGGATACGGTCCCTGGAGGGCATTTTTCAGCTTATTACCTTTTAACGGTAATCGTACTAACACTAATTCACCACGCTGGAATACACGCATTTTCGCTTTCTTACTTCTGTCATACTTTGTTTTACGACCATCTGCGGCCTGTTGTGCATTCTCGCTGGCGTCACGTAACGCTTCAGCTAATCTATGACATAATTCTTGTACATAGTTATTTATGGGGATCCCTTCATCCCGCTCATTTCTAGCCCAGAGATCATAAGTGGAATCTAGATTATCTCTAGGTTCGCGCCCATATAGAAGGTAGAAGGGAGAATATCCTGTGCTAGAGTGCTCTGCACTTCTATATGCAAATAATAGCCAGGGTAGCATCTCATCCCAAGACGATAAAGAGTTCTCCCCAAGGATTCTAAGCATGGTTTTCAATGTACCATTATATTTCTCTATTGATCCGTTGGTTTGAGGCCTGTAACTCGTGCTAGTTAAGTGACGTATATCGTGCTCGGCTAGGAAGCGTGTGAATGTTTCAGCTATGAAAGCGCTTCCTCGGTCAGTCAACAGGGTCTGGGGTTTTCCATGTCGAGATATTATCTCGATCAGGGCTTTTTGTGCATTAACAGCTGTCGCTGCGGCGCATGGGAAAGATTCCGTATATTTAGTGGCATGATCAATAAAATTCAAGATATACTGGTTCCCATTTATAGTTTTCTTCATGGGTCCAACGAAATCAGCGGATATAAATTTGAATGGTTGGGATATAATGGGCAGGGGTTTCAATGGGGCTACAGTGGCTTTCTGTCCCTTACCCGCTCTCTGGCACGGCCCACAGCTATGGCAGAATCGTTTAACATCTGCGCGGATTCCCGGCCAAAAGAAGCGGCGCTTAATGCGCTTCAGGGTCTTACTAGGTCCCTGGTGTCCCGTACTTAAACTGTCATGGGCGAGTCCCGTTATATGATCACGGAATCCCCGTGGAACTACCACCTGATCATATATTTTCCAGGGTCGAACTTTGGACGTGTCTTGAGGTTGTTCTCTCCTCATAAGTAGTCGGGGTTCGAGCTGGATGTAATATCCTTGCCGAATAGGTGTTCCTTCTTGAGCCATTTCCCAGAGGGGTGCTAAGGTCGGGTCATTATTCTGTTCTTGCAATAATTTATCAGGACTCAAATCGTCAATAGAGGGAATATTTTGGGGTTTAACTGTACTGGCTTTCTCAGAGGGGGAATTGATCTCAATTGTATTCCGAAAAGGTAAGACATTGTGATTTGTATCGGTCGTGTTTTCTGAGTCTGGGTTGGACGTGACAATTTCATCAAACGGGATAATTTTCTTATTTGAGCGTGTAACCACGCCACAGGTAATCAAATCAGTGACAGGGGCAGTTTCACAGTCGTTACCTATTATAAGATCCACCCCCGCGGTGCATCTGTGTTTTAATACAGCCACCTTCAATGTTCCTTGGTATATTGGACAATCGACGCTAATCTTTGCTATCGGATAATTACCAGGGATATAATTGACACCGCGGATTGTTACCCGTTCACCTGTGTATTCTAAATGATCAGCGGTCTGATCAGTAGCCGACAATAAACTAATTGTCGCACCTGAATCTCTCAAATACGTCACTTGTGCGGTGTTATTATTTATGC
>CM026404.1:89835674-90041540 GCA_014843695.1 Archivesica marissinica
TAGTAGTAATCTTTATTTACATCTCATCATTGTACGTACAATATTTACAATAATATTACATGTATAGTTTACATAATAAAAGTACAATGCCACTCCAACATGGAGTTATAGGAGATGAACAAAATTATACATACTCATATTTATCACAGTATGTTAGGGATAAAGCTTGCAATATCCCTGCTAATCGGATATTAAAAACTGCTCTAAGACAATTATAAAACACTGAAATACAAAATAGGTACTATTGCACACTGATTAAGAATTGGTCATATGAAATCTAACTTCGCTTTGATCAGATCATAGCGAATATGATTAGCAGTGATATTACAGACGAACTAAAAAATGCAGTTAGATATACAAGTAATAATGACATTATTCACAAATTAAAAAATTATTTACATAATAAAAACTGACGCCTCTGTAGAATAATAAAACAGGTTTTGGCACAATTACGAATCATCTCTTGGTTTGAAAACAGGAAACAATATTTATCATAATCAGACATTGAGTAAAAATTGATATTACACGCATATGACTTTGATAATAATTCTTGTCTTAAATCATTGTAAACTGGACACTTCAATATTACATGCATCTCATTTTCAATAGTAGCAGTATCACAAAACGGACAAATCCTAGATTCCTCTGGCAAACCTTCATACCGACCAGTCTCTATCCTAATGGGGGCAATCCCCAGTCGAAATTTGCAAAAAGCAGAACGATGTCTGAGTGGTAATACAATTTTGCAATATTGCTCTGCAATATAGTCAGTTTTAAACAAATTATATACTCTCAATTTATTCCGCCCGCGTCCAGAAAGACCTATGACATTGTTTATCTTGGTTGACCAAGAGTTTATATACTTATCATATGCTTTGACCTCTATATTATGTGTGAACGAACGAGATATGGGATTAGCAAAGCTAGTGTACGTAGGAAAATCATTAGCCTCATAATAGCTCTTAACCTTAAAATGCCAATTTCTACATGAACGACTAGCTTTAGTATATGCCCAGAGTGCCACTCGCTTATTGATCCTTGCGGTATCCATACCTGAAAGTCTCGACCAATAAAGCGAGATATCTTTCCATTGTCGGACTATTGGGGGTTTCCAACCCATATCTCCTGAAATACCATTGTTTGGTGAATATTTGCCGACACCCAGAAAATACTTTAATGCCCTATTATGGACGGCTTCGAGACACGAATATGATCGAAACCCCCACAAAGAAGCACTATAACTGATTACAGGCCAAACTACCGAATCGTATAACTTTGTAAAAACATCATAGGGCACACCACCCATTAATTTACATTTTGCAATAAGTAAGCCCAATGCGCGACTGGCACTCTGAGAAACAGATTTAACTGTAATATTATTATCTAAATGTTCATGCAAAACAACACCTAAGTAAGTATATCTGTCAACAATATTAATCTGATTTATTCCACACGTGAACCTAAACTGTGTGCTTAATTCTGACTTGGGACGAAAGTGCACAACATTACTTTTAGACGCATTTACAGTCATATCATTTAGAGCACACCAATCATTTAAAACATTCAGTAGCACTTGTAAATCATCAACAGACTCCGCTATTAACACAATATCATCAGCATAGAGCATTATACAAACATTCTCATCCCCAATTGTGATACCAATACCAAATGTCTTAAGATATAGAGACAAGTCATTTATGTATAAATTAAACAAAAGAGGTGAAAGTATACAACCCTGACGCAAACCGCACTTGACATCAAACCATTCTGTCTTAAATTGATTAACCCTTACACATGACTTTACAGATGCATATAATGACTGCAATGCGCCAAACATTTTACCAGATATTCCTATATCAGATAAACGTTTCCATAAAATATTTCTATTAATAGTATCATAGGCCTTCTTAAAATCTATAAATGCACAGAACGTGGATTTGCGTAACTTTTGTCTTGACTCGATTATATTATTTACCCCAAGAATCTGGTCCGTTGTACTTCGACCTCTTCTAAAACCATTCTGATCATCTGATACTTTATCATTTGCCTCGGACCAAGTACTTAATCTACTGTTCAAAATGGAACAATATACTTTATACATAGCAGGGGCAAGTGAAATACCTCTGTATGATAACGGGTCCCTTCTGTCCAATGTAGAAGATTTTGGTATGGGATTAATTATACATTTACTCCAAACTGATGGTACAATGCCATTATCAAAGCATATATTAAATAAAATGTGAAGAAACGATAGCGCTGCATCGTTATTAAGTACTTCTACAGGGATACAGTCTATGCCACATGCTTTGCCTTTATTGACAGAATTAATAGCTTTATGGACTTCGATACACCGATACATGATTATTAAGATTAGCATCATTATCAGATATATTGCTGGTAGCATTAGTACCAGTAACATTATGTGCGGTTTTGAACAGAGAGCTAAAGTCATTTTTCCATCGTGATAAAACAATATCGATATCATTAGAAACAGACCCATCCTCTAAAACAACTTCCATTGGAATTCTGTTATTTTTCTTACAGTTTACTCCAATTTTACCAATTGATTTCCAAAACTTAGTAGTATCAACAACGCATTCATTTAATAGTTGAGATTGTAATGAGTACCAATGGAAACGCTTAGCTCTCTGAACCTCGCGGTCAAACAACTTACGGGTACGGACATACTCAGATTTTAGTGTAAGCCTATTACTCTTATCTGTACATAATAACCAAACCTTTTCAGATTTACAAACGTTATTCCATAAATCAGTCAATCTGTCCGACCACCATGGTTTACCTGGGCGGCGTTTTTTATTATACATACCATATTTAATTTCCTTACAATGTAAATTTTCCGACATATTCTGTTGGACAATCCCACACCAATCTTTGTAAACGTCATCAATATCAGATTGAGTTCGAAAACTACATTCCAGTTTTGTAATTGTTTGGTTAACATGAAACAACGATTCTTGACTGAGCATAAAATCAGATGGAACATTAGTAACATCATATTTATAATGGCTATCTTCCTGTTTATTAATATAATGCGGTACTTGATCATGAAGGTAACTATCGATCATAATAGTCCACATAAGTAGCGAATGGTCTGGCAATGCACTAGATGTAATAGAAGAAACATGTTTGGTTTTATTAATAAGATCTGTCACTCTGATAACTTTAAATTGTTCAAATTTAGATAAACAGTCATGACTGACAAAGCAATAATCCACAACAGAACTTCCTTTAGTAGAAATAGAGGTAAAATCATTACCCCCATTACCACGACCATTCAACATACACACATTTACATTGACTAAAAAGTCTAACAATAATTCACCATACTTATTAAGACTAAAATCAATTACTTCCCGGTCAGTTACAACATCGATTCCTTTAATGTAATCATCATCATCTCCACATCTACTGTTAAAGTCACCACATATATACATAGTTCCGCAATCTTTATACAAGTAAATAATAGAGAGCAGCGAATCATAAAAGTTATTGACATCAAATATCCTAGACGAATTTTCAGGAGGAAGATAACATACACAAGGCAGTATTGTAATATTATCTGACTTGTGACACAATTTAAGCAGTAAAATACCCTCATTAGAATTATCAACTATAGACACATTAAAATGTTCAAGTAAAGTATTTCTAATAAAAAATCCAACACCGCCGGAGCCGATCCTGGCATTTCTATGAATGCGAGTTCTGTTGTGGCCATACCATGTAAAACCCTCCAAGCGAAGCACATCGTTGGCAAGTAAATGGCTCTCGGCAATACCTAAAATATCTAAGTCATGTGATAAAACACACGAAGACATAAGCATGTAATTGTCAGAGTTCTCATCTGCTTTCCAACCTCTCACATTCCAAAACCCGGCACGAATCTACCTACGCCCACGGTTGTAACCACCAGTGCGGCCCCGAGAAAACGAACCTCCAGACCGACCATATCCTCCAGCCATGCCACACTGAACACGTTGGACATCCCGGCGTTCGTCAAGAGGAGTATCTCGGTTTTCATTACGATGTTGATCGTCGTGGGAATCAGGGCGGTTTTCCCGACGGTTCACAGAGTAATGCGGATTGTGGTGTCCAGATGCGTGACTACGATTATCCTTGCTCTCGTAGTTCCTATTAATGATTCGAGATCCCCTCATTTGTAAATTATCAGCATTCAGGGCACCCAAAATAGTGGCAAAGTTCACATTCGCAGCACGATCAGCAGGGGCTTGATCATGATGAATGAACACCTTGGGGTTTGACGGCTATCCCTCAACTGAGGTTTGGCTTTCATGACTGCTTGCTTGTCACTCCTGGTCTTTAACGTTGCAATTATCACACCAGGTTTAGAGTCACTATAAGACTTCTTTCGGTCGGCTTTGCTCACAGTAACGTTGGCAAGTCTTAGTCCATCTTTGATCAGGCCATTAACTTTGGCCTGTGTACTCTCGCTGGCACTCTCTGGCATGTTGCGAATAACAATGTTCAGTGTCCGATCATAAGATGAGTGTTGTCCTGTGGAAGATGTAGAAGAAGTTGGAAGAGATGCTATATGATCACGTATATCAGTAAGATCAGCAGTTAGTTCTGCTTTCATAGATTGTTTGAAATATTCAAATTTAGAGTCCATTGTCACGTCCACATCACGTTTGAGTTTACTTATTTCGCTATTTACACGTTTGTCAAGAATTTGAGAAACTTTGTTTGCAATGCGATTCTCTAATGAAGCTTGCAGATCGTCAAAACGTTCATTCAGTGACATATACATCATATTAACGTCAGCGGACAGCTTGTCAAACATCTGTTGAAGAGTAGGTGTAGCGCTGACGTGCACTTCTGCTTGTGAAACAACAATATTGCGAGGTGCTGGCTGTGGAGCAACAGGATTGTACAGGTTCCGCTTGGCTCTAACAGGAGTTCGTTCGGTAAGTATGTCCGGTGAAGTACTACTTCTGGCTTTCTTGGACGCAGTATCACAAGTACCTGATACTGAACGATGGCGTTTACGTTTACTAGCCTCAGGAGTGTCCACTCGTGAGATTAACTGCGACGACATAATAGACTGCACATAGTCGGCAGCCTCAGTAGCCTCCAATACAACGCTTGAATGGGTCGATTGCGTAGACATTATACTGAATAGTTAGTTAACTAGCTAAAGCCAATGGGCTCACTGTGCCTTTATGTAATTTCCAGCGCGCACCAACAGACCGCACAATCTATGTGAACGATCAAATTTTACCGCTACATTCACGACCTTTATCAAATATGTCCAGCGATTAAATGTATGCTCCCATTGTCGCAAACTCTCCTTTTTCTTCTCGTATTTATATATCTCAGTTGCTACGGCTCTTACCAGGGTCTATCCAATTGTAGACTCGCTGGAGTTGTCTAGGGGGTTTCTTCTTCAATATATGTATTAATAATAACTCAACACAGTCTTACATTTCTTCTATATAATATCTTGTTTAAATTGGCATCAGAGATATTCTGATATATATAATCAGTGATTTATATATATATACATCGTATCATTAAACGCTTATTTAACAATCCAATTTGTGTGAGCCGACTATGCGCTACACAATATAATTAACTCCAGTTCCTCTAATCCGTCATTACTCAATATCACTATAATCTAATCAATGTTTCTGATTTATTAACTTTTAAACACCTTCGATATGGTTCGCCGAAACTCTCTGTTTCTTCTATGGCTGAACGATTTTATTTAATTATTCGACAAATCTTTATAAGTTATAATTCTTATAATGTCCATAATATCTAAGTATCATAGAAACAGTTTCTATGTTCTATATAATAGAATGAGATCACGCCACACTCTCTCCTGGAGGTAGGCCTAAGTGTATCTGATTTTAGTTAATAAAATCCATTTCTTATATACACTATTGAATCAGTGTCTATATGATATAACAATTCCTAAAACATCTGTTATTCCTAAAACATCTGTTATGTTATCTAACATTACATCATCAAACCAGTTCGTCGCCTTTATATTACATAACTGGACACCTGCAACCACGGCCTTGATAAACTGAGATTAGGCCTAAAATCTTAAGTCATTTCCCGCGCGAAGCGAGACTGGTAATTTTAGGCGCGAAAATAATAGCAGACGATTATGCATAAAACAAATATATATATATTACATGGTAAACACTTGGCCATATATAGAAACAGTTTAATGTATTTATATAATACATTACTATTTATATATAACAATAATAAACATTTCGTGCAAATAATGGTGGTTTTGCACACCATGCGTGACGAATTTGTCTCGATATAGGATCTTTACAAACCGAGAGCGCTAATCTGGAATGCTAAAGCATGTACCTGTTACTAAATATAGTAACACTCAATATACACACGGTAAAATGTCACAAAGTCATCTAAAACAAAGTCACTATTCACAATCACAATCACAGAATTTCAAAAGTACCTTTCATCACGTCCTTACCAATATAAAATATATCCAACAATCACTATAAAACTAGTTTCACAACGCAAATACTGATCTCGATAAGAAAGTAAACAACTAGACGACATTGACCGGAATACTCCATATGGAACACCACCGATTACTTTACATTTTGCTATCAACAACCCAAGAGCACGGCTTGCACTTTGGGCAACTTCCTCAGCAGTTACATTGTAGTCCAAGTGTTCTCGAAGGACAATACCAAGGTATGTGCATTTATCAACAATACTGATACTTATATTATCACATTCAAACCAAAAATCAGTTCTTAGGAATGGCGCAGGGCGGAAATGCATAATATTGATTTTGTTGATATTAATATACATGTCGCTTAATCTACACCAATCGGCGATAGCATTTACACGAGTTTACAAATCTTCAGCAGTTTCCGTTATCAAAACAATATCATCAGCATATAATAAAATGCATGCACCGTCGTCATCAACAGGTATACCAACATTAAATGACATTAGACACAGAGCAAACTCATCTATGTATATATTAAACAAAATAGGCGACAGGACACAGCGCTGCCTCAACCCACATTGTACACCAAACCACGTAACGTACCAATACTCCAACAGTTTCGTACTGACAAAGTGGTTGGTATGCAATTACAGTCCAAATAGATAGCACAGTTTGCGAACAAATACTATCTATCTCCTGGCTCTTCTGATACCGAGGGTGGTGGTGTGGGGGTGGGGGGTAATAAGAACAAACATACAAATTATTACATACTTAAATAATTCATTGATGTGAAGAAACAATAAACCAATGTGTCTCCTGGCTGCATAGTCGCTGTACGCATGCACATTCTGGACTGAGAGGCTACGTATGAAGCGAGAATTCACGGTGGCTGTCCAAGCTTCTCGCATTGAATTCATCATTGTTGTGTTATGGTACGACGGCATATTATAAACTAAGTCAGTCAGCCCGCCCAACCACCCGTCCGTCCGTCCGTCTGTCCGCCCGTCCGTCCGTCCGTCCAGTCAGTCAGAAGTCAGTCAGACTACTAGAATTCACCGCTCACTGTTGGATTACACTACTCACTGCTGTACTGCCAGAAATACATTAGGTTAACGCTCTGTTCTTTGCACCGCTTGATATATAAATCGTTTGAAGTGTTTAGTTTAATCAAATTGTGTTGCATTCATTCTATATATACAATGTACAGAAGAAAACAAATGAACACACTTGTATAATTATGCATAGTATATACGATTTATGTCATTTTGTTGCACAATAATTGTCAATAAATGTTGATGCAAATGGGTTGGGCCACACGTTTTAACAACATTAGTAACAAGTGCGGCACAGAATGTGCTGTTTCGTGTTATAATGGATGGCGTTTCACAAGTGTGACCATAAATATAAGAAATATTATCTAATCAGTTCACAATTTGGCTTAAGAGGATAAGTTGGAGATTGGAGGATGATCGCATGTTTTTAATTCGTGTGAAGTAGATATGCATGACTCTTGCGGATAGACATGCGCTAGGCCATTGATTGTTTACTAATTGCTAACCCTTTCTGGAAGAGTCCTCCAATTGAGTGTTGAGAACAGTTCGGAAGAAGGACTGTAAATTCTTGCAGCCCGTTTTTGGAATATAACACTTTTATCTTCTAAATATGCATTACAGTTCCCCAAAATGACACTCAGGAACAAGCTACAGTCCAATTTGCCTGAGAGACCACGTTTATTAAGAGACCATTTTTATTAAGAGACCGCTTTTCTATTCCGGTTTGTGTTGCTGAGGAACAAATTAGCATGTATTAGGAAACCTTCATGCTTAGAGGCCGTGTTTGCCCTTCCCTTGGTGATCTCTTAATACAAGGTGTGATATCGCCACACTGCCTGAGACACAGCTTGACAAGTTCAACGTGACAGTGGCACATATACAGTATTACACCAGTAATCTGCGCCTTGACTTTTAACCTTTTACTATTTCCATACCAAACAGTAACCCATTCTAGCAATGCCTATCTATTAACTGTCATTTCCAGTCTCACTTTCCCCCACACTCTCATATTCTGTTCTATTAGTCTGGATTTTATATCTCATTTTTTCCACCAATAAACCGACGCTGGAGCTGACTTGCCAGTCATACCATTGAGAGGGATTGACAGTGTCCAGCGATAGATGGATGTTTTGATGGATGTATGGGTAGATGGAGGGAGGGATAGATGGATGGATATGGATGGATGGAGGGAAATATATGGATGGATGGATATCTATGGATGGATGGATTGATGGATGTATGGGTAGATGGAGGGAGGAATAGATGGATGGATATGGATGGATGGAGGGAAATATATGGATGGATGGATATCTATGGATGGATGGATTGATGGATGTATGGGTAGATGGAGGGAGGGATAGATGGATGGATATGGATGGATGGAGGGATATCTTGAATGGATGGATGGATTGATGGATGTATGGAAGGGGATGAGGAGGGGAATTATATGGATGATGTTTGGGTGGTTCTGGATGGAGGTTGATGGGTATGGTTAGATGGAGGGAGGGATAGATGGATGGATGGAGGGAAATATATGGATGGATGGATATCTATGGATGGATGGATGGATTGATGGATGTTTTGTTGGATGGATGTATGGATGGTTATGAATGGATGGAAGGAGGGAGAGAGATAGGGGAGGGAGGAATGAAGGGGAGGAGGGAGGGGTGGAAGGAGGCGTGGAATTAGGGAGGGATTGGATGGATGGATAGAAACATAACCTTTCTAGAAGTTATGAACAAGACTATAACTATAACAAATGACGTACTTACGAAGTAGTTATTGTCATTGACCTTACCCAAACACCAGCAAGAAGCAAGAGATGGCGTACTTACGAAGTAGTTACTGCCATTGACGGTACCCAAACATCAGCATGAAGCGAGAAATGATGTACTTACGAAGAGTTAGTCATTGACCTTAAGAAGCTAGAGATGACGTACTTACAAATACAAATACATTGCATTTATATAGCGCAAAAATTAAAAAAATATTCTATTGCGCTTCACAATTACAGATGCAATTTTAAACATTTACACATGACAATAATATATGGAAATATAAATAAAAATGTATACATATATAGATATAACTAGGATTCTAGTAATTGGATAAGAACATATGTTATCATAATATCTACACCATTACAGTATATAAGTGAGTGATTGGATTAGCGATAAAAGTGGCAATATGAACCATAGACCCAAACACTGCCGTAAGAATGACAACCGTGATGTAGCCAGTACAGTGAGTGGGCCGGTACAGTGACATCCGCCCATCACCACACGACAGAGCTCGAACCCAAGATAATGCCCATACAACATTTCACTCGTCAATCCAATACTTATAACGTCGATCTTTGATCTTATTGAACAAATATTGTATTTAAACTGTTTTATATAATCACATATGTTATTTTTGTACAAAGAGCACAAAACCTATCGTTCATAAAATTTCCTAAACAGATGGGTTTTCAGTTTTGATCGGAAACTGGCCTCCGACTCAATGTGTTTCAGATAACTAGGTAGATCGTTCCACAATTTGGGTCCAACGACGGCCATAGATCTATCGGCCAATTTTGTTCGTCGTCTTGGGATATTAAAGTTAGTGTCACTTTGTGATCTTAGTCTGTACCTTCCTCGAATGGATACACACATTTCTTCCAGATATACTGGAGCTGTTCCATTATTGACACGGAATACCATCACTAGAACTTTGAAAATGATTCTGGCTTTAACTGGAAGCCAGTGGAGTTCTTTCAGCAGAAGTTCCACACTTGGTTGTTCAAACGAGGCATTACGGACTACTATAGCGGCATGAGTTTGGACTCGCTGTAGTTTGTCGACTTGGTAGGCTGGAATGTCAGTAAACAGACCGTTGCAGAAGTCGATGTGCGAATGAACCAACCCGTGCACTAATCATTCAGTAGACTTTCTTGTGAGATGTTTACGTATAGCTTTAAGATTTCGTAACTGCACACGTGCTATATGACACTTTTTTTGGATGTGATGGTCGAAGTTGAGTGTACAGGTCATGTGAACACCCAGCTCTCTGACATGATCAGCGCATTTTACGTCACAATCGAGAACGTTGACACTAGAAATGTTTAATTTTGATAATTGTTGCCTAGTTCCATAAATGATTGCTTCAGTTTTAGAGTTATTCATTTTCAATTTGAAAGTTGTCATCCATGGTATTATTTCATTGAGGCAACTGTCAAGTTGTTGTAGAACAATTACCTCGTTTGGAGAATTGCCTGCTTGAATTTTGAATGCAATCTTGTGATTGTCTGCATATCCATACATATCGGCTGGATATTTCTGCACCACGTGATTCAGGGCTGATATATACAGGGTAAAGATCAACAGTCCAGCACATGAACCCTGTGGAACACCGAACTTCAATGGCTCAGTTTCGGATGCTGACTGTTCGACCATGACTTTCATTGTTCTGTTTGTGAGATAAGACTCGATCCATTCCAAGGGAGTGCTTTGAATACCAAAATCGTCCTGCAGGATTTTGATCAGTATCGGGATATCGATGGTATCGAATGCTGCGCTCAAGTCCACCATGACCACAATTGTGACTTGGTTTTTATCAATGGTTTCTAAGAGGTCACTATACATTTTGACCATAGCCGTTTCAACACCATGATATTTTCTATGCGCACTTTGGTAATCTGGAAGGAGATTGGTAGCTTCGATATGTATATTGATTTGGTTTAGTGCAGTTTTTTTCAAGAATTTTGGAGAGAATGTTAGATTTGAGACCGGCAAATAGTTTTTCAGTTCCAGCGGGATACCTTTCTTCTTTAACAAGGGTTTAATCACAGCACTTTTCCACTCCTCGGGGAACACACCAGATAGCAATGATCGATTTTTATGCATACACAAGTTTCAAGACGTCATTTTCTGAGAGTGGTGTAAATGCAGTAAATGTATTCATATTCACAGGTGGACTAGAACTATTCGTATCACCATTGCTGTTTGCTTCAACTGTTATATTGTCAAGATCATTTCTCAGTTTGATTATTTTATCGGCAAAATATCGCAAGAAGTCATTAGCCAAATATATTGCACTTGTGTGTAATGGGCGCGGATTGTCCTTGGAACTTCCCAGTAAATCTGAAGTTACAGCATATATAGCGTATTGATGTTTCTTTCCGCCTCTCCAATCTTGTTCTGGTAGTACTTATCCTTGGCCCTAGAAAGTTCTGAACTATACATGTTTCTAACCCCAATGTAGACCTTATTTGACAGATCTGACTTGTTATTCATACAGATTTTCTCTATTTATCGTTTGTATTGTTTCAGCTGTTTTAAGTACCAATAATACCACGGAACTGGTACATAGGATACTAAGTAGTTACTTAGTGAAAGTCGTGATAGCGAAATGGATGCACGTTCGCTCCAGGTCCGGAGTTCGAGCCCCGCTGGAGCCGTTACGATTGTACCCTTAGGCAAGGTATTTAAATTCCACGTTGCCTCTTCTCTCTCCATCGTGGCGATGGATTCCATCAGGAATGAGGTCTCGAGAGTGATTAATATAAGTTGAAATAACTTGTTTCGCAATCGAGCTAAAATAAATTTGTATAAACTAACTAAGTAGTTACTATCATTGACATTACCCAGACATCAGCAAGAAGCAAGAGATGGTGTACTTACGAAGTAGTTACTGTCATAGACCTTACCCAAACATCAGCAAGAAGCCAGAGATGACGTACTTACGAAGTAGTTACTGTCATAGACATTACCCAGACATCAGCGAGAAGCAAGAGATGGTGTACTTACGAAGTAGTTACTGTCATAGACCTTACCCAAACATCAGCAAGAAGCGAGAGATGACGTACTTACGAAGTAGTTACTGTCATAGACATTACCCAGACATCAGCGAGAAGCAAGAGATGGTGTACTTACGAAGTAGTTACTGTCATTGACCTTACCCAAACATCAGCAAGAAGCGAGAGATGACGTACTTACGAAGTAGTTACTGTCATAGACATTACCCAGACATCAGCAAGAAGCAAGAGATGGTGTACTTACGAAGTAGTTACTGTCATAGACCTTACCCAGACATCAGCAAGAAGCAAGAGATGGTGTACTTACGAAGTAGTTACTGTCATAGACCTTACCCAGACATCAGCAAGAAGCAAGAGATGGTGTACTTACGAAGTAGTTACTGTCATAGACCTTACCCAAACATCAGCAAGAAGCGAGAGATGACGTACTTACGAAGTAGTTACTGTCATAGACATTACCCAGACATCAGCGAGAAGCAAGAGATGGTGTACTTACGAAGTAGTTACTGTCATTGACCTTACCCAAACATCAGCAAGAAGCGAGAGATGACGTACTTACGAAGTAGTTACTGTCATAGACATTACCCAAACATCAGCAAGAAGCGAGAGATGGTGTACTTACGAAGTAATTACTGTCATAAACATTACCCAGACATCAGCAAGAAGCAAGAGATGGTGTACTTACGAAGTAGTTACTGTCATAGACATTACACAGCCATCAGCAAGAAGCGAGAGATGGTGTACTTACGAAGTAGTTACTGTCATAGACATTACCCAGACATCAGCAAGAAGCCAGAGATGGTGTACTTACGAAGTAGTTACTGTCATAGACATTACCCAGACATCAGCAAGAAGCAAGAGATGGTGTACTTACGAAATAGTTACTGTCATAGACCTTACCCAAACATCAGCAAGAAGCGAGAGATGGTGTACTTACGAAGTAGTTACTGTCATAGACCTTACCCAAACATCAGCAAGAAGCAAGAGATGGTGTACTTACGAAGTAGTTACTGTCATAGACCTTACACAAACATCAGCAAGAAGCGAGAGATGACGTACTTACGAAGTAGTTACTGTCATAGACCTTACCCAAACATCAGCAAGAAGCAAGAGATGACGTACTTACGAAGTAGTTACTATCATGTCATAGACATTACCCAGACATCAGCAAGAAGCAAGAGATGGTGTACTTATGAAGTAGTTACTGTCATTGACCTTACCCAAACATCAGCAAGAAGCAAGAGATGACGTACTTACGAAGTAGTTACTGTCATAGACCTTACCCAAACATCAGCAAGAAGCGAGAGATGACGTACTTACGAAGTAGTTACTGTCATAGACATTACCCAGACATCAGCAAGAAGCAAGAGATGGTGTACTTACGAAGTAGTTACTGTCATAGATACAAGAGATGGTGTACTTACGAAGTAGTTACCTTACCCAAACATCAGCAAGAAGCAAGAGATGGTGTACTTACGAAGTAGTTACTGTCATAGACATTACCCAGACATCAGCAAGAAGCAACGTACTTACGAAGTAGTTACTGTCATAGATCTTACCCAAACATCAGCAAGAAGCATGACGAAGTAGTTACTGTCATAGACTTACCCAGACATCAGCAAGAAGCAGAGAGTACTTACAGACTGAGACTTACCCAAACATCAGCAAGAACGTACTTACGAAGTAGTTACTGTCATAGATCTTACCCAAACATCAGCAAGAAGCGAGAGATGACGTACTTACGAAGTAGTTACTGTCATAGACATTACCCAGACATCAGCAAGAAGCAAGAGATGGTGTACTTACGAAGTAGTTACTGTCATAGACCTTACCCAGACATCAGCAATAAGCAAGAGATGACGTACTTACGAAGTAGGTACTGTCATAGATCTTACCCAAACATCAGCAAGAAGCGAGAGATGACGTACTTACGAAGTAGTTACTGTCATAGACATTACCCAGACATCAGCAAGAAGCAAGAGATGACGTACTTACGAAGTAGTTACTGTCATAGATCTTACCCAAACATCAGCAAGAAGCGAGAGATGACGTACTTACGAAGTAGTTACTGTCATAGACATTACCCAGACATCAGCAAGAAGCAAGAGATGACGTACTTACGAAGTAGTTACTGTCATAGATCTTACCCAAACATCAGCAAGAAGCGAGAGATGGTGTACTTACGAAGTAGTTACTGTCATAGACATTACCCAGACATCAGCAAGAAGCAAGAGATGACGTACTTACGAAGTAGTTACTGTCATAGATCTTACCCAAACATCAGCAAGAAGCGAGAGATGACGTACTTACAAAGTAGTTACTGTCATAGACATTACCCAGACATCAGCAAGAAGCAAGAGATGACGTACTTACGAAGTAGTTACTGTCATAGATCTTACCCAAACATCAGCAAGAAGCGAGAGATGACGTACTTACGAAGTAGTTACTGTCATAGACATTACCCAGACATCAGCAAGAAGCAAGAGATGACGTACTTACGAAGTAGTTACTGTCATAGATCTTACCCAAACATCAGCAAGAAGCGAGAGATGACGTACTTACAAGTAGTTACTGTCATAGACATTACCCAGACATCAGCAAGAAGCAAGAGATGACGTACTTACGAAGTAGTTACTGTCATAGATCTTACCCAAACATCAGCAAGAAGCGAGAGATGACGTACTTACGAAGTAGTTACTGTCATAGACATTACCCAGACATCAGCAAGAAGCAAGAGATGACGTACTTACGAAGTAGTTACTGTCATAGATCTTACCCAAACATCAGCAAGAAGCGAGAGATGGTGTACTTACGAAGTAGTTACTGTCATAGACATTACCCAGACATCAGCAAGAAGGTGTATATAAAAAGCACCCGGTCCGAGATAAAGAGTAACAACAATCGAGAACAAATTCATGGTTTTCTAGAATAAAACAAATATGTTCGGTTAGCGTAGAACCAGTGCAAGAATGTATTCAATAAACTATCGGATGTTAGTGAATAAACTGAATATAATACACCATGCAATAGTTACATAATTAAATTGGCTAGTGGCCCAAAATCTGCAATATAGCATGGGATGTAGATTCGAGCTGTCATAAAAATAGGACTCGTTGTGTGCAATAACAAATGTTTTAAATCAATGGCTAAGAAATTAAGAAACCCATGAATACCTTGTTCGCAAACAGAAAACAATATACATACAAACTTAACTCAAAATAAATGGAAAACCCCTAAAAGAACACCATAGTATTAGCATAATCACATTTTATTTTGCTCCATTGTTCGTTTACCATTTGGGGGTTTAACGTCGCATTTAGCTTACTTCGGAAGTCGTGATAGCGCAGTGGATTCGCGTTCGCTTCAGGTGCGAAAGGTCTGGAGTTCGAGCCCCGCTGGAGCCGTTACGATTGTGGCCTTACGTTGCCTCTTCTCTATCCCTCGTGGCGATGGATTCCATCAGGAATGAGGTCTCGAGAGTGATTAATATAAGTTGAAATAACTCTCCAGCTATTGTTGGTGGCTGTAGACCAGGGATGTCCCTCCGAGCAGTATTTCAGACACGGGCGGGGCACCCGGGTAGAACCACAGACCCACCGAAAGCCAGCTGGATAGCGTTCTCACTTGAAAGAATTCGACCCCCCATTGGGATTGGAACATACAACTGGCAAGTGATTTTGAAGTGACGAAAACGACGCATAAGCTACATGTATTCAGTATAGAGTTATACAAAGCAAGCAAAACTATGTTGAACAACAAGTTCTTACAACAATTACAGATGGCTCTTCCCAAATCATATTTAGAACACACATACCAGAGATAAACAGGTTCATTTTTAGTGCAAGAATAATGGTGAATGTTTTGAGTGCTACTTGCGTTAATAATAGTTGCATTAATAAGATTTGAAAAAGAAGGTGATGTTAATTAGCTAGGACACCTGTATGATACTAATCTTATATACTTATTATCTCTATATATATATATAGAGAGAGAGAGAGAGAGAAATAGAGAGCGAGAGAGAGAGAGAGAGAGAGAGATGTAATAGAGGGTAGTGTACTGGTCTGTGGGTGGGGTATTGTACTTTTCTGTTGGTGGGGTAGTGTACTTGTCCGTGGGTGGGGTAGTGTACTTGTCCGTGGGTGGGGTAGTGTATTGGTCTGGGGTAGTGTACTGGTCTGTGGGTGGGGTAGTGTACTGGTCTGTGGGTGGGTAGTGTACTTGTCCGTGGGTGGGTAGTGTACTGGTCTGGGGTAGTGTACTGGTCTGTGGGTGGGTAGTGTACTTGTCCGTGTGGTAGTGTACTGGTCTGGGGTAGTGTACTGGTCTGTGGTGGGTAGTGTACTTGTCCAGTGGGTAGTGTACTTGTCTGTGGTGGGGTAGTATACTTGTCCGTGGTGTGGGTAGTGTACGTGTCTGTGGTGGGTAGTGTACTTGTCCGTGGTGGGGTAGTGTACTTGTCCGTGTGTGGGGTAGTGTACTTGTCTGTGGGTGGGGTAGTGTACTTGTCCGTGGGTGGGGTAGTGTACTTGTCCGTGGTGGGGTAGTGTACTGTATGTTGGTGGGTAGTGTACTTGTCCGTGGGTGGGGTAGTGTACTTGTCTGTGGTGGGATGTGTTTGTGTGGGGGGGGTAGTGTACTTGTTGTGGGTGGGGTAGTGTACTTGTCCGTGGGTGGGTAGTCTTGTTGTGTGTGTGGGGTAGGTACTTGTCCGTGGGTGGGGTGTGTACTTGTCGTGGGTGGGGTAGTGTACTTGTCTGGGGTGGGGTAGTGTACTTGTCTGTGGGTGGGATGGTGTACTGTCTGTGGGGGGGTGTACTGTTTGTGGGTGGGGTATGTACTTGTCCGTGGGTGGGGTAGTGTACTTGTCTGTTCGTGGGGTAGTGTCCGTGGGTGGGGTAGTGTACTTGTCTGTGGGTGGGTAGTGTACTTGTCCGTGGGTGGGGTAGTGTACTTGTCCGTGGGTGGGGTAGTGTACTTGTCTGTGGGTGGGGTAGTGTATTTGTCCGTGGGTGGGGTAGTGTACTTGTCCGTGGGTGGGGTAGTGTACTTGTCCGTGGGGTGGGTAGTGTACTTGTCTGTTGGTGGGTAGTGTACTTGTCCGTGGGTGGGGTAGTGTACTTGTTCGTGGGTG
Source organism: Archivesica marissinica (assembly GCA_014843695.1). Lineage (NCBI taxonomy): Eukaryota > Metazoa > Mollusca > Bivalvia > Venerida > Vesicomyidae > Archivesica > Archivesica marissinica. The sequence goes on from CM026404.1 coordinate 89,853,131, forward strand.
GGGTAGTGTACTTGTCTGTGGGTGGGTAGTGTACTTGTCCGTGGGTGGGGTAGTGTACTTGTCTGTGGGTTGGGTAATACACTTATCAATACCATCGGTCACGTCTAGGTTTTACACAGGATTATACCTGGGTATTGTGTACATTATGTCTGGGTTGGGAAGTATATTTACTATGTTCTTAGTATCGGTCTTGTCTTCAAATCACTCACCACTGTATGGTTGGAATCCCACTGGGGTGTCGAATTATTTCAAGTGAGGAAGCTGTCCCGCTAGTTTGTGGTAGGTCTGTGGTTCTACCAGATGTCCATATGTGTGTGAAATACTGCTCGGAGGGGCATCCGGGGTTTTCCTCCACCAATAATAGCTGGCGAGTCACCAGGCATCCGGGGTATTCCTCCACCAACAATAGCTGGAGAGTCACCATACATCCGGGGTCTTCCTGCACCAACAATAGCTGGAGAGTCACCATACATCCGGGTCTTCCTTCACCAATAATAGCTGGAGAGTCACCATACATCCGGGTCTTCCTCCACCAATACTAGCTTGAGAGTCGCCATACATCCGGGTCTTCCTCCACCAATAATAGCTGGAGAGTCACCATACATCCGGGTCTTCCTCCACCAATAATAGCTGGAGAGTCACCATACATCCGGGTCTTCCTCCACCAATAACAGCTGGAGAGTCACCATACATCCGGGTCTTCCTCCACCAATAATAGCTGGAGAGTCACCATACATCCGGGTCTTCCTCCACCAATAATAGCTGGAGAGTCACCATACATCCGGGTCTTCCTCCACCAATAATAGCTGGATAATCACCATACATCCGGGTCTTCCTCCACCAATAATAGCTGGAGAGTCACCATACATCCGGGTCTTCCTCCACCAATAATAGCTGGAGAGTCGCCATACATCCGGGTCTTCCTCCACCAATAATAGCTGGAGAGTCGCCATAATAGTATGAACTAAGCTGTTGGTGCGACTTTAAGCCACAAACACATACTAATAAACCAACTAGAGCTTACATGTAGGTCATACGTCTACCATAGTTGTTATTGGTTCCCAGAGTGGAAGTCGTGATAACGCAGTGGATGCGCGTTCGCTTCAGGTGCGAACGTTCCGGAGTTCGAGCCCCGCTGGAGCCGTTACGAGTGTACCCTTAGGCAAGGCATTTAATTTCCACGTTGCCTCTTCTCTCTCCCTCGTGGCGATGGATCACACCAGGAATGAGGTCTCGAGAGTGATTAATATAAGTTAAAAGAACTTGTTTCGCAATCGAGCTAAAATAAATTTGTATAAACTAAAGTTACCAGGTGTCATTTTGAGCAGTATTTCAGGACAGGGTGGGCGTCCTGGTAGAACCACCGACTTTCCACAATATAACTTCCTCGTGTGACATAATTCGACACGCCAGTTGGATGGATTTAGACATACATGTACAGCGATGAGCGGCAAGTCATTTGCAGTCGACGACCATAACCAACTCTGCCATGAATGCCCCCGGTGGGTCAGGTGTACTGTCTACCAACTTGTGGAGGATTGCAACACAGTATGTGGGGTTCTCTCTATTTATTTTCCGTTTATGTCAAACGCCATGCTGGAATCGAGAGTAGACGTGGTTCTAGGGTTTCACAATAGCTTACGTCAGTTGTTTAGATAACCAATTCAACGGCCATTTTGTTTGCTAACTCTAAGCTGAAATTGATGGTGTTTCGTGGAATAGGCCCACGGCCAGCACCGAGCCAATCAGGATATATCTATATTCCCGGTAAAATACAAAACAAACACAGACATTCTTGAAGATCTTTATTAAGCAGATTGTAAAACATTGATAGATTATGTAAGTTGATTAAAGAAACACACACAAAAAATCAATAAAATAATCCAAAAAAAAATCTTAAATAATTATTTGGTATGGTACGACAATTAAAGCTGCTTAAACCCCCTTTTTTCATTAACCTAAAAGGGCATAGATAGTAACCTACGTCACTGCGGCGTAAATGGAAGTTTCACACATGAAATACTGTATTTAATTGAAGAGTTGTAACTGAATATGTTATTAATACACTGACAGATGTTAGTGTGTTGGACTCTTCATCACAAAAGTGTTTACCATATTGAAGACCACAAGTGTCTAATTAATTTTCTCGCTGACACAAAAACTGACAAAAATCTAGGCGAAAATTTAATTAAAGAATGAGAGATGCTACTTTGGACAAAAGACAATTTGATTTAACCGTGAATGAAAAATGATACTACTTTATGGTGATGTAATATACGGCGCCAAGTTTACAGAACAGTTTTCGACCTGCGAAAATATACGTAATCTTTCTGAAACTTTACGCTAAATTATTACGTCAATGCCAGAGCAGTTTATTTCATGAATATTTGAATACAGAACGTGCACGTATTGTTGGAATAGGTACATTTGACATTTACTTTCACCTTGCTATTTACGCTGTTCCGTGACTCGCATTTCAAATAGCCGAGCCAGCGACTTTGTATTGAAAGACGCACTACCACGGACAGTAACACTCACAAGATTTTGAATATATGTCAGAAGCGAACATTAATTTTGACCTTGCTGTTTGAGTAAAATCACCAGCAATTTATAGCAAATATAGGGAAACAAGATGTTGCAAGATGAAAACTAATATTACCTAGGAAATGCAAACAAAACGGCTTCCCCCCCAAGTTAAAGCTAACAAAGGCGAAACTGAATTAGTACAATACTGGTATGTTATCTTGAACAAACTAATAAAGATTAAGGAACGTGATTACATTCCTGACCATTTCATACAACAGTTCCGACCAGCGGTACATTTTCCTATTGAAAATACTTTGTATGAAATTATCGATAGATGTAAACGAACCCTTCAATTCAACTAAGCACCACATTTTAAAAACAATGTCCGCAATTGACTTCGTAACGTGTAAAATGCCATGTTACGCGTTCGTAAGTAACCTACTTTTAATCTATATGGAACTATAATTTCTAAGCAGAATACAAATCGTCACACAGCAGGCGGTCCAGCCAACCTGTCATGTTGTACGAACATATTTTACAAAGAAAATTTTAAAAACCCACCCAAAACAGCAATTTCTATTTCGTATTTGATTGACTGTATGAAATGATAATTTCTAAGTGAATAGCTCATCACGTAACAAGTAGCCCAGCTGTCCTGTTATGTTTTACAAGCATACTCTACAAAGTACTATACCAAAACAACGAACTCGGACAATGCAATATTGCATGCAATAAATGTCAATGCCGGAATGGGCGATCTATAATACCAGCTTACACCTGGGGATTTATTCCCCGACACCAGACTATTCTAACCAGATATATAAACCGAGTACCAGTACATACCCGAGGTTACCAATGCCAGAGAATCGTTTCACGAAAATTAGTGGTGCTTATAATGGACATTAAAGCTAGAAATGTTCGCAAACGTTCACTAACCAGCAGTTAATATAACTTAATATACAACTTTGCGAAATCAAACGCTTTACATATGTTTTAGGTATTTTTCAAAAATCCCTTTCATTTGCATATTTTCATTTTTGTCCAAGTTGTAGCGTCTCTCTACTTTATGTCGAAAATAAATACATCAAAACATAAATGACAAAACAGAAACAGTGAAGATTATATATAAATTTGTAAAAACCAACAACATGCTCGGATAAACGACTCGTGTAAATGACCCGCATATACACATTGCGTTATTGAAAATGTCAAAAATAACCGTTTCTAAGCACACACACGCACGCACGCACGCACGCACACACACACACTCACGCACGCACGCACGCACGCACGCACGCACGCACGCACGCACGCACGCACACACACTCACGCACGCACGCACGCACGCACGCACGCACGCACACTAATTATACAGTATTAGATACATGTGTGTCTGACATCGCAATACATTGCATGCAGTGGACAATCAAGAAAACGTTTTATTTCTGAACCAGCAGAAATAAAAGATGTCGACAAAGACAAAAACACAAATCCATCAGAATTCCGGAAGTTGGAAGTTCTTGCAAATATTGGAAATATTAATGAAAACAAAACAAACAATAGTGACACGCAAAATAAACATAACGACAAAATACGGGGTATATTTATAAAGCTACTAAATATTAAATTGGCTACCAGCGCCAACAATTTACTTTTGCTAAACTCAAATAAGACATCTAGCTATACAAAAGCAAACATGTAAAGTTATTTACAGTAGTCACAATCTACCATCTAGCTGCAGGATTGCATGTACAGTACAATAAGTACATTAATACTTATTTACATGTCGCTCTGTACAGGGAATAACGCACCAATCAGCATGCCGCTCTGTACAGGGAATAACGCACCAATCAGCATGTCGCTCTGTACAGGGGATAACGCACCAATCAGCATGCCGCTCTGTACAGGGAATAACACACCAATCAGCATGTCGCTCTGTACAGGGGATAACGCACCAATCAGCATGCCGCTCTGTACAGGGAATAGCACACCAATCAGCATGTCGCTCTGTACAGGGAATAACGCACCAATCAGCATGCCGCTCTGTACAGGGAATAACACACCAATCAGCATACCGCTATGTACAGGGAATAACGCACCAATCAGCATGCCACTCTGTACAGGGAATAACGCACCAATCAACATGTCACTCTGTACTCTGTACAAGGAATAACACACCAATCAACATGTCACTCTGTACTCTGCACAAGGAATAACATCGACATTCTCTTACTGTTTTATATAGACTCCTGCAAAGGCACACTCAAATTAAGCACTTAATTTATAATATACATGTAACAAAACTTTAACACTGATTAATAATCCTGGATTGTTCTTTATGTATGCAATAGACAACATGACATTGTCAATAAACACCATTGCGTCCTGCGCATGCGTATAACCTTCATGAACCAGCATGAACACATTCTTAATAGAAATAACCTAATCAGGTTTGAAGCACGGTCCGCCAAAAGTCACTCACTGTTGATGGGTTATGCAATGAAGATGATAGCGATGTCTATAAACAGTGTGGATGTGTTTACCATGTCCCGCCAGCGGGACAAGATGAAACCAGTTCACTATACGAAGTTGTAGTCTGTTCACTAGTTCCCGGCCCGCACGAATCAGCAGAGATGCTCCAGAATGGTGAAATGGCAATATGCCATACATTAACAAGGATGTAAGTAACACTTACACAAAAGCCTACTGGGTTGTTTTATAAGATTTGGGGGCTTGGGTCCCTGAAAATATAGAAAATAACATAAATTAGAGCTTATTCAAACCGACGGGAAGAATGACACGAAATCAACAGATAAACTAAATGTCAAAGTTCGAGTTGTTTTTCAAAATACAGTCTACTCAATTATGTATGCATACTGTAGTTACTGTGATTATAAGTGAATAGTTTATATAAATATTGCTCAACACCCCCTTTGTATCTTTCTGTAGAATGCGTTGCACACGGAGACATTCTAATGAGCAGATGCTTAGAAATAGAGGACATTTGTGTTTACTAATGTCCTCTATTTCTAAGCATCTGCTCATTAGAATATCGTAGGAATGTAGGAAGTCGTGGTAGCGCAGTGGATGAGATGAGCGTTCGCTTCAGGTGCGAAAGGTCCGGAGTTCGAGCCCCGCTGAAGCCGTTACGATTGTGTCCTTAGGCAAGGCATTTAAATTCCACTTTGCCCCTTCTCTCTCCTTCATGGCGATGAATTCCATCAGGAATGAGGTCTCGAGAGTGATTAATATAAGTTGAAAGAACTTGTTTCGCAATCGAGCTAAAATAAATTTGTATAAACTAATTTGTGTTTACTAGTGTAAGATTGGAATTCATCGAGTGATAAACAGATAGTTCCAGCATAATTTTCAAGTTAGTTTCTGTTTGCTGTCAAAATTAAAAACAATAGACAAAACACATTTAAACATATTACTAACGTCATACTCCTGTTTAGAATGATTGTCTCAGTTTCAAAAACAGTGTTATCATGTAATAATTTGTACTTCTTACAAAACCAGTATGTAATCCATTTTCGTTTTGTATACAATATACTGTACACTATGAACGAATAAATTTGTTTATGTCAAAACGACAAGTATTTCAGTATTGAATCAACCATTGTGATCAGTTGTTAACATTTTTAATGTACTTGAAAATATAGAATGTTATTTAGACTAGGCTAGCTTTCGTTTTCGGTTGGCTCTCGAGCTTAGTTTCACAAAGCTCTCGAGCTTAGTTTCACAGAGCTCTCGATCTTAGTTTCACAGAGCTCTCGAGCTTAGTTTCACAGAGCTTTCGAGCTTAGTTTCACAGAGCTCTCGAGCTTAGTGTCACAGAGCTCTCGAGCTTAGTTTCACAGAGCTCTCGAGCTTAGTTTCACAGTCTCGAGCTTAGTTTCACATAGCTCTCGAGCTTAGTGTCACAGAGCTCTCGAGCTTAGTTTCACATAGCTCTCGAGCTTAGTTTCACATAGCTCTCGAGCTTAGTTTCACAGAGCTCTCGAGCTTAGTTTCACAGAGCTCTCGAGCTTAGTTTCACATAGCTCTCGAGCTTAGTGTCACAGAGCTCTCGAGCTTAGTTTCACAGAGCTCTCGAGCTTAGTTTCACAGAGCTCTCGAGCTTAGTTTCACAGAAACAAGTCATGATTATAATAGTAATGAATGTTATGTGCATAGATCACTTTCAACTTTGTTTCTTTAAAATTGCTTGCATAATAACTGCGACACTTGTATACAATATAAGTGCTTCTGAACAGGAATTTGACTTTTAAGGTGCAGTGAGCAATATCTTGTTCTTACCACATGGTTCCCAAGATTGCTGCAGGAGTTTCTTTAGATGATACAGTTCACTCTCCTTGGTAAATGGCTCTAGATCGCAAGGAGTACTCTCGATAGTATCGACCAGCGACATATCAAGAGGCACGCTGATTGGTTCCAATAACCAACTGTCTGATTCCAGGATATCATCTCGACCGTCATATCCAGGCGATGAGCCGGGACTCATGTCGGTGTACCTCCGATCCAGTGAGTGTTGTTGTTTAAGGCAAGAGTTTGAGCCGAATGTTGATGAAATAGGCGATGATTCAGTCACACTACATGTATATGATCTTGGAGAGGCAGCAGGTGAAATGGAGTCGGTGGAGTATGTTGGGGACATCATGTTGGCATCCGGACCAGCGGTATCAACAAGTCCCAACAACTCTTCAAGATCAGTACATTCTTCCATAGTGAGTTCTTCCTTGATGTTGCAGACAGGTTGCAACAATGGCTGCCTGAGTACAGATGAGGACTTTGACATCATGAGAAGTTGGTGTGGTGTTGAGATGAGTGATTGGTTGAGATGTTCATCAGTTGTGACTTGTACTGCTGGTTCAGGAGAAAGCGGCTCAACTTTGATGTCAAAACTAGTCTCCATTTGCTGTGCTGGTTGCAGGTCATCAAAGAATGAGTCAACGAATATAGCATCGATGATTGGCAAGTTTTTCTTCTTGTTAGGTGGTACGCAATTTGCTTGCTTTACGACTGGGGTTTCTGAGATTGTCTGAGTCTGTTTCAGCTCCTTTAGTCTGCTCATGACATATGTTGTCAGCTGTTTGATTTCTTGTGTTTCTTGTTTCATCTCAGTCGTGGTGACCCCCTGTGGCTTTGGAGAGTTGGCTGGTGATTGGTCTGGAGTAAGATAACAATCCGGAATTGTAATTTCGGGTACGACCTGTTCCAGTGTACAGGTTGGTGCTAGTTTCTGGACAACAGCTGGGGCTCCAACAAGCATCGCTTTCTTTTGTCTGATGGCTTGTACAGGACATATGACAGCAGATTGGTACATCGCGGGTAGGGTTTCACCGCCGTAAACGTCGACACCATTACCAGAGGTCCGTACGTCACCCACACCCTGGTTATTTCTGAATACATTCACATTCATGACATAGTTGGTCTGGTCAGAATTTGTGAAGTCATGGAAACCTACATCTGGATTATCGTCTGCAATCACCCTCGCTATTTTGCTAGGTTTACATGAAGATATGAAGTTTTCTTGTAGTTTTCGTTTCAAAGCTTTGATGGTACTCGTGTGACCATGTTGTGGTTGCTGAGCAAGTTCCTCAACCCCAGGCATTCCATACTGGTGCGTCTGCTGCGGATACTCGCTTTGACTCGAATGAGGATCTCCATACTGGAATCTTGACTGATCACCATAGTAAGCTTGCTGTGGGTTTGGATGTTGTATAAATGCTGATTGAGCCTGGTTGCGACCTAATACATCTTGATCAACCGCTTGTTGGTAGTTGTGGAAATGATGTCCACCGAAGAACATATCAGGTGCTCTAGAGGCATACAAAGCAAATAACTGGCCCTGGATCTTGAACTGTTTTGCTTCTTCTTCACTACAAGTACAATAAATGCAAATATAAACGCTGCATGTTTTAATTGCTTAGTACATTTATAATAATATTTTACAGTAGATGTTGTGTGCTATGTAATTTCATTTTAATGTTTTGTCAACGAGAAATAATTCAAGGATTCTAATTTTGTCTTAAATGAATAACGTTTTAAGGGAAAACAGATGGATCATTGTTTCTATATTTCAACTTTTTCTCTCACCTGACAACTTGATTAATGCAGACGATCACTGGGTCGTCATTGTTGGAAACGAGCGCTTGTCTAACATGCATCACTGTGTTGACCCAGATGACTTCATTCGTCTGTGTGAGCATGCGCACCGTCATCATACATCCCATTTCGTGGCGAGATTTTATCACTGTAAACAGATGGGTGTGAAATACGTAAACGGAAATACAACATAGCATGATAAATGAACCTGAAAGTAGTCGTGTATTTGTGTATTCAAATGTAGACATTAGTCCATTTATATTATAACAAGACATCATAATATAATTATATTTAGTATTTTGAATAGACTCTTCTATCCAATGGAGAACCAGAGAGCTATAAATACTATTTGTATTTTATTTAGTTTACAATAAGTGTTAATCAATCGTGATTAGTTTTTATTTCTTCATGTGGGAGGAAACCAGAGTACCCGGAGAAAATCCACCCATCCGATATGGCAACCATCGTACTATCTCACGTACTTCCCAGACGTAGGATCGAACACTGTTTGCATTGGTAACAAGCAAGCGTGCTAACTACTGCGCTAACCTAACAGCCACTATATAATACTGTTATATATACGTTTCTGTGAGAACAAACTAGTCTAGCCCATTCTGTTGAAATTACGAATTTTGATATATGTTAATTTTGATTAATATTTTAAATACTTACGTTGCATATGCTTGGCCCTGGCTTCTGTAAGGTCTTCTGGATGCAGCATCGAGTACCAAGATTTCTTTTCGATCTGTTCATTAGTAATACCAAGGTGAAACTCTCCACTGGAAAAAGAGAGCAACATATGTTATAAGCAAATGACGCACACATACTTCATTCTCTTAACCACATAGCATTATTTGCACTGTTTGTTTGTCTTGTGTCGTTGCTTCCTTGTGTTTGCTTGGTCAGACAGACATAAATGTTAAAGGTCTTAAAGGTATGAGTGTATTCTATTGTTATATGCTCTTTCGTTTACATATTAATTTATGATTCAATGAAGGACATGTCAAGTTTGTGCACATTGTAGTTGTAACATACGCTACAGTGATTTCAATGAAGGAGATGTGATGTTTTTGTAGTTGCAGTTTGTGTTACAGTTATTTCAATGATGGATATATCAAGCTTGTGTAGTTGTAACTTACGTTTCCGTGATTTCAATGAAGGACATGTCCAGTTTGTGTACACTCCGAAAGATGACAGTGTTGTTCTGTATGAGACTCTCCTTTACATCCGGTGTAATCAGCGGTGTGCACAATGCCATGAACACGTGCTGCTCGGCAACACCAGCTTCCTTCTGGCTGACTGGTACAAAATGTCCCTTCACGTGCATAACCTATTTTAAACGTATATAAGAAGATCCATGAAGGTACAGCACATGTATAATTTGTATCGGTATAATTTTAGGCATTTTATCTTGTCAGCTTATATATAAACTCTATCATAGATTTCAGCTATATCGTCTGCTGTATTTGTTGTGCTGTATACTACAAGTCTATAGTATCGTGTAGTCCTTCATTCTGAAGGTTTTGTAGGAATAATATATTTTAGTGCAGTGTTTTGACGTAGGGCACTGTCCAGTGCTTTGACGTATGACACTGTGCAGTGCTTTGACGTAGGGCATTGTGCTTTGATGTAGGGTATTGTGTATAGTGCTTTGACGTATGGTATCGTGCAGTGTTTTGACGTATGGTATTGTGCAGTGTTTTGACATATGGTATTGTGCAGTGTTTTGACGTATGGTATTGTGCAGTGATTTGACGTATGATATTGTGCAGTGATTTGACGTATGGTATTGTGCAGTGATTTGACGTATGGTATTGTGCAGTGATTTGACGTATGGTATTGTGCAGTGTTTTGACGTATGGTATTGTGCAGTGCTTTGTTTTCCAATAGCTATACGTGTACACTGTGTTACTATATTCTAAAGGAATAGTAATGTTATGACTTGTGGTACAATATCGTTAATGTAATCGCGAGTATGGCATAGTTTATACACATTTATTTGAGCTAGATTGCGAAACAAGTTCTTACAACCTCATTTCTGATGGAATCCATCGCCACGAGGGAGAGAGGAGGAGAGGCAACGTGGAGTATGACATAGTACAGTGTATGGCTATGAATCCATCGCCACGAGGGAGAGAGGAGAGGCAACGTGGAGTATGACATAGTACAGTGTATGGCTATGAATCCATCGCCACGAGGGAGAGAGGAGAGGCAACGTGGAGTATGACATAGTACAGTGTATGGCTATGAATCCATCGCCACGAGGGAGAGAGGAGAGGCAACGTGGAGTATGACATAGTACAGTGTATGGCTATGAATCCATCCACGAGGGAGAGAGGAGATCAACGTGGAGTATGACAAGTACGTGTATGGCTATGAATCCATCGCCACGAGGGGGAGGAGAGGCAACGTGGAGTATGACATAGTACAGTGTAGGCTATAATCCATCGCCACGAGGGAGAGAGGAGAGGCAACGTGGAGTATGACATAGTACAGTGTATGGCTATGAATCCATCGCCACGAGGGAGAGAGGAGAGGCAACGTGGAGTATGACATAGTACAGTGTATGGCTATGTATCCATCGCCACGAGGGAGAGAGGAGAGGCAACGTGGAGTATGACATAGTACAGTGTATGGCATAGTACAGTGTATGGCTATGTACAGTGTATGGCATAGTACAGTGTATGGCATAGTACAGTGTATGGCTATGTACAGTGTATGGCTATGTACAGTGTATGGCTATGTACAGTGTATGGCTATGTACAGTGTATGGCTATGTACAGTGTATGGCTATGTACAGTGTATGGCTATGTACAGTGTATGGCTATGTACAGTGTATGGCTATGTACATGCTTGCATGGTATATAATCTGGGAACACTGTGAAGGTTTATTAATAGGGGCGTGTCTAGGTGCAAACTGATGCTCATACCAAACCATGGAGGTACGAGGTCAAGCTTAGCCTAGACATTAATAGGGGCGTGTCTAGGTGCAAACTGATGCTCATACCAAACCATGGAGGTACGAGGTCAAGCTTAGCCTAGACATTTATAGTGTGCGTTGGATCGATTTTTGGAATATCTGGGACAACCAAAATATAATTGTTAAGGAATGGACTGTGTATGCCTACAGTAACGGCGTTGAATTACATAAATTCACTGTGCAGGCCTGGGCCTACAGTAACCGGGCCTACAATAACGGTGGGGCCCGGGACTACAGTACAGTTAGAATTATACCAATGCACTGTGCGATTCCCTAGCTTGGTTTTAATTAACATGCTAACATATTATATAGGTAGAGATTAATACAGCGAGATTAATAGACAGGTAATACCTAATCTCCATGCTTTACGACACGTGGCAGCTTATCTTATCCAAGGGCGTACAGACATGAACTTAACGTGTTGTTTCCGCGCTAAATCATTAACCCGCACATCATTGTATTAGTGTCTTGTGAAAGTACAGAAGGGATAGAAACAGATTACAATAATTGGAGGTGACGTCATACTTCCAGGTGCCACCGACAACGCCTATTCTGAAAGAAGTAATTACCAGTGTGGTCTACAGTATCGGTTCCCAATCATGGCATCAATATAGAAACATGTCGAAGGAAGCTATCAATGCGAGTATCGTAATTAGTTAAGCAAATTATTCAATGACGCCCTTAATGAAAACTATGTTTAATCTATGCCAGTAATAAGCTACTTTATTAGTATACATGTATACTAATTTATTTGAGCTCGTTTGCGATATTAATCACTCTTGAGACCTCATTACTGATGGGTTACATCGCCACGAGGGAGAGAGAAGAGACAACGTGGAATTTAAATGACTTGGCTAAGGGCACAATCGCAATGGCTCCAGTGGGGCTCGAACTCCGGGCTTTTCGCTTCGGAAGCGAACGCTCTACCACTGCGCTATCACGACACCCACTTCTACTTTATATTGTGTCGCTGGATATGTGTTCCGCTTATAACGTATTATTTGTGTTAGTTAATATATCCAATTATGTGTGACCAGTCTAGATTATATATGCACTGTGGTTTTGTGTTGAATGTAATTACTTCATTAAACGGGAATTCTGACAGCTTATTGCCGGAGGGTGTTTTGGTTGACAAAAACAAAGAAGCTAAGGGATTTGTAGCGCCATGTAGCAGTACAGCTGTTGGGGGTAACATCTTTATTTGAAGATAACAGAACTAAACGTAAAGCGGTGGGACTGTCCCTTCGGCTCCCAGATAAGTTAAATCGTCCATTAGTCAGTCCCTCATATGATTTTATCATGCATGTTTGTGTCTGTCCGGGTCTAGCAAGCTGCACAGGTAATTATCGCAGCGTTTATTTAACGCCGCTATCGGTTGCCCATTTGAGCGGCGGGCAGTTTACCTAACAACACCTTTCCTGGACAGGCTCCTGCGGTTAACCAGTACTTGGTGCACCAATCTCCGTTAGGAACTGCCAACTTTTTCATATAAATGAGACACGGTCTGAGTGGGGCTCGAACCTGTGATCATCAGTGATGATAGGTAACAGTGGTATGAAAGTCAGCGACCGTAACCACTCGACCACGGAGGCGGAGTATCGCAAGTCGCCTCCGCCGAGTCATGTGGGCGACTGGAGTATCGCGGTTGAAGATTTGTAGCTTTATTTAAAGTCGCCTCCGCTGAGGCTTGTGGGCGACTGAAGTATCGCAGTTGTGTCACCTCAACGAGTAAGTAGATTGAAGTGGAAAGGAAATATAACTTTGCTCGTTTACATGAAATGACTTGTGGTTGGATCTAACCTTGATGTTGGTAGGAGTAGTAGCCACAGTATCTGATGGACTACATGTACCAGCCACTAGAAACAGGCTATCAGATTAGTGCAGTGGTTAGCACGCTCGCTTCTCATCAATGTAATTATTCTATTTTCCCCGTGTCGTTCCCCTGTACGGCATTATTCTATGTCCCCGTGCCGTTCCCATGTAATGTATTATTCTATTTCCCCGTGCCATTCCCATGTAATGTATTATTCTATTCCCCCGTGCCGTTCCCATGTAATGTATTATTCTATTCCCCCGTGCCGTTCCCATGTAATGTATTATTCTATTCCCCCGTGCCGTTCCCATGTAATGTATTATTCTATTCCCCCGTGCCGTTCCCATGTAATGTATTATTCTATTCCCCCGTGCCGTTCCCATGTAATGTATTATTCTATTCCCCCGTGCCGTTCCCATGTAATGTATTATTCTATTTCCCCCGTGCCGTTCCCATGTAATGTATTATTCTATTTCCCCCGTGCCGTTCTCATGTAATGTATTATTCTATTTCCCCGTGCCATTCCCATGTAATGTATTATTCTATTTCCACCGTGCCGTTCCCATGTAATGTATTATTCTATTCCCCCGTGCCGTTCCCCTATAATATATTATTCTATTTTTCCTGTGCTGTTCCCCTACACTGTATTATTCTATTGTCCCCGTGTCGTCCCCCTGCAATGTATTATTCTATTTTCGCCATTCTGTTCCCCTATAATGTATTATTCTATGTTCCCCGTGTCGTTCCCCTTGTAATGTATTATTCTATTAACCCATGCCGTTCCCCCTGTAATGTATTACTCTATGACAGTGATATATCTTCATTACGGTGACTTGAACCTGTGTTAGTGCTTAATGGCGCTCCGTCTGTCAGATATGTCAACCGGTTGACAAATGACTTTGTGGCTAGTGTTACTTAGAATTAACTGTAAAAGATTTGCTACTGTGATATCGTTTGTTTATTTAAGAAAATGCGATGTTTCTTTCCTCGCTTCTTTCATGGTAGAAATGTACTACACTTTATCCCCCCTCCTCCCTCCCCGAAAAAAATGACATACAATGCATCCCTTGTTCATTGAGTAAAACAGGTTTTCTGGTACAGGTAGCAGAAGTGAATGTTACAGGTTCACCATTTATTACCGCATACTGTGCTGGTGTATTTGTGTTGTTGTTTTCCCGAATTATTATTGTTATCTTTAATACTTCACTTGTTCCAAGTGCTGGTGAAACACAAAGACGGCATAAGAACATTAGTTCAATGAGGCGGTGAAAAAAGACTAAATATCAGACGATATTGCGTGTATTACTTTCTGGCATCTACTCAGATACAATCCCACCAGGCCAGTCAGTGCTGGGAATTGATGGTAGACTTGGCAACTACCTCGTATATACGGTGCCAGAGAGATGGGGAAGTGCGCACACTACTCATTAATTAGCACACATGTTCGTAGCCATACAAACTATATTAGCAAGTGTTGTAGATTAATGTCAAGCAATATTCCATACTGAACAATGCATTAATGAATCTTTATCATCTTTCACGGCGAAATATAGATTATTTTTTATATTTATAGAGAAGATGACCTAATTAATTTTGAAATAATTGTCCTTAGGGCTTTCGAAACTAGAACCAGCGGATCCGATGACATTATGCATCGTACGGTCATTTGTCTCACGTGTGTTCAGGCGTCCATCGGAGACCCAAAGATACATGCTGTTATGAGTTCTACATTGTCGTTATATCGATACACTTTCTTGTTGCGGTGGTTTGACACCACTGGTTGTGGGTAGTATTGTGCGCGTGTTTGTTGCAATTAACGGCTCTCTTAGGATGAGATTATCAAATTTCTCTGCTAAATTGAAATAAAAGCGTATAACAATGTGGGAAGATACAATTGTCATGGCAACCCCCGGTAACCTATGCGAATGTGAAACTATATGAAATACATTTATTCCAGTCTTATATCGAACAATAGCACGTGACCCATAAACCTACGCATTCTAGAATGAATGCGTCTGCATTATATTTATATCTGATACGGTTGTAGTACAGGTCGGGAACCTATTATATCCGATACGGTTGTCGTACAGGTCGGGAACCTATTATATCCGATACTGTTGTCGTACAGGTCGGGACCGTTTCTATCCGATACGGTTGTAGTACAGGTCGGGACCGTTTCTATCCGATACGGTTGTCGTACAGGTCGGGAACCTATTATATCCGATACGGTTGTAGAACAGGTCGGAAACCGTTTATATCCGATACGGTTGTAGAACAGGTCGGAAACCTATTATATCCGATACGGTTGTAGAACAGGTCGGAAACCGTTTATATCCGATACGGTTGTAGAACAGGTCGGAAACGGTTTATATCCGAATTAGTATTTCTTCAGATTGTATTAAAATGTTAATTATTGCAAATTAATTTGTTATAGCTGTATGCTAATTAAAACAGAAATGTGAAGGAGATTGTGTGAAACAGCCTCGATATATTGGTGTTGTGTTTCCAGTTTATATAAGTCTGCCCGTCCGAAGGCACTATATGTGAGAAGATTTGTTTCAGTTCGAATAGCATAAATTATGATGAACACAGCTGTGTACTTAATGTGTAAATTTGTCGAATTTTGATGAATGCAGCTGTGTACTTAATGCATACATTTGTCGAATTATGATGAACGCAGCTGTGTACTTAATGTGTAAATTTGTCGAATTTTGATGAATGCAGCTGTGTACTTAATGCATAAAGTTGTCGAATTATGATTAACGCAGCTGTATACTTTATAACAGTTTCACTCGTATAATATTCGTTACATTTCATTTGTTGAACAATTATTGTGCAGTCTGTGTATTATGTATGTTATTTGAAAGCAATAAAATATGTTTAAACAAGGTAGATTGTGTTAATCGTAATGCTCTCTCCATAGCTCGAGATGTTGGTGATGTTGTTGTTGCTGTTGTTGTTGCTGTTGTTACTGTTGTTATTCATTTTAATTAGGCTATGTGTAACCAGTTGCATTATGATCCGACCCCGCCGTGTGCTCCACACGACTTGGCTTGTTTTCAGCAAGCGCAAAAGACGATTTACCATTACCGAAAAGGGCACTTTGCCCCTTGGGTTTAGAGAGTATATGTCAAAGTGCAATTTTGCTGCCAACGTGGGTCACAGTATTGACCAATGAGATCAACGTATACTGTGACCCTATATGTTTATTGCACGATATGGTTGCCATGATTGTTCGTGCCTTTACATTTCTTGATGATGTTACAAATCTTTATATATCTCTGATTCAACAAATGAGCCTCCCCGTCTCATCAGATTGTAAGCTGCTAATGGAATGTAACAGCGTTTCTGATTGGTTAGCGATGTGCAGTGTCATCTTGAGTCAGTTACTTTCTAAATACTTCTTTCCTGGTCGAGCAAGTTTTATTAAATGTTCCTATGATTAAAACATGTTGGCGCCAGTCATTTTCTATTCTTGCTGGGAAAGCCAACGCGTGGGAAAAAAACATATGCTACATTCTGTTGAAAATACAACAGGTGTTCCCCATCGCCGAATATCGCTGAAAGCACATGTGAGCTAATCGCTATCTGCATTTTATGTACAGCATGTGAAATGTTTCAAGATGTAATTCGGAATAGATATTGCTTCACAGTGTCCAGCACACCCTGGAGTATGTCTGACTATCCTGTCATCTATGCTATAAATCGGAATTGCAATTGTGTTTTTATGCCATAATGTTGTGACCTTCTGTTTACAGAACAATAGAGCTTGCTGGTAGTGACATAACAATTATTGAACAGGATACAGTCAAACCTGTATTATGCAGTCGGCCAAGGGAATCACAGAAAGTGGCTGTTTAACACAGGTGGCTGGCTTGCTACTTCATAACGGTCAAATGTATAATAAAACAACATATTGGGAATCTGTAATCTGGATGTTTAATACAGGTTGGTTGCTTAATGGAGGTGACCACTATCACAGTGTTGACTGTATACATTGTATTGTATGTATCGCATACATAATATAATATGCGTTGTGTATACAATCTAACATACGGGTATCAGAAATTATAACAGGGAATGTATATAGTGTACACAATCTACATACGGATGTGAGACACTATAGCAGGGAATGTATATAGTGTACACAATCTAGCATATGGGTGTGAGACACTATAGCAGGGAATGTATATAGTGTACACAATCTAGCATACGGGTGTGAGACACTATAGCAGGGAATGTATATAGTGTACACAATCTAGCATACGGGTGTGAGACAATATAGCAGGGAATGTATATAGTGTACACAATCTAGCATACGGGTGTGAGACACTATAGCAGGGAATGTATATAGTGTACACAATCTAGCATACGGGTGTGAGACACTATAGCAGGGAATGTATATACTGTACACAATCTAACATACGGGCGTGAGACATTATAGCAGTGAACCACTCCTACTACCATATTACGGGCTCAGCTCGACCACTCCTATTACCATATTACGGGTTCAGCTCGACCACTCCTATTACCATATTACGGGCTCAGCTCGACCACTCCTACTACCATATTACGGGCTCAGCTCGACCACTCCTACTACCATATTACGGGCTCAGCTCGACCACTCCTACTACCATATTACGGGTTCAGCTCGACCACTCCTACTACCATATTACGGGTTCAGCTCGACCACTCCTATTACCATATTACGGGCTCAGCTCGACCACTCCTACTACCATATTACGGGCTCAGCTCGACCACTCCTACTACCATATTACGGGCTCAGCTCGACCACTCCTACTACCATATTACGGGTTCAGCTCGACCACTCCTACTACCATATTACGGGTTCAGCTCGACCACTCCTACTACCATATTACGGGCTCAGCTCGACCACTCCTACTACCATATTACGGGCTCAGCTCGACCACTCCTACTACCATATTACGGGCTCAGCTCGACCACTCCTACTACCATATTACGGGCTCAGCTCGACCACTCCTACTATAGTTTAGTACTAACCTTCACATCTCCAAAGCCGCCTTGCCTCTTCAATGTTCTGGACATATTCATCCGACAGAAGAATGAGATCTTTCTATCATAGTGACCTTCCGTGGAGCCTGCGCCATGAAGCAACTGTGCCTGCACGGTGCCATGGTCGCGCTTGTCCACGATGTCAAACAGGCTATCACCCTGGGTCTTCATGTCCACCTGGAATTGAAGATAAATAGTGTTTATAAGACCACTGTATAGTGGCGTTCGTGGGCCCATAGTAGAGCATCGGATTTGGATTCGAAGGGTCTCGCGTTCGTACTTGGTCACGGTACGTATGTAGTGCCATTGAGCAAGGCACCTCACACACATTGCTTAATACTGGTTAACCACTTAGGTTGGCTAAGTCTGCTCAGAAAGCAATGACAATGTTATACTTCAATGTTGGAGTCCTCTCCTTTAAACGATAAGACAGACACCTAATGCTCTCAGACATTGTGTTAAACGTTATACAGATGATAACAGCAATAAACTGCATACAAAGAAAACACACTGGACTGGCGAATTGTTGACAGGTGGTCTCTGTTCATATGGTTTAAAATGAACTAAAATAACGGTGTGAGAACAGCATAGTGATCTTACGAAACAGGTGGTCATTATGTGGAAGCAGTGTTCATCGTACGTGTATACTGTATATAATTCGCCCATCTAGTTAGTACGCAATTGATTATATTCTTTAACATGTCATAGCGTGTTCTATATGTAATTGGTTTACACACATTTATTTTATCTCGATTGCGAAACAAGTTATTACAACTTATATTAATCACTCTCGATACCTCATTCCTGATGGAATCCATCGCCACGAGGGAGAGAGAAGAGGCAACATGGAATTTAGATGAATTGCCTAAGGGCACAATCGTAACGGCTCCAGCGGGGCTCGAACTCCAGACCTTTCGCACACGAAGCGAACGCGCTACGACTGCGCAATCACGATTTCCAAATGTAATTGGTATATAATATATCCACATAACGTACTAAAATGACTCATATCATAGTCTTTCGGATGAGACTTTAAACCGAGGTCTCGTATCGGTGATCTACACCGTGCACGTAAAAGAACCAGCGGAGAATCGGGAATGGGTATCTATCTGTATCATTGCACTATCCTCCAAAATCTAAAATGACTAATCTCTTCAGGTGGCGTCGTTGATATGGGCAAATGGTAGCAACGGTCATGAATAAATGTAAAACACACCCCATATGGAGTTGCTAAACAGTGATCCATACGTCAGGTTGCTATGCAGTAATTTCTAATTTACTTACACATGAATTTTGATGGGGATGGAATTGGGCATTTGTAAATTTGGAATGTATATTTAAAACGACATAAAATGCATTTATTCACGTATAAATGCGTTACTACTACAAATTCTTCCGAATACATTCGAACACTAACATTGATAAACAGTGTTTTTGTGAAAGTAGGATTTCATATAACGATCGTCCACGCTCCTGAATTGACATCAGAGTCAATACTAAGCGCGAGATAATATCGTTTAAGGATAATTTATCTAAGACTAGTCTACACATACATATGCATAGGCACACATGTGAGATATAACGGTAAATATGTACCATAAATATCATTATTCGGGATACACAGGTTGTATTACGCATGCATGTCGACCCTATTTACATTATTTTGTTATGTCAACAAACCGCGTATACGACGTTTGCTTATTTGTTGAAATACTCAGTATTTGAGGCAAATATTTGGGAAAAAATACTCATATAATAGGAAAATACATTCTGTAGAAATTTGCGTTTTCACCGATGTAGTGTCGCTTTAAATGACTCGCTAACTTACCATCGAGTGGCCGAGGTATTCTGTGACGTTTTCCGAAATATAGATCAGCTTCCCGTCCCGTGTCGTTACTAGAATAAACCCAGTTAGTGCCTGAAATATTAAATCGTTTGTAATAATAATAAACACATTATTTTACGAGAGAACTCATTTAACAAAGGTCAATCTACTACGAGGCCCTCAACATATATACACATCAAATGCAATCAATAGCTAGGGCTATAAAACTGCACATCAGAATTATATAGTAATGTTAAAGCTGAAAAGTAGAGAAACTATATATGTATATGATGATATATGGAATTGCCTAGTAGAGTAGAAAAAGGAAATGAAACAATTAATGGCAATGGTTGTTACTAACACATGTTGGTACCGTGAACCAGGACAAATATGTTGGTGCCGTGACCCAGGACACATGTCAGTGTTGAGAACAACCAGGTGACCGGTAATACATACAGGTGAAGTATCCACTTGGTGTGTGTTTACGTTTATTTATCGTCGCTACCGGTTGCCCATATGAGTGACGCCTCCTGAAGAGATTAGTCATTTTAGATTTTGGAGAATAGTGCATGCTACAGACAGAGACCCATTCCAGAGTCTCTCTGGTTCTTTTACGTGCACGGTGTAAAACACCGACACGAGATATCGGTTCAAAGTCACATCTGAAAGACTGTTTAATTTTATTATGGTCAGACGGGGGATCGAAGGAAGTTAGTTTGCGCCCCTACCAAGTCCTCAACAAGTATCAATGAGTGCTGGCGCCGTACTCGGCGTTTTGTTGTTGTATCATGTAGCTTTCCCATGTCTTATTCACTTGTCTCTGCCGTCATACATACATTATCTATACCTATACATAAGCACAATTTAGTAGATAGTGTGGAAAATGCGGTAATGGAGAAATATGTTACTGACTGGTCCACCTCTATTAACAGTGTGATAGGTGTTTCTGGACGTGGTCGCAATAAGCTTAGAACCTACTGTACATTTAAATTTAAATTTCAAACAGAAGTATATTGTAAAATGATTTTACCCACACGTCACAGATCAGCATTATGTAAATTTAGATGTGGAGTTGCTCCATTACGTATAGAAACCGGAAGGTATGAGAATTTACCACTTGATGAACGTAAGTGCCCTTTCTGTAATGTATTAGAAGACGAAAGTCATGTATTATTAGAATGTTCACTGTATGATGATTTGAGAGCTGTTCTCTTAGAGAAAGCCTCATTATATGAAAATGACTTTCGGAACAAACCTGTATCCGACCAGCTTAGAATTATTTTTACTACTATACCTCTGATTAGAATTGTTGCCAAAACCTGTTTTTATATTCTTCAAAGACGATCCTTTTATTTATGTAAATAATGTATCCATTTGATTTATTGATTGTGTGTCTCTTATCCATTCCGAGAAACAGCTGCTAATTAGTTCAACCGCGATCTGATCGAGGTTGATAACTGATATTTTAAAACATTTCTTAATTGCGCATTAGTGCTTATTTTCCATTTCAGTATTTCAAAATTTCCGGTTTTAGTAAGTATTTAATTTTCAATTAGCGACTGTTCCCCGGTTTTAATATGTAAATATAATAATATGTCGATAGACTGTGATAGTTTGATTATCTGTGATTACATTAGTCTCTTATAATTCTTTTATAATGAATGGTGTTGTACTATGCCACGATAATTTGTTGTGTATATTTTATGTATTGTACAACGATGAGACTGAAATAAAGAATAAATCTACGCAAGCCTTATATTGAACATGCGCACACGTATGAATCGTCATACCATACGATACACAGCGAACAATAGTATATATACGTTGGTTATTAAGTTATGGTTTACTTGCAGTGAAGCATGCAACCTAAAAGGTTTATATAAATACGCAGGCAAATTAACCTTGAATGAAGCGTTAGATTTGTCTAACGATATGTTTTCTACCTGACTACGTATATCAGGTAGGTCTTCCAGTATATCAGGTGTGTCTTCCAGTATATAATGGAGGTCTTAACGTTGACTGAGTTTACAAGTATTGCTATATATGGTAATGTTTAAAGTGTCGTAGTTTAAAAACCAATTAAGCTCAATCCTATACACGCAATACCTGAATAAGCGCACGTACGCATTTCGGGGTGTTTTTTTTTGGCTGTTCGGTTTAACTCTTTGCAATTTGGTAAAATAAAATAATAGTTAATATAATTGTAGTAGACGACAATTCTTAAATGTGCTAGTTGTCTCATCTGTAAGTGAACACTGGAAATATGTCTTGGAATTTCACGACACAATTCTAATGATATATGATTGTTATTTTCGCCGCAAGCGTGCACAGACAGAACAGTGTCTCTTTATATGAAAAAGTTGGCAGTTTATTACGGAAGTTGGTGCCCTAAGTACTGGCTAACCCCTGGAGCCGGAAAGGAAAGGCTGTGAGGTAAACTGCTCAAATGGGAAACCGGTAGCGACGTTAAAAAAACTTAAATAAAAAATAGCGTCCAAAGAGTTCACATGTTTTCATATTTAATACGTTTATGCATATATATTGTCCATGTTAAATATATATACATATCGCTAGCGGGTTGTGAGAGTGGTGAGGCACATGTGCTGGCTCTTAATGTCCTAGCATACAGTACTGCTTGAATATACAGTTTACACCGTCACACTCCATCAATAATAATAATAATAATAAAGACTTTATTTTACGAGAGAACTCATTTAACAAAAGTTAATCTACCATGAGGCCCTCAACATACATATATATATACAAATCAAATGCAATCAAAAGATAGGACTATAAGTGAAAGCACATTGGAAATATATAGTAATGTCAAAGCTGAAAAGCAATATGGATTTGAAAATTTTACATCATTGCGCCCCCTCTAACTTGAAATCCTGAAACCGCCCCTGCATGCATAGATATTCAAACTGGAGGCTCACGTATGTGTTACGCGTTGGGGAGAGACCACGGTTTCAGGTTAGGTGGAATATAACCACCACATATTTTCGACATACGTCAAAGGGTATCCATTTCGGGATAGGGATCTACCACGTTATTAGACCCATCTTTCTATATGTCTTCATTTTGTGGCTTTATCCAAAACTAGTAATCCGCAAGACAATACAGTACGAATGATGTATTTTCCCAAACAAACAAACAAACAAACAAACAAACAACATTCCTGGCGATGAATTCCACCAGGAATGAGGTCTGGAGAGCGATTATTATAATGTTGTAAACACTTGATTCGCAATCGAGCTGAAATAAGCTTGTATAAATCAACTCCCGGACTGTGTGTTTTTACGTTTATTTATCGTCGCTACCGGTTGCCCATATAAGCGACGCCTCCTGAAGAGATTAGTTATTTTAGATTTTGGAGGATAGTGCATGAT
Organism: Archivesica marissinica; assembly: GCA_014843695.1. Classification (NCBI taxonomy): domain Eukaryota; kingdom Metazoa; phylum Mollusca; class Bivalvia; order Venerida; family Vesicomyidae; genus Archivesica; species Archivesica marissinica. The sequence goes on from CM026404.1 coordinate 89,876,806, forward strand.
ACAGACAGAGACCCATTCCAGAATCTCCTCTGGTTCTTTTACGAGCACGGTGTACAGCACCGACACAAGACCTCGGTTTAAACGTCCCACCCACACCGACACGAGATCTCGGTTTAACGTCCCACCTGAAAGACTGTTAATTTTAGTTGGGTCAGACGGGGGATCGAACCTGCGATCGCTGAATTACCAGCCCAGAACTCCCGGACTCACATGCTCTCCCGGACCAATAACACTTTTATGATGATTGAACTTATTGACCTCCGGCGAACCATGTGGGCGAGCGTATATAACACTTTGAATTTACTTAATTTCTTTTGTATGCCGTGATAACGAGAGCTGGAATGAGTTCCGCTAGACAGGCAAAGGCGTATAACGCTATAATTTACATACTTTCGCACATTCCACGATATTTTGTCGTAATTCAGAAAGAACTTAAATGAACAAACAAACTATCTGGAGCAATTTCCTGAAAGTGGTGAGGATCTGGAATGGGGGCTATGTCTGTATTATTGCAGAATGCGGAAGGTCGACGGTTGTCCTCGGATGCCTGGAATAGGCCTACTGTTAGATGGGCATATTTTATTCACATAAGGGATATAGTTTTTAATAACTATACCATTATATAACATAAGTATAAAATTAAATATGACCTATATAGTATATCTTTATTTCTGTCTCATCTATGTACAACAGTACATACATTTCAATTTATATTATAACACATACACATATAACACATAGCCATTCAACAAATGAGAATTATAAGAGATAATAGCATATTACAATACGTGAGACATGTTTTAGTTTCTAAAAACTATGTAGGCCTATAGGCCTATATATAAGTTTATTTAAAGTCACCACCGCATAAATGCATTTGGGCGACTAAAAAAACTATGTAGGCTGAGTGTGCTACTTTAATACCCTAACAACAACCAAACAAACCCAAACAAACCCAAACAAATGGACAAATCTTTTCAAAAGGAATCATTCATGTGGACAGTCGGTAGAACTGCTGAATAAACACAAAACAGATCAATTCAAATTCGGATTTATTACCCAATATGCAATAGGCATGAATAGAGGGATATAGCGTGATGTTCTAGATCTTGACATGGAATATATTCATTGATGCTTTAGTGGTTCATTTTCGAAATAATTTAATATCGAGAACTGTTGAGTTGTGTCTCATTAATACATCATTTTCAGTCATATCCAGCTTGCGTTTCACATTTACAATGACATTTAGACAACATTTACAAGGACATTTAGACAACATTTACAAGGACATTTAGACACTACATATTGATCAGTTACTGGCCCTGAATTCGTTGAATACTCCATATGAGTATTATCATTCCACAACATTTGGTTAGGGAACAGCAGTAAACACAAAGGATTCCGACTAAAAAAGCCAATCTATATTTATCAGCCAATGGAGGTAATAGAAAGACCAGCATTATATACATACAAGAGCCGTGCATATAACGATAACTAAATGTATTAATACATGAATTAAATGACGCCGGGTGAGCGCACCGGCGCCCGCCCCCTGAACTGGCAGTCCTGTGCTCGAGGTTATAACACTTTTCTCAGATTTCAAGCTGAAATTATTTGATTGGTTGTTTCTGAGTTTTACTGCCAGCTGAACCAATCGGAAGCTCGAGACTGAGTTTGAGATAGGAAACAAGTTTTATAACCCCCATGCCTGGGCTCGAACATGTCGCCTCTCGTTAACAGGGCGATTGTTCTACCGACTGAACTAACAGGGCTGCCTACATTATCATCTCACATAATGGGCTACTATACACACCATTACAAGTATAGTGTGTATGTGCTCCGTATAGTTACACCACGACGTACAGTTTTTAAATTTGTATTTAAGTTTATTTAACGTCGCTACAGGTTGCCAATTTGAGCGATGGGAAACACCTTTCTTGGGCAGGCTCCAGTGGTTAACCAGTACTTCGTGCACCAACCTCCGTAAGAAACTGTTAATGTTTTCATATAAAAAAAGACACGGTCTGAGCGAGGCTCGAACACGTGACCATCAGTGATGATAGGTTACAGTGGTATACAAGTCATTGACGTTAACCACTAGACCACGGAGGCGAACACCCACGTACAATGAACATAACATTATATTTGAATAAGATTTCAAACCAGCGTCGGATCGGTTAGATTAGTATTTTACATTTCTGAATAATATTGAGATAGGCTATAAAGGAGTGTTTGAAACGATCGTTTGCAATAAAGGAGTGATCAATGTTAGAGATATGTGTCAGTGTATTATTTGTACCCTAACGTATATCATTCAATGGGATCGTTATTCTATAGCCTACATACACTGTTCGCATATACATTATCACCGATCTGACTCATTGTGATGTTAACTGTTATGTTATTTATTCACAGGCAAGAATAGGCCTATAGTCGATCTTAATATTAAATTGCACACTTTAATAACATTATCCGGTTGATGGATACGTCAGGTATACACACCCATGGTATCTATTTCCGACATGGACACAGTAACGTAGCCAGAGGCAAAACTGTCCACCGAGTAAATCTAGGGTTCCCCCTTAAAAGTGTTGGAAGCGATTTCCTGCATTTTCTGATTTAATGATGTTTGACGTATATGTACTGACCTTTCAGCTCTCTAGCAGTCAACATTTATTACAGAAACGGGATTATTTTTTTTTGCAATTTATTTATTTAATGTTTCATTTTTGTTTGGGAAAGTTTAACCAATGCAGCTTCCTCGGTGTGCCTCAGTGTGGCTATGGGCCTGTGACACGGACGGCCTCACGAATGGGTACTCAAGCGGCTATCCATTATTACTCCCTTTCTTCTATTAGCCACGTAAAAGCAGACGGATCTGTAGTCCAGTGGTAACAATACAATTAACAGTCTTTCAGATGGGACTTTAAACCGAAGTCTCGTGTCGGTGCTGTATACCGTGCACGTAAAAGAACCAGAGGAGACTCTGGAATGGGTCTCTGTCTGTATCATTGCACTATCCTCTAAAAGCCTAAAATGACTATAATCTCTTCATGAGGTGTCGCTCATATGGGCTACCGGTAGCGACGATAAATAAGCGTAGGCTAATACACACACAGCCACACAGCCGTGTTATACCCACATAGCAGCTAACCATAGACTATTAGAACATAGATATAGTGTTCTCCTAACCACACAAGTACCTGTTAGTGTGTGCTGCATACAGAACTAGCACATACCACAGCAGTTTGGAAGTTTCGTTAATTTCAATTTAAACAAATAATTAAAAAACAATTAAATTTTTTTTTTTAATTTTCTTTATATTTTTGTCCAACTGGAGATCGTTCCATTATTGTTAGGTAAAGTAAAACATTTTATATTTTGGTTTATTTACTTGTTTTAAGGACTTCAAACATATGTGCGCACACATTTGTATGGTTTCTGCATCTGCCCAACTGCAATGCAACAAGCAACCATATACTAAGTTAGAAATTGGTTCTTACCGAAACCCGGTCCGCCTTCGTGGTCGAGTGGTTACGGTCGCTGACTTGTATACCACTGTAACCTATCATCACTGATGGTCACGGGTTCGAGCCCCGCTCAGGCCGTGTCTCATTTATATGAACAAGTTGGCAGTTTCTTACGGAGGTTGGTGCACCCAAGTACTGGTTAACCGCTGGAGCCTGCCCAGGAAAGGTGTTGTTAGGTAAACTGCCCGCCGGCGATATAGCCCAAAATGGTGCTGATGCAGGCGTAAAACCCGAAATATAACAAATAACTTACCGAAACTAAATGGAAGATAATTGCACTTACCGATGAGAAGTCACACGGCACTTCAATTGAGCAACGATTTGTTGGCAGCACTGGAAGGAGAAACAATAAAGCTTTAAGTTTAATTTCAATATCTTTGCCAAGTAGTGTTGTCCTGTTCAGTATACGATGAACAACTGAACACGTATGATTATATATTACAATGATGAAATGCAACAATCTACTTAATCTTACGTATCTCTGTATAGAACCGTACAAAATGGAGGGCAATAGGACAGGAAGAGAGTGCTACAGTGGTATAAAGGCTGGTTGAGATATAACACACTTATTGCATATCTAGAGATATTGCCTACTTGAAAACTATGTTGAATTATGTATTAATAACAACCGATGTTTACTTCCTTAAGCCGCATCCGCATCCTATTTCGATGGTTTCGTATGCGATTGTATGCATACTTGCAATGTACTGTATGACTGTACTACAATTGCAGTAAAATATTATTTAAAAATATAATTATGTTTACATCGTTATTGTATTTACTTCGATGAACGTTCATTTTCGCATGAAATTCCCCACTAATTATATGCAGCTGACATGCATACTCGCAGATACTGTCATGCGCATTCGAAGGGTTGGACAGCGTTCCTCACAAGAAAAGGCGTGGCTTACAAGTTACGCTGTTCCAATGAAGGTCTATTTACCAGGTCTGGCACACGGCAAGTCGCTAACATTGCCTGCAAAGTGCGATATTTGTTCTTTGTGTCATTGACAAGGGATAATTATTAATGTAAATATAAGTAAGGAATGGCGGGTTAATAGTTTCCATCGGGGTATGAACTACATTGGGCGTGCTTAATGTTATAGCGTGGATATATTCGGCATCAACACACATTAAACACGCCACCCCGGTGGAAACTATTAACCCACAATCCATTCCTTAAGAATACACTCGTTAACTTCCTCAATTACTGCGTTTTCAATAATACCAAAATGCGTTGCATAGACATACACGGAAACACTGCACGGAACAGACGCTATCCACTCAACAACACCATCATGCATATAACATTGCACGGAACAGACGCTATTCACTCAACACCATCATGCATATAACATTGCACGGAACAGACGCTATCCACTCAACAACGCCAGGCATATAACATTGCACGGAACAGACGCTATCCACTCAACACCATCATGCATATAACATTGTACGGAACAGACGCTATCCACTCAACAACAGCATGCATATAACATTGTACGGAACAGACGCTATCCACTCAACAACAGCATGCATATAACATTGTACGGAACAGACGCTATCCACAACACCATGCATATAACATTGTACGGAACAGACGCTATCCACTCAACAACACCATGCATATAACATTGTACGGAACAGACGCTATCCACTCAACACCATCATGCACATAACATTGTACGGAACAGACGCTATCGACTCAACACCATCATGCATATAACATTGTACGGAACAGACGCTATCCACTCAACACCATCATGCATATAACATTGTACGGAACAGACGCTATCCACAACACCATGCATATAACATTGCACGGAACAGACGCTATCCACAACACCATGCATATAACATTGTACGGAACAGACGCTATCCACAACACCATGCATATAACATTGTACGGAACAGACGCTATCCACTCAACACCATCATGCATATAACATCGACATTAAACCGTTTCAAAGTAAATAAAGTCTAAATCTTATTTAACCCATTCAACAACAAGTAACTGACATGGACTGGTGCACGATATCAACACATTCAACAACAAGTAACTGACATGGACTGGTGCACGATATCAACACATTCAACAACAAGTAACTGACGTGGACTGGTGCACGATATCAACACATTCAACAACAAGTAACTGACATGGACTGGTGCACGATATCAACACATTCAACAGCAAGTAACTGACATGGACTGGTGCACGATATCAACACATTCAACAGCAAGTAACTGACATGGACTGGTGCACGATATCAACACATTCAACAGCAAGTAACTGACATGGACTGGTGCACGATATCAACACATTCAACAGCAAGTAACTGACATGGACTGGTGCACGATATCAACACATTCAACAGCAAGTAACTGACATGGACTGGTGCACGATATCAACACATTCAACAGCAAGTAACTGACATGGACTGGTGCACGATATCAACACATTCAACAGCAAGTAACTGACATGGACTGGTGCACGATATCAACACATTCAACAGCAAGTAACTGACATGGACTGGTGCACGATATCAACACATTCAACAGCAAGTAACTGACATGGACTGGTGCACGATATCAACACATTCAACAGCAAGTAACTGACATGGACTGGTGCACGATATCAACACATTCAACAGCAAGTAACTGACATGGACTGGTGCATGATATTTTTTAGACCAATACATTAATAAGAAAATTATATCTGGACCAGTTCATTTATCCAAATGGGTCCTTTTGTCTAAAACTAGTCATATTACTGGCAAAAAGTGCAGATCCTGATGAGACGGCTCGTTATGACCGGCTCATCTGGATCTACACTTTCTGTATGCCTAGTTAGATGTATTTGGTGTTGAAAGGGTTATATGATCTGTAAAGAATAGACTAGCCGCTTACTTTTCTGTAGAATATTACATTTCCTGATGTACACACAACTGAGGGACATTATCTGTAGCTGCGAGAGTCTCTGTCGTGCCGACTCCGGTAGAGGGAGTAAATCCCTCATCGTTCCTATCTCCCCATTGATTTGATCTCTACGCTGTTTGGATGCCCCTTTGTTGGACCTGAATATATAATTATATAACATGTCTATACATATACTGGTAGCCCAATATTGTACTTGAACCTATAATACACACTACTAGTAACACAAGTCCGTGAAATGGGAATTTAAACATTTCTGGACATTCACTGTGTAAAAATTGACACTGAAGGCGTGTTGCATCATTGTAAAAGTTGACACTGAAGGCGTGTTGCATCATTGTAAAAGTTGACATTGAAGGCGTGTTGCACCACTGTAAAAGTTGACACTGAAGGCGTGTTGTACCACTGTAAAAGTTGACACTGAAGGCGTGTTGCATCACTGTAAAAGTTGACATTGAAGGCGTGTTGCATCACTGTAAAAGTTGACACTGAAGGCGTGTTGTACCACTGTAAAAGTTGACACTGAAGGCGTGTTGCATCACTGTAAAAGTTGACACTGAAGGCGTGTTGTACCACTGTGTAAACGTTGACATTGAAGGCGTGTTGCATCACTGTAAAAGTTGACATTGAAGGCGTGTTGCACCACTGTGTAAACGTTGACATTGAAGGCGTGTTGTACCATTGTAAACGTTGACATCGAAGGCGTGTTGCACCACTGTGTAAACGTTGACATCGAAGGCGTGTTGCACCACTGTGTAAACGTTGACATTGAAGGCGTGTTGTACCATTGTAAACGTTGACACCGAAGGCGTGTTGCACCACTGTGTAAACGTTGACATCGAAGGCGTGTTGCACCACTGTGTAAACGTTGACATCGAAGGCGTGTTGTACCACTGTGTAAACGTTGACATTGAAGGCGTGTTGCACCACTGTAAACGTTGACATCGTCACATGTCATTGAAACTGCAACAGCAGACACGGAAACATCTAACGCACAGTATACCTGCAGAACTGTAGTACTAGCCGACTGTCTAATTACTTCTCGCGTGTATAACCTCCCATATATAGTCCCCAGTGATATTTGATGAAACGATCGCAATTCATATTGAAGTGACAGTTGCATTGTTAGTTTAACCATTATTTATTTCAGTATTTGTACATGTAATCAAGAAATGAACATTTTACATATAATTTACCAGCAGTAGACTGAAAGGGATTAGAACGAAAGAAAACTTATATAGTTCTTCTCTCTATCAATTGATTGATATACAATAGGCAGGAGAATAATATATATGTAAATGAAAATACGTGAAATATATTCTAGGTACATGTATATGCTAAAGCCGGAATTTCAGAAGTTATTGTATTAGTGAGTCAATAGTTTTGGATGTTAAAAAGAAATGGTTAATATTTAAAGGAATATTTGAAGAAAGTTCAAGAACATGAACTATCAAATCGGAGCACGAGAAGAACAAGAAATTAGTATAGAGAACAGTGGTTGAATAGGATCGGTTGTTGTGTCAATAACGACAGCATTCAGATTGAAATCCGCTATGTGAACCTTTTAGAAATCATCCATATCAGAACATGTCACTGCCAGTAATGTATTCATGCACAGCAAGGAAACGTACGGTGTTGGTTGCAACATCCTTATAAGTGTCACCGAGAAGGAGTGTGTTTATGTTGACATTACAAAGTTGCGACACAACAACAATGACGATATGATATTCTTCCTATTTTAAACTTTCGGATGAATCACAGAATCACAAAATGGAAGATGATTCCACAGAGAAGACTCTTCGATTTGCACTTTAAGTTTAAGCTTAAACTTTATGCATTTGACAACGATTGCGACACAAGCCGTAACAACTTATATTAATCACTCTCGTTGGCGCGTTGTGTTCAATCGTGTGGGAGGAAACCGGAGTACCCGGAGACAACCCACCTGTCCGATTTGGCGACCACCGTACTATCTCACATACTTCCCGGTCCGAGGATCGAACCCGAGTTGCATTGATGAGAAGCGAGATTTGCGCGTTGGAAGGTATGCTGTGTTTGTAAGAGTTTGTTTTTTCCCGTTCGATTTAACATACTTCTGTTTTCGGTAGTATGTCTGCCGTGTAGGTCTCTCGATATTTGGAAGACGTTGGATGACAATATGGCGACTGATGGTGGAAGTAATGGAATTTGATTCCGTAAGCTTATTTTAATATGTATTTATTATCGTTTCGTTGAAAACATATAATAAATACCAAGTAATGGGCTTAAGTAGGCTTTTCGAATGCGTTTTCAATGATTGTAATGTAATGTAGTGTTAACCAATGTAAATGCCAACAAGAAATACTTTACAATTAATGATTAAGCTTGTATTAACCATTGTGGAAGTCGTGATAGCTCAGTGGTAGCGCGTTCGCTTCACGTGCGAAAGACCCGGAGTTCGAGCCGTTACGATTGTGTCCTTAGGCAATGCATTTAAATTCCACATGCCTCTTCTCTCTCCCTCGTGGCGATGGATTCCATCAGGAATGAGGTCTCGAGAGTGACTAGTATAAGTTATAAGAACTTGTTTCGCAATCGAGCTAAAATAAATTTGTATAAACTTTTTTGTACTTACCATTATTTTAAATTAAAATTAATAGTTTAGAAAGTATTACAACACTGTCATATCGTAACTGCATTAAGTACATTGCTATAGGAGAAGAGCTCTATAAGTTATAGCTTTCGGTTCTAATCCTTTTTCATTCATGCATCTAAACGTTTATGTAAAATGTATATTTGTATATGTTCTACTGTTTGAACTAAACAAAGTGTGTGCATGTATTTTACGTTTATTTATCGTCGCTACCGGTTGCCCATATGAGCAACGCCTCCTGAAGAGATTAGTCATTTTAGATTTTGGAGGATAGTGCAATGATACAGACAGAGACCCATTCCAGAGTCTCCTCTGGTTCTTTTACGTGCACGGTGTAAAGCACCGACACGAGACCTCGGTTTAACGTCTCATCTGAAAGACGGTTAATTTTATTAGGGTCAGATGGGGATCGAACCTGCGATCTCTGGATTACCAGTCCAGCGTGTTACCACTGGACTACAGATCCGTTTAAACAAACCAAAAATACATCAATCGACTTTCTAAGCCTGTTTCACGTGCTATGAGGGGATATTCTCATTTCATTCAAATACTGCAAATGTAATTATGTACATCATATTTCCGCATGTTTGCGAACCTAATTAGTTATAGCATGTAGAATGAAGACAATCTGAAATCATCTCATCTGATCTGAAAGCGAATTAGAAATTAATTATCGAACAGCGACTGAGCAGTCTATACAATAGTCGACTTAATTAGAAATATGAAGTTACACACTGCGTTGGTTGGTGGACCTTTATTTTGCTAATTTCCCAATTCGTAAGGTTACCGTGATAGATAAAAAGCTTTAGATTGTGTAGACAAACTGGGAATAATTCACCATTAAACAGATGGCATTATATCGGGGCTAACTATTATCGAAACAAAGTGAATTCCTAGGTCGCCGGAACACTCCTGCCAGTAGGCCTACAATAAGGTGAAGGAATGATCTGGATATAATTGTACAAGATAATAAATGAAAATAGTTCTACATAGATTGTCAAAAGCACAGAAATAACGTGGTATTTGTCAGCCCCCCATTGGTACATAAATAACAACACATTAATAGTTCATGGTTAAATGCCACAGACTGGTATCTGTTGATGTCTGTTAACAATAATCAATACATTGTACAAACAATGCACCGATCCAAATCATCGGCGGAAGTTTATTTTTAGCTTACAGTTTGTCTAAGACAATCAAATACCGCCATTCCATCCTTCTATACATTGTCTGTAAATTGATACGTGTATTATGCATTGAATAAACTCTACAATATTGGGAAATAAAAATTATTTAATCCACGATTGGCGAACTTATTTTGATATTATGTTGGTTTGTTTATGTAGTTGTTCATTGATTTCTCTGTACGAGATTGGATATTGCGCATGCGCCGTTGCTTCATTTGTAGTGTGTACACTGACGAACACGAAAGCTTCTTTGCACGAATATCATCATTAAAGTACACTTATTTCGCCCAAACGAGGTCACGACGTCTAAGGATGGTGATAAAATGTTTTATTTTACTAACAAGACTACTTACTCATTTTAGTATGGGGTTTTGCAAGCTCCAGGACACTACATTAAGACACTTTATCACCATCTCTATACGAGTCCCTCACATCATCTAAATATTACTATATTTATTCAATTTATTGCAGTCAGCTCATATATATAAAGTACTTTTTAAATAAATCACCTTTTCGATAATGATTAATTAAATTATTTCATTTACAAATCAGTTCTACTAGCATATTAAGGGGATATGGCTTCTAGGATGTTATAAGTCGTGTTCCGTTAATTTACCATCCTTTAAAACGTCACATCCGGATTATATTGAGCATGATACTATATACATGTATCTGCACGCTTAAACTATTTTAATTACTATTTATATGCATATACATGTAACTCAAAGCTATACATAGTTACCACGGCCTGTGAAAACACTGTGAAAGTGGTCACACACACACACTGATAAGATCTGATCTTGGCAGCCATTTTGATTGGCAAGTTTTATAAACGGCAATTTCAGGATTTTACTAGTAATTCTTTAATTGCAATAACTTAATTCATTTTGGTTTCATAATATACAATTTGGTATGATTTGAAAGATATTGAAATGTACTTTTTAAATATTAATTTATTTTTTGACAATGATTTATGGGTTATAAATTACAAGAAGTTAACTTGCACCTATTTTTGAAAATCTATTTTCACAGTTGAAATATTAATATACAGGTAAATTATTATGTATTCGTTATTGATACGAAATTTGTGAAATGATACCAAACATATATCTATTGAGAGATTTCCAACAATGTATGAACCATGGTGATGGGATGGAAAATAAATATTTTATGAAGAAAATAAAATTACGCTACTATACTATATGTATAATATCGGATCAACTTTGCCAATCAAAATGGCAGCCACAGTATGAATGATGACATCACACGGGAACTATGTATTAAAATCTGTATACCGTGGCATGCTTGTCTATCAATATAGGCATATACGAGATAGATCGTCATGAACTTCTGACCATTTTAGCATATGAACAAACTGGCTAAGAACCGTTCGCTATATACAGTTATATATAGAATCGATTATAGATCAAAGACATATGTATACATATAAACAGATTAATAGACAGTTGGCATGTGATGCATTAAGCCATTTGTATATTTGAATTTTGCACACTATCAGTTTCAACAGTTATTATTCTATTAATGTACATCTTCTCTAGTTAGTCTTAGTTTAGGATTAGCAGAAGGCAGTGTATGTATACACTGAACTGACGGTCTGTGATAAGCTTAAAGTTTCAACTTTATTTATTTTACAACGATTGCGAAGCAAGTTCTAATAACTTATATTAATCACTCTCATTGGCACGGATGAAAGCGTATATGTGGTCATTCGTGTGGGAGGAAACCGGAGTACCCGGAGAAAACCCACCTGTCCGATCTGGCGCCCATCATACTATCTCACATACTTCCCAGTCCGAGGATCGAACCCGGGTTGCATTGGTGAGAAGCGAGCGATCGGACATCAATCGGAAAAATACATCATTATGCTAAGGGTATGCAAATGTGTTAATATACTACTAATATAAAAAGAGCATAACTTGTCTAAAACATGACATTAATAAAACGAGCCGTCTATCCATTTAGATCAATATTAATGTGTGTGTATTGCTGTTTGACCGCTATGTGTGTATTGCTGTTTGACCACTATGTGTGTATTGCTGTTTGACCGCTATGTGTGTATTGCTGTTTGACCGCTATGTGTGTATTGCTGTTTGACCGCTATGTGTATATTGCTGTTTGACTGCTATGTGTGTATTGCTGTTTGACCGCTATGTGTGTATTGCTGTTTGACCACTGTGTGTATTGCTGTTTGACCGCTATGTGTGTATTGCTGTTTGACCGCTATGTGTTTGTATTGCTGTTTGACCGCTATGTATGTATTGCTGTTTGACCGCTATGTGTGTATTGCTGTTTGACCGCTATGTGTGTATTGCTGTTTGACCGCTATGTGTGTATTGCTGTTTGACCGCTATGTGTGTATTGCTGTTTGACCGCTATGTATGTATTGCTAATACCTAATTGATAGAGAAAGCAACAGTACTCCTAGTCCGTATCTATGTGTGTTTTACGTTTATTTATCGTCGCTACCGTTTGCCCATATGAGCGACGCCTCCTGAAGAGATTAGTCATTTAGATTTTTGGAGGATAGTGCAATGATACAGACAGAGACACATTCCAGCGTCTGCTCTGGTTCTTTTACGAGCACGGTGTAAAGCACCGACACGAGACCTCGGTTTAACGTCCCATCTGAAAGACTGTTAATTTTATTAGGGTCAGACGGGGGATCGAACCTGCGATTCCTGGATTACCAGTCCAGCGTGTTACGACTGGACTACAGATCCGTCTGTAGTCCGTATTTAGTATAGTGGTCGGCCAATTTATAGTGTTTACAACGGTAGATTAATCGCTCTCGAGATCTCATTCCTCGTGGAATGCATTGCCACGAGGGAGACAGAAGGGGCACTGTGGAATTCGTGTGCCTTGCCTATGGGTACAATCGTTACAGTTACTACTGCGTTATCACGACCTCCATTCACAATGGGTCAATTGATCAGAGACACTGGTGAATGGTACATTAGCATATTGCCATTTACCTTTTTTGGATTGCATACAATTTGTAATATGTTCGACAGACATCACATTGTATTATTGTCTGTATCCCCATTCAAGTTGTAAACGCTGTACAGTACTTTATATGTAAAGTGTATAATAAAACCCTGTTTTATATGTTTGCACGTGAAGTGCTGTGCTGTGTTTACAACCTGAATGGGGATGTATGTCGATCATGTTACCAACATTGAAGCATTTCTACAATATATACTAGAGGACATAGAAAACGCACACCTACCGTATATGATTATTATTACATGAAAACGAAATACGAAGGATTCCATCTTTATTACAAAACACAAACCGAACAACTAAAAAATATTCCAAAATGTTTATAACTAGGCATTTATATAGTTATTGTTTTTCATGTAAAAACACACTTATCCGAAGTGTGCGTTTTCTATGTTCTCTAGTAGAAATGGTAGAGATGGTAATGGACCATTCACCAAGTGTCTGTGCAATTCATATGTAGATTGTGTATATTAATTGTAAACAAAAGCTATACGAAACATGCTTAAACAAAACAAAACGTGATTAACTTATGAACTGTTCATATGTCTGCTTGATATAGTGTATGAACTGTTCATATGTCTGCTTGATATAGTGTATGTACTGTTAATATGTCTGCTTGATATAGTGTATGTACTGTTAATATGTCTGCTTGATATAGTGTATGTACTGTTAATATGTCTGCTTGATATAGTTTATGTACTGTTAATATGTCTGCTTGATATTGTGTATGAACTGTTCATATGTCTGCTTGATATAGTGTATGAACTGTTCATATGTCTGCTTGATATAGTGTATGAACTGTTCATATGTCTGCTTGATATAGTGTATGTACTGTTCATATGTCTGCTTGATATAGTGTATGAACTGTTCATATGTCTGCTTGATATAGTGTATGAACTGTTCATATGTCTGCTTGATATAGTGTATGTACTGTTCATATGTCTGCTTGATATTGTGTATGAACTGTTCATATGACTGCTTGATATAGTGTATGAACTGTTCATATGTCTGTTTGATATAGTGTATAAACTGTTCATATGTCTGCTTGATATAGTGTATGAACTGTTCATATGTCTGCTTGATATTGTGTATGAACTGTTCATATGTCTGCTTGATACTGTGTATGAACTGTTCATATGACTGCTTGATATACTGTATGAACTGTTCATCTGTCTGCTTGACATTATGTATGTACTGTTCATATGTCTGCTTGATATAGTGTATGAACTGTTCATATGTCTGCTTGATATAGTGTATGAACTGTTCATATGTCTGCTTGATATAGTGTATGAACTGTTCATATGTCTGCTTGATATAGTGTATGAAATGTTCATATATCTGCTTGATATAGTGTATGTACTGTTTATATGTCTGCTTGATATAGTGTATGTACTGTTTATATGTCTGCTTGATATAGTGTATGTACTGTTCATATGTCTGCTTGATATTGTGTATGTACTGTTCATATGTCTGCTTGATATAGTGTATGAACTGTTCATATGTCTGCTTGATATAGTGTATGTACTGTTAATATGTCTGCTTGATATATTGTATGAACTGTTCATATGTCTGCTTGATATACTGTATGAACTGTTCATATGTCTGCTTGATATAGTGTATGAACTGTTCATATGACTGCTTGATATACTGTATGAACTGTTCATATGTCTGCTTGATATAGTGTATGAACTGTTCATATGTCTGCTTGATATAGTGTATGAACTGTTCATATGTCTGCTTGATATAGTGTATGAACTGTTCATATGTCTGCTCGATATACTGTATGAACTGTTCATATGTCTGCTTGATATACTGTATGAACTGTTCATATGACTGCTTGATATACTGTATGAACTGTTCATATGTCTGCTTGATATACTGTATGAACTGTTCATATGTCTGCTTGATATACTGTATGAACTGTTCATATGACTGCTTGATATAGTGTATGAACTGTTCATATGTCTGCTTGATATAGTGTATGTACTGTTCATATGTCTGCTTGATATAGTGTATGAACTGTTCATATGTCTGCTTGATATAGTGTATGTACTGTTAATAATGTCTGCTTGATATTGTGTATGTACTGTTCATATGTCTGCTTGATATAGTGTATGTACTGTTCATATGTCTGCTTGATATAGTGTATGTACTGTTAATATGTCTGCTTGACATTATGTATGTACTGTTCATATGTCTGCTTGATATAGTGTATGAACTGTTCATATGTCTGCTTGATATAGTGCATGAACTGTTCATATGTCTGCTTGACATTATGTATGTACTGTTCATATGTCTGCTTGATATAGTGCATGAACTGTTCATATGTCTGCTTGACATTATGTATGTACTGTTCATATGACTGCTTGATATAGTGTATGAACTGTTCATATGTCTGCTTGATATAGTGCATGAACTGTTCATATGTCTGCTTGATATAGTGCATGAACTGTTCATATGTCTGCTTGACATTATGTATGTACTGTTCATATGTCTGCTTGATATAGTGCATGAACTGTTCATATGTCTGCTTGACATTATGTATGTACTGTTCATATGACTGCTTGATATAGTGTATGAACTGTTCATATGTCTGCTTGATATAGTGCATGAACTGTTCATATGTCTGCTTGACATTATGTATGTACTGTTCATATGACTGCTTGATATAGTGTATGAACTGTTCATATGTCTGCTTGATATAGTGCATGCACTGTTCATATAACCACTGGAAATGAAGTGCAAAATAATAATATGCATAAATATGTATGTAATTGTATGCCTTGTCACTCACTGTACATTGATGTATGTTTATAATGTTTTGCTCTCCGAATTTGGAGGAAATAAACGTATATATCTATAAGAAACATGCTTAAACAAAACAAAACGTGATTAATGTAAACATAGAGAGTGGCGTGTACTAGTTGGCAACATTATTCCACTTCAGAGTTTATATATGGTATCGATCTATTTTTAGCATACAAGTGTATACATATAAAGTGTACATGCCATTCTATACATTTACTATTCTGTTTTGTAGCCTACATATCATTATTAACTGTGTTTATATTTCGCTTACATGTTCATTTATACTAGCATAAGTAGATACCATCCATTATAAATAAACAAACTGTTATCAAGTTACCCATTCATATCCATTTTATGATAACTGTTCATATAATACATGTATTACATAAACATGCAGCCAGTTTTCAGCGATGTGTTCTGCACCGCAGCTCTCGCATACTTTTCCCATGCGTACGTTTTATGAAAAACATCTGTTGACTCACTTTTAATGCACCATGAAAGAGTTCCAATTAGAAACACTCACTTTAAGCACATCATATATATGCCACCATTTAAATTTAATTACGATCAAACTCGAGTTAAAAATCAGTGTAAAGATCAGTGTAAGTCTTGGAATTGCGCTTAGCGACCACATTAACTATTAAAGCATGCTAGAGAATGAGATCGCGAGACAATGATAAGACTTGAACTGTTGACCTATATTGCTAGAGTAGCATAGATATTAAAAGTAGAGCCCACCTTTTTGCAAAAGGTCTTAAACAATATATTAACGACCTCGTTAAACTCCAGTCCTATATATAGCTCACCGGTACATTAACACGTAGCGATGGATTAGTATGGGAACAGACGTTGATATATATTTGCCTGGTCAGTCATATAAATATATATTTTATCACCGAGACCATTAATTGGGCCGGCTTGAGTTTCTGATAATATCAACTGTCATTTTGCCAGAAGTAAATTAAGTGAACAATCGACAGACTCGAACCCAGGCTAGCGTTGGATCGGAGCAAGATAGAACATGGTTTTAATAAGATTTGTAAAATTTAAATGAACCCTTTCCTTCATAGAGATTTAGGTTAATATACTATTATATCTCCATACAAACGACAGCCATTTAGCTATCATGCAGTGGATAAGTAGTGGCCATATCTATCCCACCTCCATATATATTACTGGGACTACATGACATTCTGGCCTTATTATGAACATTGGTTTGGCTACTACATTGTCAATATATGTCATATTGGTAATGGCTTCAAGAGGTGCTTCTTTGAGGGAAAGGGTTAATAGAAAACTCCACACTTTGTTCTTATAACTGCATGCTGGTCAATGTGTTCATATAATCAGTGGCCAATGCAGTATAATATTCATATCAGCATTTCCACAATGAATATTAACCCATTTCATTCTGGATACATTTAAAGGCGTTTGCAAACAACATAGATCCAGATCAGCCGCAGCGTAACACTGCGTGCTGATCAGGATCCATGTTGTTTGCTACATAGCCAAGTTACTTAGCAAGATCATCTGAATAGCAAACAGCATATAGCCTGATCAGACGGCACATTCCGTGGCAGCTGATCTGGCTCTATGTTATTTGCAAATACTGTTTGAACGGTATCCAGAATGAAATGGGTTAATATACACTTTTAATTGTTTTCTTAACGAATATACATATATTATATGATGTACCTAGAGTGTGGTGTATTAGTTTAAACTTTTATTTATTTTACAACGATTACGAAACAAGCTTTTATTAATCACTTTCGTTGACGCGGATAAAAACGTATACTTGTATGTGGTCATACGGGTTACCCTAACCCAGTGCGATGCATTTAAAAAACGTATACAAGAAAACAATAGCGAAGTCGGTGTAAAACCACAGTTGAATTCACGGTACACTCGGTGACGGTAGTGCGCCATTTTGATAAAATGTGATATCTTAATGCTTAACCCAAATGATAGTGTACATAGTTAACAGGGGGTCTTTATAATACTCGTACAGAGATGGTATATCTACACGTTAATTATCAACAACAAATAACACATATAAGACACAACCAATGACAGTATGTAGCCAGAAACCAACTTTGCTAAAGTAATATTAATTACATGACAACGCCCATACAATGCGCCTTAAATACCTTTTTGTATCGGCTGCCATTTTATATGACAACTCTCTATAAAATCTACGTTATTCTGAGTTAAAAGATAAATCTAGCTTACCGTTCCAATTCTAAGAGAGCCAGCTCTTCTATTGAACCTGATGCCATTTCGCATGAAGATATAACGAATATAATACACACAAAATAAAATAAAATGTCTCAATGTTACCAGCGGACCAGCCGCTGTATGTTAAATCCAGTTACAGTTTAAACCAATCTAGTTCGTTGAGATATTGTAGATTCGTTTGACGTATTTCACTTGCGTAAGCGTCATGTGACATACATACAAGCCTTGTATTGGATTTTCGGATGTCACGTGCTTCATTTTACCTGTTGAGCTCATTGTGGGTTATATGTTAGGCCTAATTGTAAATATACCTAATGTAGTGAATGTAGCTTAGTGCAGGTATTATTAGGCCTTCAAGGTTGACTCAAGCCGAACTATTCGACATTTTAATATTAAGAGACAAGCTTTACAGATAAAATGTAGGGCCTGCATTATTTCATGTTTGACTTTAAATCGTTAATTCAGAGACTCTTAGTTCGCCTTTGTTTCATTACATTCTGGTGTCAACAGGTTTAATCAATAGAGTAATACTGCTATACAACTTGGTAACAAAACTCAAGTAATCTAGGCATACTTTGGTCTATACGAGAACGCGAGTTATTTCCCCCTTGCATGTCTTAAATGTTGTATTTACGTAAATAGGCGGAAATGCATCCGAGGTCTCGTGTCGGTGGTTTTAGCTCGATTGCGAAACAAGTTCTTACAACTTATATTTATTACTCTCGAGACCTCATTCCTGATGGAATCCATCGCCACAAGGGAGAGAAGAGGCAATGTGGAATTTAAATGCCTAGGTAGAACACAATCATAGGTCACTGTGTACAGTAGTCTGTATTACTTCTAGGTAGAACACAATCATAGATCACTGTGTACAGTAGTCTGTACTACCCCTAGGTAGAACACAATCATAGATCACCATTTACAGTAGTCTGTACTACACCTAGGTAGAACACAATCATAGATCACCATTTACAGTAGTCTGTACTACCCCTATGTAGAACACAATCATAGGTCAATGTGTACGGTAGTCTGTACTACCCCTAGGTAGAACACAATCATAGGTCACTGTGTACGGTAGTCTGTACTACCCCTAGGTAGAACACAATCATAGGTCACTGTGTACAGTAGTCTGTACTACCCCTAGGTAGAACACAACCATATATCACTGTGTACAGTAGTCTGTTCTACCCATAGGTAGAACACAATCATAGGTCACTGTTTGCAGTCGTCTGTACTACCCCTAGGTAGAACACACTCATAGGTCACTGTGTACAGTAGTCTGTACTACCCCTAGGTAGAACACAATCATAGGTCACGGTGTACAGTAGTCTGTACTACCCCTAGGTAGAACACAATCATAGGTCACTGTGTACATTAGTCTGTACTACCCCTATGTAGAACACAATCATAGGTCACTGTGTACAGTAGTCTGTACTACCCCTAGGTAGAACACAAGCATAGGTCACTGTGTACAGTAGTCTGTACTACCCCTAGGTAGAACACAACCATAGGTCACTGTGTACAGTAGTCTGCACTACCCCTAGGTTATGTTATATTTCGGGTTTTACGCCTGCCTCAGCACCATTTTGGGCTATATCGCCGGCGGGCAGTTTACCTAACAACACCTTTCCTGGGCAGGCTCCAGCGGTTAACCAGTACTTGGGTGCACCAACCTCCGTAAGAAACTGCCAACTTGTTCATATAAATCATCAGTGATGATAGGTTACAGTGGTATACAAGTCAGCGACCTTAACCGCTCGACCACGGAGGCGGACTACTATCCCTAGGTAGAACACAATCATAGGTCACGGTGTACAGTAGTCTGTACTACCCCTAGGTAGAACACAATCATAGGTCACTGTGTACAGTAGTCTGTACTACCCCTAGGTAGAACACAATCATAGGTCACTGTGTGCAGTCGTCTGTACTACCCCTAGGTAGAACACAATCATAGGTCACTGTGTACGGTAGTCTGTACTACCCCTAGGTAGAACACAATCATAGGTCACTGTGTACAGTAGTCTCTACTACCCATATGTAGAACACAATCATAGGTCACTGTGTACAGTAGTCTGTATTACCTCTAGGTAGAACACACTCATAGGTCACTGTGTACAGTAGTCTGTACTACCCCTAGGTAGAACACAATCATAGATCACTGTGTGCAGTCGTCTGTACTACGCCTAGGTAGAACACAATCATAGGTCACTGTTTGCAGTCGTCTGTACTACCCCTAGGTAGAACACAATCATAGGTCACTGTGTACAGTAGTCTCTACTACCCCTATGTAGAACACAATCATAGGTCACTGTGTACAGTAGTCTGTATTACCTCTAGGTAGAACACACTCATAGGTCACTGTGTACAGTAGTCTGTACTACCCCTAGGTAGAACACAATCATAGATCACTGTGTGCAGTCGTCTGTACTACGCCTAGGTAGAACACAATCATAGGTCACTGTTTGCAGTCGTCTGTACTACCCCTAGGTAGAACACAATCATAGGTCACTGTGTACAGTAGTCTCTACTACCCCTATGTAGAACACAATCATAGGTCACTGTGTGCAGTAGTCTGTACTACCCCTAGGTAGAACACAATCATAGATCACTGTGTGCAGTCGTCTGTACTACCCATAGGTAGAACACAATCATAGATCACTGTGTGCAGTCGTCTGTACTACCCATAGGTAGAACACAATCATAGGTCACTGTTTGCAGTCGTATGTACTACCCCTAGGTAGAATACAATCATAGGTCACTATGTACAGTAGTCTGTACTACCCCTAAGTAGAACACAATCATAGGTCACTGTGTACATTAGTCTGTACTACCCCTAGGTAGAACACACTCATAAACCTATGTGTACAGTAGTCTGTACTATCTCTAGGTAGAACACACTAATAAACCTATGTGTACATTAGTCTGTACTACCCCTAGGTAGAACACTCATACACCTGTGTACAGTGGTCTGTACCACCTCTAGGTAGAACACACTCATAAACCTCTGTGTACAGTAGTATGTACTACCTCTAGGTAGAACACACTCATAAACCTCTGTGTACAGTAGTCTGTACTACTCCTAGGTAGGTAGAACACAATCATAGGTCACTGTGTACAGTAGTCTGTACTACCCCTAGGTAGAACACAATCATAGGTCATTGTGTGCAGTCGTCTGTACTACCCCTAGGTAGAACACACTCATAAACCACTGTGTACAGTAGTCTGTACTACCTCTAGGTAGAACACACTCATAAACCTCTATGTACAGTAGTCTGTACTATCTCTAGGTAGAACACACTCATACACCTCTGTGTACAGTAGTCTGTACTACCTCTAGGTAGAACACACTCATAAACCTCTGTGTACAGTAGTCTGTACTACCTCTAGGTAGAACACACTCATAAACCTCTGTGTACAGTAGTCTGGTGTGGTACACTCTGTAATGTTGTGGGATTTTTTGCTTAAGTTTGATTTTTTGTGTTATTTAGGTTATTTAGACACCAAAGAGTAAAAAAAGTATTTTATACATTTTTTTCAATCACTATGTTGGCAGCCATCTTGAATTTCAAAATGGCCGCCATTTTCAACCTATTCTATACAATATTTCTACTTGTAGACAACCTAGGACCTTGATGTTGGTGTCTATGCCCATATTGTAAGGGTACAGGAATCTGAAAATGACATTATTAAAGTGTTAGTACATATGGATGTTAATATAACAGCTATTTGGGGAATGTTTTTGTACATATTATAGGATTTTTAGCAAAATAATTTTTTTTTATTATTGCACATGAACTTGTATAATTGTTATGGCTTATGAATTTGGCTTACCCTCATTTAAAATATTGTTCTGTTTACATTAATTTATTCCCCATCAGAATCCATATCTACAGTTTGTTGTGTGTTTAAGCAGTTGTCATCACCCTCACACATCTCTGTACAGCACATATTATTCTGTTTACATGTACATCTACCAGAACACTGGCTAACTCTACAGTTGCACTTTAGTAGTTCTACGACTGCTGCTGGGGCAGTTTGCACAGCAGACAAAATTGGCACCAGCCTGTCATTGTCTTTCATCCAACCTAGGTTACATTGATCAAGTACTCTATCCTAAGCCCATACATTTGCTTGAAGGTGAGAGCGCAATATATGTTGAAGCCAATCACCATCAGGTGGTGGAAGCCGCTCAATGCCTTCATTTGCAGAAAGTCTTCTGTACTTCTGCAACCTCAGGGAACCAGGATCACTACCAGAAACATTCTTTGTGCTTCCAAGCATACAAAGAAACTCTTTGCACCCAGTAATCATATCTTCCTGTGGTGTATCACCTTCTCCAAATTGTGAAAGTGCTTCAATAATATTTTGAGGAGCCTTCATAAACACTTTCAGTCCTGTTTTCTTTCCAACTCTACTAATGTGTCCTGTTGTGTCTGATCCAGTGATGGCATGGAACCCAGGCAAAGCAGCTGCCTTTTCTAACCCTAATTTTGTATAAATTGCTTCTAAGTCTACTCTTCTTCGATTTGCACTGGTGCCTGTTACAATACCAGACTTTAAACCCAACATATTTAGTCTTCGTAAAATGAGAACCCACCAGTCTGTGTCCTGTGTAAGAAATCAACCACATTACCATTTTCTTCATTCATCACCTCCAATGCATGTAGCATCATGAGAGTGTCTGCTTCCTTGTGTGTGCTGATGTCTGTGGTTGGGTGGTAATTTGGTAAGTTGATAAGGACGTTCATGCGTGTTGCTGTAACTACTGGCTTCTTACACAGTGCTATTGCTTTCTCAGCTAAGAAGAAGGTAAGCTGATCTTTAGTCTTCTTGCTAGACAGAAACTGAGCCTGGCATCAATGTTATTAGCAAAAGTTTTGCCAAGATCTTCACAGAACATAAATGTGACTGCATGCACCAACGCCTGAACAACTGCCATGGCATCTATAATGAGGTATCTCTTGTTGATGTTGGATGTAATAGATTGATTGTCATTTCAAGGCATGGATGAGGTCACTTTTAGTATTGGAAAACAGAAGACTTCCATCTGGGTTCATAAGCATGGGATTTACATTCAGAAATTGCTGACTGGAGGTCAGTCTCGTTCTGATCTGGCAATAACTAAGAGTCTTGAGAAAAGTGTAGTTGTCGACTTTAGCTGATACTCTTTTGATAATTTATCTTCTTGGACAGATCATCCCAGTTTTTATATTTCAGTTTGGTCATACAGTCCCACAAGTTTACATCTCCACGTATACCGTTTTCGACAAAGGATTCCTTTGCATTTTCTCCTCTAAGTTAAGAACACTTTCCTGTGTTTCTTTTCCCAACACTTTCTTGCTCATGCAGTTAAATAAATGTGTTCCTTTGTCTTTGAATAGCGTCATTGGCTCCAAGACCAGCATAAGGGATTATATATTCTTTCCCTGCCGTTCTACTGTCTATGTGAGGAGAGGTGGTGATCAGGACTGTGTGGAAACTCAGACACTCCTAGCATGTCTCTGGTTTCTTGAGACAGACGGCCTAATTCAGGAGCAGCAAGACAGTACTTCATTAGGGTTGCTGGCTTATTGGTAATCACTCCTAGACCACCTTCTCCTTTCCGGATCTTATTTTCTTGTTCCTGAGCTTGGTCTACACCAACACTTGTGAATGGGGCTTTCTTCGTTGTCACAGCAAACTCACCTGCCATGAGCATGTTCCATATATCAGGGTCAGTATCTTTAGCTGAATATGCACATGAAGTGAAATTCTGAGCATAATCCAGTATGTTGTAGGCAAAAAAGTATGTGGAAAGTTTTTCCAAAGATGCTAAATACAATGGTAAGTTGGGATCCTTGACAGATCGATGGAAATTCAGAAGTGTCTGGACTTGGTGCATGTATATACGAATCCATCTATAAATAGGAAATGCGTCATGGCTCTTGCCAAAATCATCCAACTGTTTCTCTATATTTATGCTTTCTATCTGTACCATCAATCCTTTGTGGGCATTTTGAATAGCTGTTCTGTCAACAAGGTCACCTCTACATGCTTCAGCCAATTCACTCAAGCTGCTAGTTAGAGCTAGTTGCACTTGAGGAATTTCAGAAAAGTATTCCTGGAAAGGTCAGATAACACTTGTAATGTTGTTTCATGAGCATCCACAGCTCGGTTGTAGTGGCTACCATTTATTATTTGATTGACAACAACTGAGCCGTACAGTCCAGATTGAACCCAGGTCTCATCGATACCACTATGCTCTATTGTCTTCCCTAAACACCTGATAGCACAAAGACTGGTGTGGAAGGGGCCTGGCAATATCCACCACTTGTCCTTGTACTGGTCACTGAGATGCTCGAGTTTAACTGCACTTTTGTAAATGTCCATATCAAAAGTAACCACGACCTTCCTATTGTTCTCAGGACATACAACTCTGTTTAGCTGATATAAGTGTTCTAATGTTGTCACCAGTGTGGACAACTCATGGGCTGGATTATTTATAATGGGCAGCTAGTGGTTATAGTCAACATTCAGTAACATTTCAATAGCATTCATTCATATTTTGTTAAACACCTATAAAACATGTTAAACCATCATCTTAGTACAATTTATATTAGTTTGATGTGTTCTGCAATATTGTTAATGCAATTTCCAGATTCCCAGACCACTAAAATGTGGGTATAGGTACCACAATCAAGGCCCTATATCATCTACAAGTAGAGATATTGTCCAAAATAGGTTTAAAATGGTGGCCATTTTGAAATCCAAGATGGCCGCCAATATAGTGATTGAAAAAAATGTATAAAATACTTTTTTTACTCTTTGGTAACTAAATAACACAAAAAATCAAACTTGAGCAAAATTTCCCACAACTATTTTAAAATCTACAAAATGTACCACACAGATTCTATTCATAGCAGGATTTGATAGTCGACACTGAAGGGTCGTTCTCTGGTTCCGAAGTGAAGGTTGAACAAGAGCGACCATTTTTCAGGCAGTTTCCCGTTTTCCAGGGACTAATAACCCTATGGACAATTTGCAGAATGACATAGATGTGGTTTACTAGTGTATAGAATGGATAGTTATGGTTTACGGTTATTGTGTCGAGTATCATAGTGTATATATGTATTGAATAGATACATACCTTATCAAGTATGCAGTATTCATCGAGATATTTAGTTTATACAAATTTATTTTAGCTTGATTGCGAAACAAGTTCTTACAACTTATATTAATCACTCTCGATACCTCATTCGTGATGGAATCCATCGCCATGAGAGCAGAGGCAACGTTGAATTATATGCCTTGCCTAAGGGCACAATCATAATGGCTCCAGCGGGGCTCGAACTCCAGACCTTTCGCATCTGAAGCGAACGCGCATTCACTGCGCTATCACGACTTCCACATTCAGATATTTCACACACAGGCACAGGAATAGCAAGGACGTATAATTGGTAGCTAATCATTGTTGATATAGCTTCGCGAGGGGGCAGGACAACTGTGTGTACCCAGAACGCCTAGTAACAATTAGCACCAATTATTGTGGATTCAATTACCAAATGGAAGCTTAGGACATGCTTCAAATATACATATAACGGTCCGAGCCCCGCTGGAGCCGTTACGATTGTGCCCTTAGACAAGGCATTTAAATTCCACGTTGCCTCTTCTCTCTCCCTCGTGGCGATGGATTCCATCAGGAATGAGGTCTCGAGAGTGATTAATATAAGTTGAAAGAACTTGTTTCGCAATAGAGCTAAAATAAATTTGTATAAACTAAATATACATGTATACGTGCCTCCGTGGCAGCTGTTGAGTTGCCTACGGAGCGGGAGGTCGACGGCTTGAACCTCGTCGAGGATTCATTCTGGTATGGCAGTTGGTTGAGCAGCCAGCTAATTAAATAACTGCTACTGATTGCCAATCAGCCTAGCCTACAAGGATAGGATTCTGGAAGTACTGATGTTATTAAGAGGTGAAGACAGTGAAGGCTTTTAGGCACGATGAAATATAAAAAATATATGCAAATGTTCACAATTGTTTTAATTGAACAAAATTCATAATACATATCAGGCTTCAAGCTAGATCCAAATTTATGGGAGAAGTGAGAAAGCACGTGATTGCGTCATCTAATGGTATTATTTAATAAATTCAACATAATACGCTTAAAATATACAACATGACCATTAAATACAATATTTGAATAGGAGTGCTTTACAATGGCCAGTGTATCTTATGGGACAATATTGCCTCTTTTTGAAGGAATATTGATGAGCATAGGGGACGCGGTCAGTCTCAGGGGCGACTACTTCACCCATGTCGCCCACAAGAATAAGCCCTGCATATTGGAAGGAAGATATTGTTTTCAAGATACCACTAGTGAAGTGGCACGGAATCCCATGAATGTTTTACAAAGGTTCCGCTTCATTTGGAAATACCAATTTCCATGACCCGTTTTCGAAATCAAGACTCATAACTTAAATTTCCTCATCAACACAAACATTGAGACATTGCTGGTTTTTCTATTACCTCCCTTGACAGATAAAGTCCGATTTATCCCGAATTGGTCCTTTCAGTTGGAATCCTTTGTTTTTACTGTTGTTCCCTAACAAGATGTTGCGGTAGGATAAATGTAACGTTATCCTATTTAATTAAATGACAATACATTTATACAGTAGAGTATTATATATACGACACGACACACATGCATTAAACAACTCGGCAATGTTGCATGCTGGGTAATTGTGCCACGCTGAGCATCTAAATACAGAGGAAATGTTTATTTGAGCAATGATTTCTGAATGTCCGATATTCGGCCTACTAAGCTGGATGCTCCTTCTGGTGTAAATGCTTCGTCAGTGTCGCTACGGCCGAGTCGCTGTCTGTCACTGAAGCAAGAAAATGTCAAGTTCATGCAACCACAAGAAATGTTGTTATGGCTACAACTGTCACACTGATATGAGAATAAACAGTAAATAGTGACAAAAAACAGTAAAGTGTTTGTTTATTATAGTGTCACCTTCATTGAAAGTGTTTGTTTATTATAGTGTCACCTTCATTGAAAGTGTTTGTTTATTATAGTGTCACCTCCATTGAAAGTGTTTGTTTATTATAGTGTCATCTCCATTGAAAGTGTTTGTTTATTATAGTGTCATCTCCATTGAAAGTGTTTGTTTATTATAGTGTCACCTTCATTGAAAGTGTTTGTTTATTATAGTGTCACCTTCATTGAAAGTGTTTGTTTATTATAGTGTCATCTCCATTGAAAGTGTTTGTTTATTATAGTGTCACCTCCATTGAAAGTGTTTGTTTATTATAGTGTCACCTCCATTGAAAGTGTTTGTTTATTATAGCGTCACCTCCATTGAAAGTGTTTTTTTATTATAGTGTCACCTCCATTGAAAGTGTTTGTTTATTGTAGTGTCATCTCTATTGAAAGTGTTTGTTTATTATAGTGTCATCTCTATTGAAAGTGTTTGTTTATTATAGTGTCACCTCCATTGAAAGTGTTTGTTTATTATAGTGTCATCTCCATTGAAAGTGTTTGTTTATTGTAGTGTCATCTCTATTGAAAGTGTTTGTTTATTATAGTGTCACCTCCATTGAAAGTGTTTGTTTATTGTAGTGTCATCTCTATTGAAAGTGTTTGTTTATTATAGTGTCATCTCTATTGAAAGTGTTTGTTTATTATAGTGTCATCTCTATTGAAAAGGCCAGCCAGACTTACGAGACACCATTTCTGAGTTACGAGACACCTCTTGTGATCCGATAGATAATCAGATACCATAAATAAGTAGCAGTAGCTAATGGTTACCGATAATAAAACATATCAAATGAGTGGAATTAAGATGTTTGTTAATTTTATGGAACAGTGACATTAACTTTGATGCTTTGGACCTAAGACGTAGTGATGGCAACATTCGAATGTTCATCCCAAACTTCCAGGTATCCGCATACTGTTATAGTAAATGTTCATCCCAAACATCCAGGTATCTGCATACTGTTACAGTAAATGTTCATCACAAACATCCAGGTATCTGCATACTGTTACAGTAAATGTTCATCCCAAACATCCAGGTATCTGCATACTGTTACAGTAAATGTTCATCACAAACTTCCAGGTATCCGCATACTGTTATAGTAAATGTTCATCCCAAACATCCAGGTATCCGCATACTGTTACAGTAAATGTTCATCCCAAACTTCCAGGTATCCGCATACTGTTACAGTAAATGTTCATCCCAAACTTCCAGGTATCCGCATATTGTTATAGTAAATGTTCATCCCAAACATCCAGGTATCCGCATACTGTTATAGTAAATGTTCATCCCAAACTTCCAGGTATCTGCATACTGTTACAGTAAATGTTCATCCCAAACATCCAGGTATCTGCATACTGTTACAGTAAATGTTCATCCCAAACATCCAGGTATCCGCATACTGTTATAGTAAATGTTCATCCCAAACATCCAGGTATCTGCATACTGTTACAGTAAATGTTCATCCCAAACATCCAGGTATCCGCATACTGTTATAGTAAATGTTCATCACAAACTTCCAGGTATCCGCATACTGTTACAGTAAATGTTCATCACAAACTTCCAGGTATCCGCATACTGTTATAGTAAATGTTCATCCCACACATCCAGGTATCCGCATACTGTTATAGTAAATGTTCATCACAAACTTCCAGGTATCTGCATACTGTTACAGTAAATGTTCATCCCAAACATCCAGGTATCCGCATACTGTTATAGTAAATGTTCATCCCAAACATCCAGGTATCTGCATACTGTTATAGTAAATGTTCATCACAAACTTCCAGGTATCCGCATACTGTTACAGTAAATGTTCATCCCACACTTCCAGGTATCCGCATACTGTTACAGTAAATGTTCATCACAAACTTCCAGGTATCCG
The DNA here is from genome assembly GCA_014843695.1 of Archivesica marissinica. Classification (NCBI taxonomy): domain Eukaryota; kingdom Metazoa; phylum Mollusca; class Bivalvia; order Venerida; family Vesicomyidae; genus Archivesica; species Archivesica marissinica. The sequence continues at coordinate 89,906,049 of CM026404.1, forward strand.
CATACTGTTACAGTAAATGTTCATCCCAAACATCCAGGTATCCGCATACTGTTATAGTAAATGTTCATCCCAAACTTCCAGGTATCTGCATACTGTTACAGTAAATGTTCATCCCAAACATCCAGGTATCTGCATACTGTTACAGTAAATGTTCATCCCAAACATCCAGGTATCCGCATACTGTTATAGTAAATGTTCATCCCAAACATCCAGGTATCTGCATACTGTTACAGTAAATGTTCATCCCAAACATCCAGGTATCCGCATACTGTTATAGTAAATGTTCATCCCAAACATCCAGGTATCTGCATACTGTTACAGTAAATGTTCATCACAAACTTCCAGGTATCCGCATACTGTTACAGTAAATGTTCATCCCAAACTTCCAGGTATCCGCATACTGTTACAGTAAATGTTCATCCCAAACTTCCAGGTATCCGCATACTGTTATAGTAAATGTTCATCCCAAACATCCAGGTATCCGCATACTGTTATAGTAAATGTTCATCCCAAACTTCCAGGTATCCGCATACTGTTACAGTAAATGTTCATCCCAAACTTCCAGGTATCCGCATACTGTTATAGTAAATGTTCATCCCAAACATCCAGGTATCCGCATACTGTTATAGTAAATGTTCATCCCAAACTTCCAGGTATCCGCATACTGTTACAGTAAATGTTCATCCCAAACTTCCAGGTATCCGCATACTGTTATAGTAAATGTTCATCCCAAACATCCAGGTATCCGCATACTGTTATAGTAAATGTTCATCCCACACTTCCAGGTATCCGCCTACTGTTATAGTAAATGTTCATCCCAAACATCCAGGTATCTGCATACTGTTATAGTAAATGTTCATCCCACACCTCCAGGTATCTGCATACTGTTATAGTAAATGTTCATCCCACACTTCCAGGTATCTGCATACTGTTATAGTAAATGTTCATCCCAAACATCCAGGTATCCGCATACTGTTATAGTAAATGTTCATCCCACACTTCCAGGTATCCGCCTACTGTTATAGTAAATGTTCATCCCAAACATCCAGGTATCTGCATACTGTTATAGTAAATGTTCATCCCACACCTCCAGGTATCTGCATACTGTTATAGTAAATGTTCATCCCACACTTCCAGGTATCTGCATACTGTTATAGTAAATGTTCATCCCAAACATCCAGGTATCCGCATACTGTTATAGTAAATGTTCATCCCACACTTCCAGGTATCCGCCTACTGTTATAGTAAATGTTCATCCCAAACATCCAGGTATCTGCATACTGTTATAGTAAATGTTCATCCCACACCTCCAGGTATCTGCATACTGTTATAGTAAATGTTCATCCCACACTTCCAGGTATCTGCATACTGTTATAGTAAATGTTCATTGAAATAAAACCCAAATAGTCGTTTTCATTCAAAATGTAACAAGACACTTGAAACTTACAATGAAACCCCACAGGTAATATGGTTACTCGCCAACAATTATTGGTGGAAGAGGACCGACCCCCCGGCGTGCCATCCCGAGCATTTCAGACACGGATGGACACCTGGGTAGAACCACCGACCTTCTGCAAGCCAGCTGAATAGCTGCATCACTTTAAAGAATATGATTACCCCAGTGGGATTCGAACCTACAGCGGTGAAGGGCAAAGGATTTGAAGTAAACCACTTGGCCACCCAGGATCAAGTATCTATGAATAAACTGTTTGGAGGTAGGAGACTAGTACCTCTTGTCGTGGGCAAACCTGGCAAACATGTCCTTCAAGTTCTGCTGCTTGTTCGTGGCATCCTGGCTGCAGATCGACTTCTTGGATCGTCTCGATAAACCAGACACTTTACATCCGGACTTTGTCTTGCCTGAACATAGAAATAATGGTGACACGAAGCGAAACATACTATATAGTTTTACAACAAGTTCATTGGATAACAATGTGGCGTGTGTACTAGTTAATACTAAAATAAGATATCTACAATTGAGGTTGATAACTGGTGGCTTACAGAGGGAGGGGGTGCATTGTTGAATGGAGGAGCTTAAAATAGATTACAATAGGCTTAGCTGTCACTTTGCATATCTGTCCGGAACATTATTATTATATTTCGGGTTTTACGCCTGCATCAGCACCATTTTGGGCTATATCGCCGGCAGGCAGTTTACCTAACAACACTTTTCCTGCTGTCCGGAACAATGTTTTACTTAGTACATGTAGTTGTCATGATTTTCGTGTGCGATTCATTAGTGGAGCAAATTCCACATTGCCTCTTCTCTCTCTCTATTGGTAATGGATTCCATAAGGAATGAAGTCTCGAGAATTGATTAATCTAGCGTTGTAAAAACTTGTTTCGTAATCGAGCTAACATACTTTTGTATAAACTATAAATCAGTGGAGCAATGAAATCATGGGAAGTGAAATAAATCAAGTATAACCGTGGCAATCGTGATAGCGCAGTGGATGCGCGTTCGCTTCAGGTGCAACAGGTCCAGAGTTCGAGCCCCGCTGGAGCCGTTACGATTGTGCCCTTAGGCAAGGCATTTAAATTCCACATTGGCTCTTCTCTCTCCTTCATGGCGATGGATTCCATCAGGAATGAGGTCTCGAGAGTGATTAATATAAGTTGAAAGACCTTGTTTCACAATTGAGCTAAAATAAATTTATATAAACTAACCGTGGCAATGAAACATTAAATTTTGCTAACTGAGCTCGTATTATGAAAATCTCGCCAGGAGTTAAGAAGACCTTGTTTGGACAATGGGTGTTCTCGAATAATCTTCAAAGGGCCGTTACTGTGTGAAAAATGAAGACGATATTCACAACTAGATTAGGCACTGATCGTTCCTGTGATGTTTCGTGAACATCCATACAAGGCTTTAGAAGATCTTGTCCGGGATAAACTTTGTGGACAAGACGTACGGACAGAAGGTCTCCCCGCCCCCTCTCTGGGAGACATAATTGACCAAGCTGTTTGGGAAGAGAAGTCGAAATAGATTGGCAAGATGGTTTCCATGGCGATCAGGTTTGGCTATTTTTGATCACTTGGTTGCCATGGTACTGCACACAAAGTCAAATGATTGGTCAAATAGCTTGATAAGAGATTTCATGGCAAGTTACTGTGGATGATCAGATGACAGACAACTATTGTACTAGTAGTACTATGGATTATTAGCATTGACAGAGTACTGAATAGTAACCAAATAATTTAAATTTTACTAGGACTAACTTCATTTTACAGATGTTTTATAATTTATTTTACAGAAGCTTAAGACACTCATCAGTGATGATCCTGTCTTCTGTGGCGTGCAACTGAAGGGCATCCAATCCAGCACAGACTTCTTGACTCGCATAATCGATGACATGGTTACTTACATTGACAAGCGGTAATTATTATTTATTATAAACAAATCTGAGTATAGTGATTATGTTGCATTAATGTCAGGGACTGTAGCTACTAGTACTAAAGTTGCTCTTTCCAGGAATCAAGGTAAGTTGTGGACTAGGAGCTCAAACTCACTACCTTCCATTAATTTATTATATGTCTGGTGAAGACGAGCATGCAGGCCAGCTTTTGACAACTCACTGATGATTCCATTTTATTAATATGCATGTATATTTGCAGGTTCCAGAACTTCAATGAGAAGCCACTGAAGTCCTTCCAGGCCCTGGACTACAGGTCCGTCCCAAGTGAGCGACAGCAGCTGGCCAGCCACGGAAAAGAAAACCTACAGGACATCCTGAACCATATGAACCTGGGCCTTCTCTGCAAGACTTTGATGCTGAGAAGGCCATCAGGCACTGGCTTGCCTGTGGTAAAGGTGGTCGTCATGTCCACGGGCATAAATGTTAAGACACGTGTGTGACCTGTGTTGTATATAATTATTATTAGTTTGTGTGTATTAATGTTCTTTATTTATTTAGATAAGTTATGTAAATACGTGTAAAAACTGAATTAAATCATCTTAATCATGATCTTGTCTCCGTCTCAATTAGCCTATACGTAAAGATACATACATGTATGATATCACATTTTTATTTGCTGTTTTGGCAAAATAGTATGCGACAAGTGGCATCCTGGTCAGGACAAGTGGCCTTGAAAAATATTTGTACAGCCCTGACTACTAATAGTTAATATTCAGCTAAAACTACCCAGTCCGCCTCCATGGTCGAGTGGTTAAGGTCGCTGACTTGTATACCACTGTAATGTATCATCACTGATGGTCCGCCTCCATGGTTGAGTGGTTAAGGTCGCTAACTTGTATACCACTGTAATGTATCATCACTGATGGTCCGCCTCCATGGTCGAGTGGTTACGTTCGCTAACTTGTATACCACTGTAATGTATCATCACTGATGGTCCGCCTCCATGGTCGAGTGGTTAAGGTCGCTAACTTGTATACCACTGTAATGTATCATCACTGATGGTCCGCCTCCATGGTCGAGTGGTTAAGGTCGCTGACTTGTATACCACTGTAATGTATCATCACTGATGGTCCGCCTCCATGGTCGAGTGGTTACGTTCGCTAACTTGTATACCACTGTAATGTATCATCACTGATGGTCCGCCTCCATGGTCGAGTGGTTAAGTTCGCTGACTTGTATACCACTGTAATGTATCATCACTGATGGTCCGCCTCCATGGTCGAGTAGTTAAGCTCGCTGACTTGTATACCACTGTAACGTATCATCACTCATGGTCACATGTTAAGAGTCCCACTCAAACATGTCTCTTTATATGAAAAAGTTGGCAGTTTCTTACGGAGGTTGGTGCACCAAGTACTGGTTAAACGCTGGAGCCTGCACAGAAAGGTGTTGTTAGGTAAACTGCCCGTCGTTCATATGGGCAACCGGTAGCGACGTTAAATAAAAAATAAATAAAATGACTCATTGATCAAACTATATGACTGTACTTACTATTAAAACGGTTGGTTTTATTTACTGCGTCGACAGCCTACAAGACAGGAGGATTATCTTTAATACAAGCATTCAGGTACATGTAACAAGGAATATGACTAAAATATTCAATTATGTGAACGATTAATGTATTTCGATATTTCGATATTCGATTACATGTAGGCCTACATCAAAACCATGTTTTTTTAAATTTTCAGTTTGAGGGTGACTTGGGAGAAGTTTGTGGCTGAGGGAGAGATGTTATTCAAATATAGAATATATAGTGAGCATTTGGAGCACAAACTGCTCCCTAATACACAGGAAACAGCTCCCTAATACACAGGAAACAGATCCCTAATACACAAGAAACTGCTCCCTAATACACAGGAAATTACTCCCTAATACACAAGAAACAGCTCCCTAATACATAGGAAACTGCTCCCTAATACACAGGAAACAGCCCCCTAATACACAAGTAACTGCTCCCTTATACACAGGATACTGCTCCCTAATACACAGGAAACTGCTCCCTTATACACAAGAAACTGCTCCCTTATACTCAAGAAACAGCTCCCTTATACACAAGAAATAGCTCCCTAATACACAAGAAACAGCTCCCTTATACACAATAAACTGCTCCCTAATACACAGGAAACAGCCCCCTAATACACAAGAAACTGCTCCCTAATGCACAGGAAACTGCTCCCTAATACACAAGTAACTGCTCCCTAATACACAGGAAACTTGCCCCTAATACGCAAGAAACAGCTCCCTAATACATAGGAAACTGCTCCCTAATACACAAGTAACTGCTCCCTAATACACAAGAAACTGCTCCCTAATACACAAGAAACTGCCCCCTAATACACAAGAAACTGCTCCCTAATACACAAGAAACAGCTCCCTTATACACAAGAAACTGCTCCCTAATACACAAGAAACAGCTCCCTTATACACAAGAAACTGCCCCCTAATACACAAGTAACTGCTCCGTAATACACAAGAAACTGCTCCCTAATACACAAGAAACTGCTCCCTAATACACAAGAAACTGCACCCTAATACACAAGAAACTGCTCCCTTATACACAAGAAACAGCTCCCTAATACACAAGAAACTGCTCCCTAATACACAAGTAACTGCTCCGTAATACACAAGAAACTGCCCCCTAATACACAAGAAACTGCTCCCTTATACACAAGAAACAGCTCCCTAATACACAAGAAACAGCTCCCTAATACACAAGAAACAGCTCCCTAATACACAGGAAACTGCTCCCTAATACACAGGAAACTGCTCCCTAATACACAAGAAACAGCTCCCTAATACACAGGAAACAGCTCCCTAACACACAGGAAACTGCTCCCTAATACACAAGAAACAGCTCCCTAATACACAAGAAACTGCTCCCTAATACACAAGTAACTGCTCCATAATACATAGGAAACTGCTCCGTAATACGCTGGAAACTGCTCCCTTATACACAAAAAACTGCTCCCTAATACACAGGAAATTGCTCCCTAATACACAGGAAACTGCTCCCTAATACACAAGTAACAGCTCCCTAATACACAAGAAACTGCTCCCTAATACACAGGAAACTGCTTCTTAATACACAGGAAACTGCTCCCTAATACACAAGAAACTGCTCCCTAATACACAAGAAACTGCTCCCTAATACACAAGAAACTGCTCCCTAATACACAAGAAACAAGCCCCCTAATACACAAGAAACTGCTCCCTAATACACAGGAAACTGCTCCCTAATACACAAGTAACAGCTCCCTAATACACAAGTAACAGCTTCCTAATACACAAGAAACTGCTCCCTAATACACAAGAAACAGCTCCCTAATACACAAGAAATTGCTCCCTAATACACAGGAAACTGCTCCCTAATACACAAGAAATAGCTCCCTAATACACAAGTAACAGCTCCCTAATACACAAGAAATTGCTCCCTAATACACAAGAAACAGCTCCCTAATACATATGAAACTGCTCCCTAATACACAAGAAATTGCTCCTTAATACACAGAACAACCGTCGACAAAGAGATGGACTATCGACAATCCTCGTAATTTGTCTCGAATTGGAACAACAATAATGCAACATCATCTCCATGTATTGTATACCTTTCGTCCAACACTCGATTGTGAAACTTGTCCCCTTGCTTCGATTTCGTCATCCGATTTAACCACAATAACGTCTTGCTTTCCAGCCCCAGTAGAAAACTGATCAGGACTCTCACAAGAATCCTGCTCATAAACACCTTGTGAATTTTCATTACTTTCACTGTGTTCCCTACCGCCTATACCACTTGCACTACCATCAACAGTGTCGTCAGAATCTTTGCAATTATTTGTATTGAAATATATACTCAAGTTGGATTTTCTCCTGAATTTATTATTTTCTGGAAGAATGCTCTCGAAATGCGACGACGCATCACTTTCCTGACTAGAGGTCTGCGACATCTGATGCCCCGATTCACACTCTACAAAATCGCAATCTGCGACACAATCTATACTGTACGGATAACTGCCAAAATGAACACTACCGGTAGATGGTGCGGAATTTTGTTGATTTTCTAAATCCTCCAATACTACAGGTTCAGACTCAGTAGAGGTAACGTGTTCAACATATATATTACATTCAGAATTATCTGCTTTCCTATCGGTTTGCGATTCTAAATGATCTGCCTTTTTCAGGTATGTGTTCAAACTGCTTTCCGACACAACCTTCTTAAATGGTAGTTTTGTGTCTCTTCGTTTCTGAGAAACCGATATATCACAGCTGCTTTGTCTATTGAATTTAAATTTCGACCAATTAAATGCTGAACCACCACGAGGCGACGAGATTGGAGAACTGCGTTTTGTTGTTTCTATGCCTGAGAATTTGAAAGGTTGTCTTCGTGGAAGTTCTGTTATTAATACAGACATATCATCCGTATCGCTACAGTCATCTGCCATTTCCTTCTTAATGATGCAGTGTTCTACGATGTCAATGGAGGTATTTTCTATGGGTTCAACAGAAGTGTTCGCAGAGGAAGCATTATTTGCAGGCATGTTAGACCTGGTATTGTTATACACATTAGCCGTGTTACAGTGAATAGGTTTGTAATGCATCTTGTTGGTTCCCGGGGAGTCTCTCAAAGCAGACGTTGTACTGGTATCAGCTTCGACTTTACCGCTTGAAGAAAAAAACCTAGAAATTGAAAATGAGAGAAAACAATAAAATCTTCATAGAGTAGATTGTAGGAGCGCTTCTAGACACCAGTAAAACTACACATTACACACATTACAAGTAAGAGTCTCTATGAGAGGAAGCTTCATATAGCAGACTGTAGAAGTGCTTCTAGACACCAGTAAAACTACACATTACGAGCTAGAGTCTCTATGAGAGGAAGCTTCATATAGCAGACTGTAGAAGTGCTTCTAGACAGCAGTAAAACTACACATTACGAGCTAGAGTCTCTATGAGAGGAAGCTTCATATAGCAGACTGTAGAAGCGCTTCTAGACACCAGTAAAACTACACATTACAAGTGAGAGTCTCTATGAGAGGAAGCGTCATATAGCAGACTGTAGAAGCGCTTCTAGACACCAGTAAAACTACACATTACGAGGGAGAGTCTCTATGAGAGGAAGCTTCATATAGCAGACTGTAAAAGCGCTTCTAGACACCAATAAAACTACACATTACGAGCTAGAGTCTCTATGAGAGGAAGCTTCATATAGCAGACTGTAGAAGCGCTTCTAGACACCAGTAAAACTACATATTACGAGTGAGAGTCTCTATGAGAGGAAGCTTCATATAGCAGACTGTAGAAGTGCTTCTAGACAGCAGTAAAACTACACATTACGAGCTAGAGTCTCTATGAGAGGAAGCTTCATATAGCAGACTGTAGAAGCGCTTCTAGACACCAGTAAAACTACACATTACAAGTGAGAGTCTCTATGAGAGGAAGCTTCATAGAGCAGACTGTAGAAGCGCTTCTAGACACCAGTAAAACTACACATTACGAGTGAGAGTCTCTATGAGAGGAAGCTTCATAGAGCAGACTGTAGAAGCGCTTCTAGACACCAGTAAAACTTCACATTACGAGTGAGAGTCTCTATGAGAGGAAGCTTCATATAGCAGACTGTAGAAGCGCTTCTAGACACCAGTAAAACTACACATTACGAGTGAGAGTCTCTATGAGAGGAAGCTTCATATAGCAGACTGTAGAAGCGCTTCTAGACATGAGTAAAACTACACATTACGAGTGAGAGTCTCTATGAGAGGAAGCTTCATATAGCAGACTGTAGAAGCGCTTCTAGACACCAGTAAAACTACACATTATGAGTGAGAGTCTCTATGAGAGGAAGCTTCATATAGCAGACTGTAGAAGCGCTTCTAGACACCAGTAAAACTACACATTACAAGTGAGAGTCTCTATGAGAGGAAGCTTCATAGAGCAGACTGTAGAAGCGCTTCTAGACACCAGTAAAACTACACATTACGAGTGAGAGTCTCTATGAGAGGAAGCTTCATAGAGCAGACTGTAGAAGCGCTTCTAGACACCAGTAAAACTTCACATTACGAGTGAGAGTCTCTATGAGAGGAAGCTTCATATAGCAGACTGTAGAAGCGCTTCTAGACACCAGTAAAACTACACATTACGAGTGAGAGTCTCTATGAGAGGAAGCTTCATATAGCAGACTGTAGAAGTGCTTCTAGACACCAGTAAAACTACACATTACGAGTGAGAGTCTCTATGAGAGGAAGCTTCATATAGCAGACTGTAGAAGTGCTTCTAGACACCAGTAAAACTACACATTACGAGGGAGAGTCTCTATGAGAGGAAGTTTCATATAGCAGACTGTAGAAGCGCTTCTAGACACCAGTAAAACTACACATTACGAGTGAGAGTCTCTATGAGAGGAAGCTTCATATAGCAGACTGTAGAAGCGCTTCTAGACACCAGTAAAACTACACATTACGAGTGAGAGTCTCTATGAGAGGAAGCTTCATATAGCAGACTGTAGAAGCGCTTCTAGACACCAGTAAAACTACACATTATGAGTGAGAGTCTCTATGAGAGGAAGCTTCATATAGCAGACTGTAGAAGCGCTTCTAGACACCAGTAAAACTACACATTACGAATGAGAGTCTCTGAGAGAGGAAGCTTCATATAACAGACTGTAGAAGCGCTTCTAGACATGAGTAAAACTACACATTACGAGTGAGAGTCTCTATGAGAGGAAGCTTCATATAGCAGACTGTAGAAGCGCTTCTAGACACCAGTAAAACTACACATTACGAGTGAGAGTCTCTATGAGAGGAAGGGTTAAAGCTGCACACAGCACTTTTGCATGGACAAACAGACGAATACGGGTAAAAACTAAATAACCTCCTCCTCCCTATTCAAGAATAACATATATAATTCAATATTAAAAAACAAGTTTAAACTTTATTTATTTTACAACAATTGCGAAACAAGCTTTAGCAACTTATATTACTGGTAATCACTCTCGTTGGCGCGGGTGAGAAGCGTATCTGTGGTCATTAATTTGGGAGGACACCGGAGTACATGGAGAAAAATCTGTGGTCATTAGTTTGGGAGGACACCGGAGTACATGGAGAAAAATCTGTTGTCATTAATTTGGGAGGACACCGGAGTACATGGAGAAAACCCACTTATCCAATCTGGCAACCATCGCACAATCTCACATACTTCCCATATTCACAAACGTATGCACAGTTGAATACTATTGGAGAGGATTTTTAATAAGTTTCAATCCCATAGAACAAGTCGGTGAAACATGATTATTATATGACATTGAAACATCATTTTCAAAATCTGACATGTTAGACAGTAACTATTTTGGCCAGATTAAATAAATTTGAATTTTAAGTGCACCATGATCCGTTGCCTGATCGGTGTCTGGCAAAAGTTTCATGAAGACTGTTAAACGAACCTGCTCTTCAATTCTCTCTGTTTGGGAGCATTGAGGTTAAACTTTGGTTTCTTCGAGGGTGACTTGTTTGCAAATATATTTCTTCCCGGAGACAAAAGATCGTTTTCTTTTCCACTCTCGTTGTCCATTTCTTGGCCCAATTCTTCCTTTATTTCTGGGTGTGCGCTTGATAATGAATTGAAGAACTGGGGGCAACGTCCCGTGGCTGCTTCATCTTCAGTGTCGTCTGCTATAGTGATATAAATGCTGATCACCCTATACAACTAGGTTACAGTAAAACTGCTTTCACTGTGAAGAGTTGATATAATAAGTTGATGTAATAAACTATGAACATCAGCTAAAACGATTTGCACCTCTCAATTTCAGTTAGTTTATTGGATTTTCATTTGTGAACTTCATTTAATTTGCAAATCACCTTTTCATTTACGAAACTAATTTCATTTGCATGACATACACTATCATGTGATACAGGACATACACTATTATACAAACTCAAACACAAGAATGCCGTAATGCATTCAAACAGAGATAAGCAAATTCGATGAATTGATAATGGCCCGCAGGCTCCGGACAGACAAATTTGCGGATTTTGAGTCAATATCTCTGGTATTTCATGACGATTGGTAAATGAGCCTGCTCTCCAATTCTCTCTGTTCGGGAGCATTGAGGCTAATCGTACTATGGTGCTATATATTAATGGTAGGCTAAAAGCTTAGTAGTTTAACATTCCACCCATTGGTTACTGAGAACTGGCTTCAGATACACGGTCGGACTGATGCACGAACGGACGGTCGGACTGATGCACGAACATCCCATGGCGGAATTTCGTATAGGATTAGGAATATTGATTTAGTGTCGTTCGTGCATCCGTCCGTTCGTGGCGTTATGCCCATTGTACAATTTTCCGTAACAAGTTGTCTGTAAACTGTTAAGCTCGAGATAAATTCAATTATTAACCCATTCAACACCAAGTGACTCACATGGACTGGTCCATGATATTCACAAACCAATAAATGAATCAGAAAATCACATTTGGACAAGTTCATTTATCAAAATGGGTAATTATGTCTAAAAATAGTCATATCACTGGCAAAAAGTGCAGATCCTGATGAGACGGCTCGTCACGAGCCGGCTCATCTGGATCTACACTTTTTGTAAGCCTATTTAGAGGTCTGTGGTGTTGAAAGGGTTAAACTTACCTGCAGTTTCTGTTTTTGAAGTAAACATAAATCTGTATAAATCATCATCAGTATCATCATCAGCCGTACATTTTTTCTTGGCGGGAGACGTGTATAAGTCGTATAATTCTGTGCTCGAGTTTTCTTCATCTGTAAAAATGAGAGACAATTTGTCTTTATGAGACATGGAGCAAAAACAATATATTGTACATATGAACGTTGCCCTCCCTCTCGCAGTTGAAGGGATATAAAAGAGGATAACGTGGATCTGACCTTTGACCTGGAAATGTGACCGTGACCCGACCTGGCTGTAAGTTGTGTTCTGCATATATGGTCTCAATATGGTGCAAAAAAGACGCCTACAGAGCGGGAGGTCGAAGGTTTGAATCTCGTCAGGGGTTCGTTCTGATATGGCCGATTGGTGAGCAGCCAGCTAGTTAAATAATGGTTACCGATTGCCTACCACCTGGTGCCTGGCATACAAGCATAGGATTCGGGAAGTACTGATGTACCAGCCTGGCGTCTGGCATACAAGCATAGGATTCGGGAAGTACTGATGTACCAGCCTGGCGTCTGGCATACAAGCATAGGATTCGGGAAGTACTGATGTACCAGCCTGGCGTCTGGCATACAAGCATAGGATTCGGGAAGTACTGATGTACCAGCCTGGCGTCTGGCATACAAGCATAGGATTCGGGAAGTACTGATGTACCAGCCTGGCGTCTGGCATACAAGCATAGGATTCGGGAAGTACTGATGTACCAGCCTGGCGTCTGGCATACAAGCATAGGATTCGGGAAGTACTGATGTACCAGCCTGGCGTCTGGCATACAAGCATAGGATTCGGGAAGTACTGATGTACCAGCCTGGCGTCTGGCATACAAGCATAGGATTCGGGAAGTACTGATGTACCAGCCTGGCGTCTGGCATACAAGCATAGGATTCGGGAGGTACTGATGTACCAGCCTGGCACCTGGCATACAAGCATAGGATTCGGGAAGTACTGATGTACCAGCCTGGCGTCTGGCATACAAGCATAGGATTCGGGAAGTACTGATGTACCAGCCTGGCGTCTGGCATACAAGCATAGGATTCGGGAAGTACTGATGTACCAGCCTGGCGTCTGGCATACAAGCATAGGATTCGGGAAGTACTGATGTACCAGCCTGGCGCCTGGCATACAAGCATAGGATTCGGGAAGTACTGATGTACCAGCCTGGCGCCTGGCATACAAGCATAGGATTCGGGAAGTACTGATGTACCAGCCTGGCGTCTGGCATACAAGCATAGGATTCGGGAAGTACTGATTTTCATAAAAAGAGGTGTCCCATAAGTCAGAAATGGTGGCCCTTTAAATAGGGGTGACACTATAATAAACAAACACTATATAATATCATCACATTATTCTTAAGTTACCTTCTCTAACTCTCTTGCGTGGGCTGCGTCTATGTTTCAACAACGTAGTCTTAACTGACACTTCTTTCCCTTTCAAACTAGGTCTCTCTGGCGTCTGTGCTTGGTGGAGAACTGTTGTGGGTTTTACTCTGTAAGTTCTGTCCCATATACTCAACATGTGTAGCATTTCAGATTTCTTCTTTACATACTTTGGCTGCAAGCACAATATGACAAGTTGAAATTTGTTTTTATTGTTGTTTCTTGGGGGGGGTAAACTTTATTTATTTTACATCGATTGCAAAACAAGCTTTTAACAACTTATCACTCTCGTTGGCGCAGATGAGAGCGTAAATGTGGTCATTCGTGTAGGAGGAAACTGGAGTACCCGGAGAAAACCCACCTGTCTGATCTGGCAAACCACTGTACCATCTCACATACTTCCCGGTCCTAGGATGGAACCCGGTTTGCATTGGTGATTAGTGACCGCGCTAACCACTGACGGTTTAAAGTGTCGTACCACAGGTTTAGGTCACGTGGCGACCTCTGGCTATTGTTGGCGCCCCTCCGATCAGTATTACAGGCACAGACCAAGGTCGGAGGTAAATAAAACTTTTCTCAAATCTCAGACTCGGTCTCAAGCTTCTGATTGGTTCAGCTGACAAGAACACTCAGAAGCATCCTATCAAATCACTGGAGATCTGAGAAAAGCATAATAACCTCAGGGCCTGGGTAGAAACACGACATTCCGAGAGCAAGCATTATAACCTCAGGGACTGGGTAGAAACACGACATTCCGAGAGCCAGCATTATAACCTCGGAGCCTGGGTAGAAACACGACATTCTGAGAGCCAGCATTATAACCTCAGGGCCTGGGTAGAAACACGACATTCTGAGAGCAAGCATTATAACCTCAGGGCCTGGGTAGAAACACAACATTTCGAGAGCAAGCATTATAACCTCAGGGCCTGGCTAGAAACACGACATTCTGAGAGCCAGCATTATAACCTCAGGGCCTGGGTAGAAACACGACATTCTGAGAGCCAGCATTATAACCTCAGGGCCTGGGTAGAAACACGACATTCCGAGAGCCAGCATTATAACCTCAGGGCCTGGGTAGAAACACGACATTCCGAGAGCCAGCATTATAACCTCAGGGCCTGGGTAGAAACACGACATTCTGAGAGCCAGCATTATAACCTCAGGGCCTGGATAGAAACACGACATTCTGAGAGCCAGCATTATAACCTCAGGGCCTGGGTAGAAACACGACATTCCGAGAGCCAGCATTATAACATCAGGGCCTGGGTAGAAACACGACATTCCGAGAGCCAGCATTATAACCTCAGGGCCTGGGTAGAAACACGACATTCCGAGAGCTAGCATTATAACCTCAGGGCCTGGCTAGAAACACGACATTCCGAGAGCCAGCATTATAACCTCAGGGCCTGGGTAGAAACACGACATTCCGAGAGCTAGCATTATAACCTCGGGGCCTGGCTAGAAACACGACATTCCGAGAGCCAGCATTATAACCTCAGGGCCTGGGTAGAAACACGACATTCCGAGAGCAAGCATTATAACCTCAGGGCCTGGGTAGAAACACGACATTCCGAGAGCAAGCATTATAACCTCAGGGCCTGGGTAGAAACACGACATTCCGAGAGCTAGCATTATAACCTCAGGGCCTGGCTAGAAACACGACATTCCGAGAGCCAGCATTATAACCTCAGGGCCTGGGTAGAAACACGACATTCGAGAGCCAGCATTATAACTCAGGGCCTGGGTAGAAACACGACATTCTGAGAGCCAGCATTATAACCTCAGGGCCTGGGTAGAAACACGACATTCTGAGAGCCAGCATTATAACCTCAGGGCCTGGGTAGAAACACGACATTCTGAGAGCCAGCATTATAACCTCAGGGCCTGGGTAGAAACACGACATTCTGAGAGCCAGCATTATAACCTCAGGGCCTGGGTAGAAACACGACATTCTGAGAGCCAGCATTATAACCTCAGGGCCTGGGTAGAAACACGACATTCTGAGAGCCAGCATTATAACCTCAGGGCCTGGGTAGAAACACGACATTCCGAGAGCCAGCATTATAACCTCAGGGCCTGGGTAGAAACACGACATTCTGAGAGCCAGCTGGTTAGCTTCCTCACAAGAATGAATTTGACGAAATCAGCGATCTTAATCACTCGGGCACCTCAAAATATTGGAAAGCCGTTATTAATATATAGAATTATACAAAATATTGGAAAGCCGTCATTAATATATAGAATTATACATAATATTGGAAAGACGTTATTAATATATAGAATTATACATAATATTGGAAAGCCGTCATTAATATATAGAATTATACATAATATTGGAAAGCCGTCATTAATATATAGAATTATACATAATATTGGAAAGCCGTCATTAATATATAGAATTATACATAATATTGGAAAGCCGTTATTAATATATAGAATTATACATAATATTGGAAAGCCGTTATTAATATATAGAATTATACATAATATTACACAGACACTCCGGTCAAATTTGATTAAACTTGTACTTGCTTCCAAACAGATGTGAGAATAAAAACAAATTAAGTTAGGCTTTCCGTTTTGGAATGCGAAAACAAAGTGTCAAATAAATCGTAATTAATATTGTGCTATTTTATTGCCTAATTACTTGCACTAGAATATATTCACTATAATATCAGGGTTCCCTCTGTCTGAATATTTGTCTGTGCCACTTCTGTCGTCAATTGAAAAAAACTGGAGTCAATTTGAAAAACTTGGAGCCAACTAAGAGCCATATAGTTTACAGTTAAATATTTGAAGCCATGTATTTGACAAATATTTGTTTTTTGTCACCATTGGCGACCGACTGTGGGAACCCTGAATATACAGTCCAATCTGTGCTCCATATGAAGGCGGGCAGTTAAAATTCTGTCTCTAACGACACATAATGACTTCTCTTAGTACTCTAATTGGAAGAAATCTTCAGAACCTCCTTCACTATTTCGGCTTTTAAGTTGATGTTATTCGTACCGTCGTTACAATGATATATACCAACAGATGAGATTGCTTTAAAGACACAAATCACATATATTGAGGGCCTCCGTGGACGAGTGGTGACTTCAGCTCACTTGACCCTCGGTGCTGTAGGTTCCAATCCAACATTCAAGAGAGGGAGCTATCCAGCACAAGGTCGGTGGTTCTACCCAGGACCCGATATACTTCTCGGAAGGGGTACACAGGGGCCTTCCGCCACCAACTATTGCTGTTGGTTCATCTTTAACACCGCCCCCCAAAATGACAATAAATTCCACCTACCACAAAGTTATCTGGATTAAAAGAGGCAAATAGTTCCCCCGAGTAGATGTTGATATTGCCCAGAGCAATCTGTATCGCCTTCTTCAATGGAATCCGAGCACCAGCATATGCTAAGTCAGTGGGATTTATCTCAGTTGGATAGGGGTTTAAGGGTACCAGCTTCTTCTGCAGCGGGTCAAACACAAACTGGTAGAGGAATGTGTTGTTTGCTGCTATAAAACCATCTACATACTCTGGAGGTACCACTATGTTCGTCTTGAGGTACGTCGGTAACTTCTTCAATAGCTGCAATATAATACAATTCTGAATGAATGTCGGCCATCTTGGATTTTGGATCTGAATGACTAAATCAAGTCAAATAGAAAGTTAATGCAGTGTTTACAAGAAGTTTATACCGTCCGGCTTAAGTCTTTATGGCTGTGTCTGTCTGTGTGTGTCTGTGTGTGTGTCTGTCTGTGTGTCTATGTGTACTGTGTGTGTCTATGTGTCTGTGCGTGTGTCTGTGCGTGTGTCTGTCTGTGTCTGTGCGTGTGTCTGTGTGTGTCTGTCTGTGTGCATACAGGATAACTGAAGAAGTTATTGATGGATTTTTATTAAACTTTGTGGATATATGGAAGGTTGGTCTAAGAGGAAGTGACATTATATTGGGAGAAATTGGTCATGGCATGTGGTAAGGGAGGACAGCTAAGTGTCCACCCACTCCCATTGAAGTCCAACTGTAAAATCTAGAATTTAGTCTTGTGTGAAATACCAGCAAGCTCTCCTAGCCGTATATTTGACTTTCAGATAGAAATGTTTGGTTATAGAAAGGAATCAAGTTTTTATTAAATTTTAACTTGTTATCCAGTTCAATCAATTTGGGTCAACAATAGATAATAATAATTCAGTACTTAAATGGCATTTCTTAATTTGACCTAGTGTCCAAAATGGCAATTATAGTAAAGGAGTTGAGGTTTCCTCAAAATGTAACTTTCACTAAGTTTGAACAAAATTGGCCACAAATAGAGTTTCAACATTGCTTACAAGATTGTTCTTTAATTTGACAGAAATGGTCGAAATTATTCAAGCTGCCATCAAAATATAAGTTGTATGTATATAGGCCGTATCTGATTGGATGTCAGCTGTATCACAATGCCCAGCGAATGTCATTGGGCGTCAGACCACCTACTGTTTTGCATTTCTTCTTTGATTAACTGCTCTGCTTCCTTGCTTTGTTTAACTTGTTGTTCAGGAGCTATCTGCTCGGAGGTTTGATGTCTAGTTTAAACATATTTTATTGCTTTCAAATAACATACATATACACAGACTGCACAATAATTGTTCAACAAATGAAATGTAACGAATATTATACGAGTGAAACTGTTATAATTTAGAAGCAAATGGGTTGGGTCACAAGTTTTACCAACATTAGTGACGACCCTCCCCTTGGTTTGATGTCTAAGCACGTCAGAAACATCTGCCACGTCCACTTTGGACTGGCAGTACTATCATCTCTAAAAATAAAACTGACACTGGACCGCATTTCTTTGTTTTCAAACAAATTTCAAAATTGTAAGTAAATTCCAGAAAATTCGGTTCTGAGCACTGATCTCACCTGCGCTACATCGGCCTGCCTGGCCACCTTGAACACCTTATTAGCCCTGACGAGCCCGATCCCAGACAGGGATGGCATGTAATCACACCCAGAGAGTATACACATGTAGCGGAACTTCTCGAAACTGTACTGCCCACTCTGTATCTGCGTTACTTCATTCAATCTTCTTTGTTCAATCAAGATACCATTACCAGCATGGTCCATCTTGAATAAAACCTGGACAAATGTTGAAAGAATGAAACGTGTGAATGGCGTTCGGCTACAATCTGACCAACACTTTATACCTACATTATTTATCGGAGAGGATGACGAAACCTACTTTACTACAAGTCATAAATACATTTATCCTACCTACCGGTACATGTACCGTATACCCCCGTTTAAATTGCATCGCCCCCGGGGGCGTTTAAACGGGGGTATACGGTATGTCATTTCCAGACACAAGTTTAGGCGAGCAGATTACGTATTCAGACAATTATTGAGGCCATTACAGTATTTCATGGTATACCATGTACATATTGTGGTACAAAAAAGCCTGATCAGTGGTCCTGTGGTTAGCATGTTGAACTGCGAAACCTGGTTTGACCTTAATAATATTAGCAGTTTTTCAGATCGCACTATACACCGGGCATGTAATTAGTTTGTTTGTTTTTTTCGGGTTTAAAGTCGCACAAACAGCTTAGGTGATATGGCGACTCCCCAGCTATTATTGGTGGAGGAAGACCCCGGGTTTAACGTCGCACCAACAACCATTAATTAGGTTATATGGCGACTCCCCAACTATTATTGGTGGAGGAAGGCCCCGGGTTTAACGTCGCAGCAACAGCCGTTAGGTAGGTTATATGGTGACTCCCCAGCTATTATTGGTGGAGGAAGACCCCGGGTTTAACGTCGCACCAACAACCGTTAGTTAGGTTATATGGCGACTCCCCAGCTATTATTGGTGGAAGAAGGCCTGTGTTTGCCCCTCCAAACAGTATTTCAGGCACAGACGGGCACCAGGGTAGAACTACTGACCTACTGAAAGCCAGCTTGATCGCTTCCTCATTTGAAATAATTTGACACTCTAGAAAGTGATTTGACGTTAACGACCGCCACAGCTTCTGGAATTGGAGCATCTTATGTATCCTCCAAAAAAATAAAATAGACTACAAGAATCATACTTCTGGAGGCATTGTGTTGATTAACCATGGCAACACAACTAATGTCGCTAGAACTTGTGACCTGATCCGTTTGCTTTTCTTTAAATTATCATGTTTTATATTAACATGTAAAATGAATCGAACAATAGAATATGATTAACCAAGGGTTGACGATAAATAAATTAACAAAATAAAAATATAATTGCAAAATACCGCTGTACAATTTTGAGGGGCAATACCAACCCCTAAAATTTGCTACGTGTTTTGATCATAATTGAAACAAACCTTTTCACATCCAAACAGGAGGAGGTCCGAGTCCTCTGTAATAATAACCTGGGCTATACCAATCTTGTTGAGGTAGGCCAGCTGAGCGTCTGCTTCATACGGTGCCACAATGCAATCCACTCCACGCTCTCGACAGTTCTGTAGGACAAATAGTAGAGGATGTAACAGAATTTAATTGATGCTTAATATATAACATCTCTTGTATATGTCAATTTCTAAACTGTTTCATGTATTGTTTCTGTGACTTTAGAGTTAGTGTTCTTTAGTTGCTAAAATCTCAAGATATCATCATCATCATCATCATCATCATCATCATCATCATCATCTCTAGTGATTGCTTCATTCTGTCAAGAGTATATTCGCAATATAGTAAAATGAATTTGCACCAGGGTTCATTCTAGGTCAGAATTTTTGGGAGAAGTGAGAAAGTGCGTGATTGCTTCCTTAAATGGTGTTCTTTAATATACTTCTGCAAAATAGGGTTAAAATGCACAGTACAACCATTAAATACAACATTTGAATAGAAGGAGTGCTTTATAATGGGCCAGTGTATCTTACTAGACAAAATGTTGGGATAAGTGGGGCCCCCAGAGGGCAAAGTCAGGGTCCCTAGGGCGACAATTTCGCCCACATCGCCCTCTAGAATGATCCCTGTTGCACACGTAGTAGTCATGACTGACCACTAAAAGTTTCTCTATGTACAGTTGAATAAAAACTGAATAAAAACATTTCTCATATTTAGTGGAATTGTTGGTCCATCAGGACCGATTGGAAACCTGGCATGGTCTGGTCAATGGCAGCTTGAGATAGGTTATTCAACAGTATGATGAGAAGAAGATTGTCTGATAGGTCATGGTTCCTACGCTAATATGATTGTAACGTTGATTATACCATCAGGTGGTTTTGGAATTTCGCGATGGTGGATCAAGGCTGTTGTCTATCAAGTTGTTTCTTACTTTGAAGACAATGCTTGATAGTGTGGAGTTGCGCCGGTGCTGTAAGTAGTCCCAATCCTCAAGTTACGGAGCATGTCAAGGAAATTAAAGAGTACCTTGTTTCAGACGATACATCCAGCTAACATAATAACCTCAAACATGCCTGCGACTGATATCTATACAGCAGGCTACTTCCATAGAGAAAAATGAAATTCACGTTTAGGACAAAATGACTTAACGGAACAAAAAATCCTTAAAATTCGGGAGGGTGACTTGTTTATAGATCAGGAAACAGTTGTTCAAGCCAAAGTTGGGGTTTAGTTTATACAAATTTATTTTAGCTCGATTGCGAAACAAGTTCTTACAACTTATATTAATCACTCTCGAGACCTCATTCCTGATGGGATCCATCGCCACGAGGGAGATAGAAGAGGCAACGTGGAATTTAAATGCCTTGCCTAAGGGCACAATCGTAACGGCTCCAGCGGGGCTCGAACTCCGGACTTTTCGGACCGAACGCGCATGCCCTATCACGACTTCCACATGTTTGAGGTTATTAAAGTCTAACCCACCCCACTCGCAAAGTTGGGGTTTGCATGTGGGATGGGACTTTAATAACCTCAAACAGGTCAGCATTATTAGATCATGTTTGGATCAGATGTTTGGTAAAATGAAGCCTCTATCAATGTGCACGAACGAAACAGAATTAATTAATATCTCTGGGTATAGTCATACATGCCTTATCCAAACATTATGCATGAAATAACAGTGAATGTATTACGCTATAGCACATGATCTTACATTCATTAGCTCGAGAGCCATTTCTGGAGAAATATCTATACATCTTTGTAAGCATTCCCTGGCCTCCGCCCTCTTCCCCTCCCGTAAATACTGAGCAGCCTTCTTCTTGTTCAATTCTCTCTTTCTAGAAATACAAATATGTTAATTAGAAATTACACATGAGCCAAATTGGGAACCGCGACATCACTTAGCAATATTAATAACAAACAAAGACTACTTTTCTATGATTTACAGAGAATACATTCCACTGTTTATATCTAGTACAATCCATTGACATATCAAGGTTGATAATTTCTCGACCGCCTCAATAACATAAGACTAACTCCATATTTAGTGCGTGAGAGAGAGAGAGAGAAAAGGCATGTGGAATTTAAATGCTTTGCCTAAGGGCACAATCGTAGAGTTCTAACGGGGCACAAACTCCAGGCCTTTCGCATGTGAAACATGAACTTGTTACAATATCCACGAGATCACACTATATTTGATCCAGCGATATTTTAGCTTCTTCCCAAATTACCAACAGAAATTTAAGGAAACTTACTCTCTCCTAGACTTCTCCACATTTTTCTTTGATGGTAAATGACAGCCATCAAAAACCATCACCGGCTTGACATTCTTTGAGAGTAGGTAGTTTATATATTTCATACAGTAATAAACATATCTGTAACATAAACAACAGCTCAAATAAATGTTACATATCTGTTACATAAATGACAGCTCAAATAAATGTTACATATCTGTTACATAAACAACAGCTCAAATAAATGTTACATATCTGTTACATAAACAACAGCTCAAATAAATGTTACATATCTGTTATATAAATGACAGCTCAAATAAATGTTACATATCTGTTATATAAATGACAGCTCAAATAAATGTTACATATCTGTTTACATAAACAACAGCTCAAATAAATGTTACATATCTGTTTACATAAACAACAGCTCAAATAAATGTTACATATCTGTTACATAAATGACAGCTCAAATAAATGTTACATATCTGTTACATAAACAACAGCTCAAATAAATGTTACATATCTGTTACATAAACAACAGCTCAAATAAATAGAACATATCTGTTTACATAAACAACAGCTCAAATAAATGTTACATATCTGTTTACATAAACAACAGCTCAAATAAATGTTACATATCTGTTACATAAATGACAGCTCAAATAAATGTTACATATCTGTTACATAAACAACAGCTCAAATAAATGTTACATATCTGTTATATAAATGACAGCTCAAATAAATGTTACATATCTGTTATATAAATGACAGCTCAAATAAATGTTACATATCTGTTTTACATAAACAACAGCTCAAATAAATGTTACATATCTGTTTACATAAACAACAGCTCAAATAAATGTTACATATCTGTTTACATAAACAACAGCTCAAATAAATGTTACATATCTGTTTACATAAACAACAGCTCAAATAAATGTTACATATCTGTTACATAAACCACAGCTCAAATAAATAGAACATATCTGTTACATAAACAACAGCTCAAATAAATGTTACATATCTGTTATATAAACAACAGCTCAAATAAATGTTACATATCTGTTTACATAAACAACAGCTCAAATAAATGTTACATATCTGTTTACATAAACAACAGCTCAAATAAATGTTACATATATGTTACATAAACAACAGCTCAAATAAATAGAACATATCTGTTTACATAAACAACAGCTCAAATAAATGTTACATATCTGTTACATAAACCACAGCTCAAATAAATAGAACATATCTGTTACATAAACCACAGCTCAAATAAATGTTACATATCTGTTACATAAACAACAGCTCAAATAAATGTTACATATCTGTTACATAAACAACAGCTCAAATAAATGTTACATATCTGTTACATAAACCACAGCTCAAATAAATGTTACATATCTGTTATATAAACAACAGCTCAAATAAATGTTACATATCTGTTACATAAACAACAGCTCAAATAAATAAAACATTATTTGTGTACATATGGTTACAAATAAAATTTGAAGAAAATTGCATCAAAAAAATCAACCTGTACCATTATGGCATTAACCCATTATAAGTTGATACGGTGAACAATTACGTTAGTTTTGTGATACTACACTGTTCGGCCAGTCATTTAGAAGATATGGACAGACACAGCTCCAGCGGCACTTAAACTCCGGACATTTCGCACCTGAAGCGAACGTGCATCCACTGCGCTATCATGACTTCCACTTAATTCGCCTTTGCAAGTGCCATCATCAACTAATGCAATTGTGGAAGGAAACAGCAGCACCTTGAGCAAAGACTAGTTTGAAAGTACTTTGCTACGTTATTGTTATATTTCGGGTTTTACGCCTGCATCAGCACCATTTTGGGCTATATCGCCGGCGGGCAGTTTACCTAACAACACCTTTCCTGGGCAGGCTCCAGCGGTTAACCAGTACTTGGGTGCACCAACCTCCGTAAGAAACTGCCAACTTTTTCATATAAATGAGACACGGCCTGAGCGGGTCTCAAACCCGTGACCATCAGTGATGATAGGTTACAGACTTTGCTACGTACATACATCAGAAAGCAATACACACAATTTTGCTGCATTTGTCGCAATGATTGTATTGGATCGATGTTGTCCGTGTGTGACGACGTGCACAAGATTTGCAAGGACTTTTCCAATTATATCTACCATGTTATTCTATGGATCATTCTCTCTATTATATTTCCAGGGTTCCCGTTGTTGGTCGCCAAAAAATCAAATACTGGCGCTAATTTTTTTGTTTTGGCGCAACATGTGAACTATATATATATATAGCTCTTAGCTGGTTCCACGTTTTTCCAATTGGCTCCATTTTTTTTATATTTGGCGACAGAAGTGGCGCAGACAAAAATTCAGACAAAGGGAACCCTGAGTTATAGGTATATCGTCATATAATGTAAATTTCCACCAAGCGTGGGGGTTCGACATTACAGGAAGATAGATAGATAGACTTTACTTAAGAATGTGTTGTAGTCGAAGTGCTCAAACAATACTTACTGGTCAGTTTTTTCTCCCAATGCCAATTTTTCGGCACATGAAAAAGCTCCTTTATGTAGCCAGCAGTAGGCATCTATTGCAACAGTACATCCGGCAAACTTTGATACATTTACAGGTTCATGAATCTTCTTCAGGAAAGGTAACAGACCTTGAATACCCATCCTGTGAATATAACAGACACATAGGAAAAGATTTATACATCGTACCAGAAGCTGGCTACGTTTCCTGTTACGAATCCTCGGTCAAACTCTTTAGGTTAAACAATATTTTTATTCAAGAATATGACATCACATATAACAAAATAGTTACGATTGGTTATCCCTTATGTCATTTATTTATAATGATTTGGTTGCTATCCCCATTGGAAATTACCTAGTTACCCTCTCCCGTCCTGCAAGCAATTGCCATTCCTTAAGCTATAGGTTAATTACAGCAACTACAGACTACTACAAGTTTTCCTTTTTTCCAAGAACAATCTACCATTGGAACCATCTCCCTCCTGACATTGTCCATCTCCCTACCATAGAGCAATTCAATATGGCAGTTTGCCGTATTGATCATGCCAGCTTAGTTGTTCTGTGCAGCTGCTTTTAAACTCTTACAACAACTTACTTTTCATTACTTTCTTATAATTATGCTTTTAACTATGCATACTTTTAACTTCTTTGCGGTTCATGTCTACCTTCCCGCGAGTGGTTCGACATTAGACATGTTTTTCCTGGGCAGGCTTAGCCGACCTAAGCGATTAACCAGTACTAAGCAATGTGTGTGAGGTGCCTTGCTCAATGACACTACATACATGGCCTGGCCGAGTATCGAACCCGGGACCGTTCGATTCCAAATCCGACACTTTACCACGGACGCCACTGGTGTATCTGTATGGAGTACACTGCAGAATCCAATTGCTGGCTTTAATACAGTGGGAGAGAGAGCTTGCGCATTTATAATTAGTCACTAGTTGGTGTGAGGAGTACTTTGAAGCCCTCCACCATATTATCCTCCAATTTATTCCAGTCCAGCAAAGTCCTTGGAAAGAAAGAATGTTTTTAGGTGTCTGTGCTAGCTATGATTGGTTCAAAACACTTTAGAGTTGTTATTCACTGAATTTTCTACTATGTTTTTAGACACAAACTGTTCGAATCGTTTTGCCCGGATTGTTCGTTTTGGTCGTTGTCTCCGTAGGTAGTCGTTGATGTCTATCGCTGGTACCAATCTTTAGGTCAGACGGTGTTATTGATATGGTGGTCTGGGATTGGTTGAAAAAGTGTAGGGAAGCCCTTAAGAGTTATTGATACATGAACTGATTGGCTGAGTAGGTATTGTCACAAATATTGAAAATTACTTCTAAATATTAAAATACAATATATGAGCTGCATTTTGGAATATTTAAAAATATTTGCAGACTATTTGGTGACAAATAAACAGCATATTATAAATGCAGGTGTCAGTGCAACATTCACCACCAAATTACCTTCAGAGTAGGGGGTGGGTACCTTTAGTGGGAAATTTAAAAAAACGCAATTGGTCAACCCCATTGAAATTTGACATTTTCCTGTGGCTCAAAGGCCATTCTGTTGAAAATTACTCTCTTTTGTGCCAAACTATTTTTGGGGAAAATCTAATGGCACTGTGTGTTATAATGGTGGCCTATGGAAATTGCAATAGCGGTGTCTGACCTAAAGGACAATGTAAAGAATGATGTTATTTGAAAAGTACTACACACCAAAATGCTGCCTGGGAGAGGCTTATTTTCAATGTATAGCTTGATTAACTGCCCGGCAGTATGATTTGAATGTGTGAGTGCTGGAAACAATAGGTAGCTATGCAATATGAGCCCAGACAGGGTGTTACATAACATAGTTCTGAGGTGTGTATGTATTGTTTACAATGAAGATTAGTCCTTATTCTCTGTGATACAAAGACTGTGCTGAGATATTTGCAAAATCTGAATCACATATACTAGTTTATCAAGTTGGGAATTACTTCATGGTGTACATTAAGAACCATTTTAAGCTTAAATAATAATTCAAAGGGGTTCCTAATACATACAACAGTAGGGTCTGGAGAAATGCAGTTTTTCACATAACGCGAGTCAATAAATGGCTTCAGCAACATATGTCGCAAATTCTGCCACCTAGGTTCCATGTGCGCTTCTTAAAATTTGTCGGTTTCCTTCGCAGTACTTATTGTGGTGCAATTTTCCAGGGAGCTTTCATTCTAATTACTGTTGATAAGAATTACTATGGTGGTTCAGACCTACAACATTGGATTTGATTTATTGAAACTTCACTAAAGATGCCTATTATGGCACAATAAGCCCAATGTGAATGCAGTTAAACAATGAAAGTGGTCATTTTACATTGCCTGATATAAAATGAACCCAAAAAATGATAAATAATTCATTGTACTGAGTAAATAATGGCATATAGGAACCTATAAGCAGGCTGTTATGTTCAAATTACCTCCCTTTATTAGTGTTAATACTTTATAATTGATATCTCTGTCCTTCAGTGTGAGTATGTTATGGTTAAAATTGATTTTTTTCATTAGGAAATAGTGTTGTTTAATTGAAACAAGCTTGCAATTGGTTCCAGTAGATATCAAGGGCCTCACAAAAAGAATTTCAGTAAAATATATGGCACAAATATGCATATTCATTGCTTTTGAGTGGTTATATTTCAGTAATTTATTAATATTTGCAACAAACTTCACCTCCCTAAGATGAAATGTCATATTTCAAGAGGCAATGCACAGTTGTAGTCCTCTCACAGTGCTTGTTCAAGACACACTAGCTGAAGTTAAATGCATATTGTAGTTACTTTTCTGCCATTTCTTACTGTCATGTGACCTACAGTAAGCTGCCTGACCCACTCAGCATTTGTAATGACCATCATTTGCCATGTTTGTTGTCTTCCTTTTTGCCTGTGTGACATTTTTTGTGCTCCATGCAAATAAGTATTTCCTTTCAGTAGCTTCCTGGTGCAAGATTTAGTTCCATTCTTCAAAAAACCCTTGTTTTGCAGGGGGGGTAAAATAATTGTCTCTAATCACCACAATGTCTTATCTAATACTATAAATGTGGTATGTCTGTCTCATGCAGACATTATTTCATATATTCATATATTCATGAGAAATATTACACTGTTAGTGTAAAGATTAATATGTGACAACATTATAAATGTCTTATTTAGAGTTCTATTGCAAAAATGGCCAACAGTCTATGTTAAGCACACTGCATAGTGTCCCATTTGAAGGCATGTGCTGTGCAATGGTGATGTGGAAGACATAAGAAAGTCATATTTATGTGCAGAAATGTTCATTGTAATGGTATATATCTTTTATATTAAATGAAATGCCAAACAAAATTGTCTTTAGGTCAGACGGTGTTATTGATATGGTGGTCTGGGATTGGTTGAAAAAGTGTAGGGAAGCCCTTAAGAGTTATTGATACATGAACTGATTGGCTGAGTAGGTATTGTCACAAATATTGAAAATTACTTCTAAATATTAAAATACAATATGAAAATTACTCTCTTTTGTGCCAAACTATTTTTGGGGAAAATCTAATGGCACTGTGTTATAATGGTGGCCTATGGAAATTGCAATAGCGGTGTCTGACCTTTATTAAATGCTTTGGAGAAATCAAGTATCAGATATTTCAATAGCAGTGCCTGACCTGACATTTAGTGTTGAAAAAACCGTCTTTGTGGCAAACCATTTTTAGGGAACATATAATGGCACGGTATGTTATAATGGTGCCCTATGGAAATTATAATAGCGGTGTCTGACCTAAATAGTGCCCGGTTGAATGTCGCGAAAACTAATGATATTTATAAATATGTGCCTTTAATTAAGTGCTTCTTTTATCATAACTAGTTAAATGTATTGATAAATCTATATAGCAGTATAAGAACAGTTCTACTAATAAATGTGATGATATGCAAAAGATTCGTTAATGCAAACCTGAAAACATAATTTGCATTTCCCGCTTTATGCACTGTTTTAGTTTCGTATTATACTTTGTCAGTTTTGCGATTGTGGAGACATCACTGGGTATATTAAATAACGAGCATAACTTTCTTTATCACATATTAATTATATTGAGCTTCTATTTCAATATCCAAAAATTCGCTATAGTGGCAGACGAGCTACTACCCAAACAATGGCAGGGTATGGTCAAAATTCCACATCATCAGGCAATTTTACAGTCGATCTTGGAGATATAGATGAGAAGCAGCCACCTCCGTATAACCAAGCATATTCCTATCCATCAAATACAAAATTGAATGAAGATGAATTTCAGTTTGTCCGAGGAAATTCGATCAATGGTATGAACAGATGAAATCATTATCACAGAATATCGCCAATATTTTGAGGCTAAAATTGTAAACTTTAAGGTTATGAAGTGACCAAGCAAATAGTTAATACAGAGCACAAAAGTTAGTGACCTGATGTGTGACTCGAACCCACGACCTCCCGATCACTAGTCGGACAGCTCTAGCAACTGAGCTAGCCGGGACGATATTTTTACCCACACTCTTTCATTCTTTAGGAGCTTCACTCCGATCACTGGAATGGAGCTGCACCTCTACTCCTTTGACCATACCATACCAGATATCCTCATTGCCATTAAAACGATCAAGCAAAGAAAGAGCAGCAAAGTTAGTGACCCGACTTGCACCCACTACCTACCAAACACTAGTCGGACGGCTCTACCAACTGAGCTAGCCGGGTCGGTGTTCTGCTCACTTTGAGGCATTGCCGTATACATATTTTATATAATATAGTGAATACATTTGATTTTTTCCAACTGTTTATCAATTTACAGTAGAACAATTACCATGGTAATATACACTCTCCCGTTGCGTCTACGCTGAAAGGCCCTGCAACGTTACTATCCAGATCCAGATGGTTTTCTGAATTTATAGGCGTTGCTGATGTGTTTGTCTAGCCTGGGTTCCAGTCGATTTTTAACTTCTGGCAAAATGACAGCCTGGGGTGTTGATTTGAAGAACGACAACTCTTCTCTACAAGATACAATCGCTAAATATAGAAACGGAATTCTATCGGAAATCGCCGAACAGGCACGATTATATACGATCATTTCCGAATATACACGAATGCTCCCGTAGCCTCATTTACATCGCAAACATAATTTCCCGTTTCTGTGTTATATCGACGAGATGGCAGATTTTAACTCTTAAGTTTAAGTGGTAATGTGTCGATTCGGCGTAATCGAAGTATGGACGACTTAAATCTTGAGTAAATATGTCAAATCAGACGCACTTTGTACTTTTTAAAACTATTTATCGTTCAATTGACCCGTAAACAATGACGGCCAATTATAAAGTGTTATCAAAATTGCAGTGCCTCGCTTTCGATTCAAGTACGTCATTAATTAAGTCACATGCTAATAGGCCTATTAATAGGATTAATGCTAGTCAATAATTACATGGACAATCCGTCCAGTTTCCCCAGGCGTTGATATCATCAGAAACTCAATACGGCCCAATTAATAGTCTCGGTGTTAAAATATATTTATTTGACTGACCAGGCAAAATATATCGACGCCTGTTCCCAGGCTAGTGTTTGTCCACAGATGAGTATTGTTCCCCTATCTGGTCACCACATCTTCTCTTCTGATGATACTGTACAAGATCCCACTCAGATGGGGCATCGCCATACAATTTGTTTATGATACATAGTGGTTGTGAGGCACGCATATATATATACAGTGTCGTCGATGGTCCAGTGATAGAGCGTCAAATTTGAATCAGAAGAGTCCCAGGTTTGATCCTCGGTCAGGGCACGTATGTGGTGTCATAGATCAAGGCACTTCACACATTGTTTACTACTGGTTAACTGCTTAGGTCAGCTGAGACTACCCATGAAATATGTCTACATCCCTGCAAGGGGTTTGACATTAATAGAACATATAGTACAGCCATAAACCAGATCTACATGTATTAAGAGTGTACGTAGAAGATCAGTTTGCTGGATAAAACATGAAAACTGGAACCTCTCTAAGCTAGAATTCCCTCCAAACCAAACAAATTTCTTTGTCCCAAAATGTCCCTTTGTTCATTGTAAAAAAAACCCTGTAAACCGGAACTGCTCTTTTCCGGATAATAAACAGATTTTTTAAAAACTATGTGCATTTTCAACTGTAATTTACCTCTGTAGGCTGAACAGCAACATGCTTTGATGAGATAAGAACATTACTATTAGTTTAAACCAATCAATGTATTGTGGGTATTTGTTTTTAGAGACAAGTGATCTAGAGGGAACAATTCCACTAGCAGATAGTAAATCAATGCCAGGATCTGCATATGGCGTGAAGAACCGCGGCAAAGCATCTCAGTTTTTGGATAGTAGAGGATTTGGTTGGCTGCTAGAGGAAGAGGACATGGACCAGGAGGATTTGGAACCATTACTGTATGTGCCACTAGTTCATTATATGTCCTCGGCCTATTTCATCCTGCCACACACACCCGCACACATATTCCAGTCTTCCCAAAATCTGTGGGACTGCCTGGCATGTCAGACAAAATAATTCCTAATTTATGTGCATTTTAATTTATGTCAATAGATAACTGTTAATGCTAATGTCATTTGTTTTGTAAAACTCTTGACAATAAATAAAGTTTGAATAATTGTCCGATTAGCGCAGTGTTCGCATCTCACCAATGCAACCTGGGTTCGACCTTCGGACCGGGTAGTATGTGAGATGGTACGGTGGTTGCCAGATCGAACAAGTGTGTTTTCTCTGAGTACTCTGGTTTCCTCCCACACAAATGACCACATTTACGCTTTCATCTGCGCCAACGAGAGTGATTAATATAAGTTATTAAAACTTGTTTCGCAATCGTTATAAAATAAATAAAGATTAAACTTTAAAAGTTTTAATTGAATCATCTGTCTGACCAGTGTCTGGCAAACTCTGGCAAAGTTTCATGAATACTGAGCCATACACATACAAATTATTTTGTTATCTTGTTGGCTGTATGTGTGTTTTACATTCAGATGTCGTCACTACTGGTTGCCCATATGAGCGATGCCTCCTGAAGAGATTAATCATTTTAGATATTTGGACGATAGTGCAATGATACAGACAGAGACCTATTCCAGGATCTGATCTGGTTCTTTTACATGCATGGTGTACAACACCGACATGAGACCTTGGTTTAGAATTCCTTCTGAAAGACTGTTCATTTTATTAAATGTCAGAACCTGCAATCCCTGAATTCCCAGTCCATCGTGTTAACAACTGGACTAAGTATCCGTCTGTATTTATTTAGTATGGTTTTTATACTCCAGTTAATAGTGTGTGTGTGTAGGCCGGTGTGATGTACATGTAGGGCAAGTTTTGTGTCATATTTAGCAATGGAATCTTATACAGTGAAACCTGTCTATAACAACATCGACTTGGACCAAGATTTTGTGTCAGATAACACAGGTTGTCGTTATAACAAGGTTCTCCAATTTGCATCATTTTTTACAGACGGATCTGTAGTCCAGTGGTAACACGCTGGACTGGTAATCCAGGGATCGCAGGTTCGATCCCCCGTTTGACCCTAATAAAATTAACAGTCTTTCAGATGGGATGTTAAACCAAGGTCTCGTGTCGGTGCTTTTCATCATGCACGTAAAAGAACCAGATGAGACTCTGGAATGGGTCTCTGTCTGTATCATGCACTATCCTCCAACAATCTAAAATGACTAACCTCTTCAGGAGGCATCGCTCATATGGGCAACCGGTAGCGACTATAAATAAACGTAAAACACACACATTATTTTTTTATTTTGCAAACACTGGCCAAACATAGGCTATGTATACATCTCAAATTTAATGGGATTACTGATACCATTGAACACAAATACCTGTAAAAATCCATTCAATAAATGACCACACATTGAAAGGTGATAATTGGCGTAACTGTAACTTATCTGAGAAACAGCTTACCTGTAAGATATTTGGATTGTCCCAATTGTGTAATTTGGGTTAGTCAGATTAGCACGCACGCAAGCACGCAAGCACGCACGCAACTTTTCCGCAGGTTTGTATTTTGCGACAATAGATATGAAATTAAGAAGTTTTCAATACAAATTCTTGAAGCATATTCTACTGACTAATAATACACATTTATTAAAATGCAAAATAGTTTCGGCAAGTCTTTGTGATTTCTGTAATATGAATGTCGAAAATATTGAACATTTGTTTTGGGAATGTCCATGTGTACAACACATGTGGAAACAACTAAGCATATTTCTAAAAACAAAACATATTGATGTGGATATAAATTTTGAAGTAATTTGTTTTGGTAAAATAAACAACTCTGTAATAAACAATACAATTAATTTCGTAATTATTCTATGTAAATCTTTTATATATAGAATGAAGTGTAGAAAAGAATTGCCATGTTTTGAGTGCTTTAAAAGTTATCTAAATATTACAATTAATTTATAACGGGAGATTGCTTTAAGAACAGACAAATTAGAAAAATACAACTCCAAGTGGGTAACGTTTATATAATCAATAAATTCCTCTACTCTACTTGTATTTTGTTTGTGTAATTGAAAATCAATAAATGGAAACGATCACCCATATGCTTTTTCTTTCTCTTTTTGCTTTAAAATTTATTTTTCAAACTAGGGATACTTATCCATAAATAACTCTTTTGTGTTATATATATATATACATGGAAGGCAAACGTCTTATTAGATCATTTATGTTGTAACATCGTGTAAATGCTTTTTATGTATATACAAGGAAGAAATAAACTGGGTTACCCGAAAAGGGGCCTCAAAATAAAAAAATAAAAAACTTTTCCTCAGGGTTATTACTGTGTAATTCCTTATCTTGTGATTGAATAATTGCAAACTATATAAATACTGTTGTAAACTTAATGGTTATTATTGTGCAGGGAGGAGCTGGACATAGACCTGAAGGACATTTACTACAAGTTGAGATGTGTGTTGTTCCCGCTGCCTCAGCTCGGATTTAACCGGCATGTCGTGCGGGAGAATCCAGATTTCTGGGGACCGCTTGTTGTCATATTGCTATACTCACTCGTATCATTATACGGACAGTTCACGGTAAGAGTCAATCACAGTTTATACAGAGTAGACCTGGTCCCGAGTGTAAATCTCAGAATCAACCAACCAAATTTATTGATCTCGCGTAAATCCGCCTCCGTGGTTGAGTGGTTACGGTCGCTGATTTGTATACCACTGTAACTTAACATCACTGATAGTCAGGGGTTTGAGCCCCGCTCAGACCTTGTCTCATTTATATGAACAAGTTGGCAGTTTCTTATGGAGGTTGGAACACCAAGTACTGGTTAACTGCTGGAGCCTGCCCAGGAAAGGTGTTGTTAGGTAAACTACCCACCGGCCCAAAATGGTGCGGATGCAGGCGTAAAACCCGAATAAACAAACAAACAAATTAATCTCGCGTTTGAGATCTATGAAAAGTTCTTTGGCCCTGGTGCCAGATGCCGAGGTTATAAACATTTCTCTG
This sequence comes from Archivesica marissinica, assembly GCA_014843695.1. Classification (NCBI taxonomy): domain Eukaryota; kingdom Metazoa; phylum Mollusca; class Bivalvia; order Venerida; family Vesicomyidae; genus Archivesica; species Archivesica marissinica. Next base: position 89,940,121 of record CM026404.1, read on the forward strand.
GTCTCAAACTCGGTCTCAAGTTTAATTATTCTTGAGCCATGAGCAAATCTCAAACCAATATTGTCACTTAAGCTTGATTATTTGAAATAAGATCTATAACCTCAAAGCCAGACCGTGTTAACAAAATTAGCCCACAGTTTATTAATAAACAAGCAAATTCGTTTAATTGGTATCCCCTGCCGAATATTTTTAAAAGCACGTGGACAAACAAACAAATTATATTGTGCATAAAGATATTTTTATGTTTTTAAAAGAAATAAAAGAAGGCATATAGCACAATGGTGATATGTGGTTTACTTTAAGCTTTATAGCATTAACCCTTTCAACACCACAGACCTCTAAATAGGCTTACAAAAAGTGTAGATCCAGATGAGCCGGCTCGTGATGAGCCGTCTCATCAGGATCTGCACTTTTTGCCAGTGATATGACTATTTTTAGACATAATTACCCATTTTGATAAATGAACTTGTCCAAATGTGATTTTCTGATTCATTTATTGGTTTATGAATACCATGGACCAGTCCATGTGAGTTACTTGGTGTTGAATGGGTTACGGTTAATTGGTGATGGTGAAAATATTGAAATTTTAATTAATTCAAGGGAATGTTTTTAATCAATCCAAGGGCAATAACTCTGGTGTTACTATTGCAATTTAGTTTAAAACATATTTTATTTGGATCAAATACGTATATACATATATAAACACAAGTTTTTATACATTCGAACCGATATGGGTCGAGAAACAAGCTTAAAGCTTATATGAATCCCTTCCCATGTTCGAGTACGTTTAAATGGTACAAAATGCTTGCAATTTGGGCCAGACAACACCGCACAATGGTGATGTAATTTCATTTCGAGTTTGTTGACATTCCATATATTGGTTACATAGTTAGGCCAATTATTGATCAATTAAAGGACCATAACTCTGGTGTTACTGACGCGATGCGGACACAGTTTATACATGCACCTGCACACTATGATGATATGGCATATTTGATTGGTGTATGAAATTCCACCCATTGGTTACCGAGGTCCGACTAGACGGAATGATGGACGGATGGAAAGGCACTCGGACGGATACCAATATCCCCTCCGGGATCTTTCCGATCGGCGGGGATAACAATGTTTGAAACCAGAGTTATTAGTGTCTTATTTAATTGTAGCTTGTTTTCCATAATGTTCAAATTACATGTAGATTATAGGTGCACTGCGTAACTAATGGTTAATTATTAACCCTCGCCGATCCAATGCATCTCGGAGGGGGATATTGGTTTGACGTTGTCCGTCCGCGTGCTCTTCCAATCCGTCTGTCATGCCGTCTGGAGGAGGAAACCCACCTGTCTGATCTGGCGACCATAGTGGCTACAACCCGTAAAAATAACCAGAAATCTGTTTGTATAGATGTTGTGGAGATAAGCCGACTACCTATTGATTATGATCATGCATGTGTGCAGATGCAGTAGTATGTACGCCAACGTCTGTATGAGAGAATGGCTTAAACATGTTTGAAATCTGTGTATAATGTGTTATTTCAGGTTGTATCGTGGATTATCACTATCTGGATATTTGGCTCGCTCATTATTTTCATACTAGCTAGAGTGTTGGGGGGAGAGGTAAGATTTAGACTTTATTTATTTTACAACGATTGGGAAGCAAGTTTTAACAACTTAATCACTGTCGTTGGCGCGGATGAAAGCGTAAATGTGGTCATTCGTGTGGGAGGAAACCGGAGTACCCGGAGAAAACCCACCTGTCTGATCTGGCGACCACCGTACCATCTCACATTCTTCCCGGTCCGAGGATTGAACCCGGGTTGCATTGGTGAGAAGCGAGTGCGCTAATCACTGCTCTAACTGGATAGCCGATTAGTATGATTTAAAGTCGTATAGCAGTTTTTGTAAAGATTTAGTTTAAAACAAGAAATTGTCTGCATTGTACATATGTTTGCAATGTTGCTAAAGAGATTTTAATCTTGTTTGTTTAGAGGCTTTGATCTTGTTTGTTTAGAGGTTTTAATCTTGTTTGTTTAGAGGCTTTGATCTTGTTTGTTTAGAGGTTTTAATCTTGTTTGTTTAGAGGCTTTGATCTTGTTTGTTAAACTTTTGGAATCATCTTCAAAATGCCTCGGCTTAACTGCAATGCTGTTCTTTTTCTTCAGGTATCGTATTCACAGTGCCTTGGGGTTGTTGGATATTCTGTGTTGCCGTTGGTGATGACTGTGTTGATATTGCCGTTGTTCAGATCATTTCATTATGTCTCACTATTAGTAAAGGTATGTATCGCAACTGATTATTATTATAGTGATGTACGTGTGTGTGCGTGTTTTACGTTTATTTATCGTCGCTACCGGTTGCCCATATGAGCGACGCCTCCTGAAGAGATTAGTCATTTTAGAACTTTGGAGGATAATGCAATGATACAGATAGAGACCCATTCCAGATTCTCCTCTGGGTCTTTTACTTGCACGGTGTAAAGCACCGACACGAGACCTCGGTTTAAAATCCCATCTGAAAGACTGTTAACTTTATTAGGGTCAGACAGGGGATTGAACCTGCTATCCCTGGATTACCAGTCCAGCGTGTTACCACTGCACTACAGATCCGTCTGTATGAGGATGAAAGGAACAGTATATATACTACTTATGATTGCTTTCCTCATGCTACATGATAAACTTACTCACGTGTAGCTGTTCTAACTGGCTATAATATATGCAGTGTATATTTTGAGGCTCCGACAGATTAGTTTTATAACATAACTTTATGGGGGTTTATATATACCATAACGATCTTAACAATTAATTGATTGTCGATAACTCTGCCTGGGCCTCAATTTGTTACTAGTATTGACAGGTAATATAACAGTAAAACCCATGCATTGCTGTAAGTTCACCTGCCAGACTTGTCCGTAATCTACGTTGGCTCAATGTTTTTAACGGATGGGTGGAGTAGTGGTCCGGGGTTAGGACATAGGACTGAAAAACCAGAGTTTGATCCCTCGCCCCATACTGAATATATTAACAAATTGTGTGATGAGACTGTTTGGTAAAGTCCCGTGTATACCTGGGTTACACATACACTGGGCATCACTAGATACTGTTTGGTAAAGTCCCGTGTATACCTGGGTTACACATACACTGGGCATCACTAGAGACTGTTTGGTAAAGTCCCATGTATACCTGGGTTACACATACACTGGGCATCACTAGAGACTGTTTGGTAAAGTCCCGTGTATACCTGGGTTACACATACACTGGGCATCACTAGAGACTGTTTGGTAAAGTCCCGTGTATACCTGGGTTACACATACACTGGGCATCACTAGAGACCGTTTGGTAAAGTCCTGTGTATACCTGGGTTACACATACACTGGGCATCACTAGAGACCGTTTGGTAAAGTCCCGTGTATACCTGGGTTACACATACACTGGGCATCACTAGAGACCGTTTGGTAAAGTCCTGTGTATACCTGGGTTACACATACACTGGGCATCACTAGAGACTGTTTGGTAAAGTCCTGTGTATACCTGGGTTACACATACACTGGGCATCACTAGAGACTGTTTGGTAAAGTCCCGTGTATACCTGGGTTACCCGCCTGCGTTGTCGAGTGGTTACGGTCGCTGACTTGTATACCACTGTAACCTATCATCACTGATGGTCACGGGTTCGAGCCCCACTCAGGCCGTGTCTCATTTATATGAAAAAGTTGGCAGTTTCTTACGGAGATTGGTACACCCAAGTACTGGTTAACCGCTGGTGCCTGCCCAGGAAAGGTGTTGTTAGGTAAACTGCCCGCCGGCAATATAGCCCAAAATGGTGCTGATGCAGGCGTAAAACCCGAAATATAATAATACCTGGGTTACACATACATCGGGCATCACTAGTGATGCTTCTGCAATTAAATGTCTTCTGTAATTTGGAAAACCTAATTCTGGAAAGGAAGGATAATACAAATTTATTTTACCAATGTGGACATTTATTCAAAGAAATTTCAAATTAACGTTACATGGGAAATTTGGACGTGTTCTGGACAATTTCCAATTTTAAGCTTCAGATTGGGCTTGCAGCACTCTGGTTATGTCCCTTGATTTAGGAAAAATTGCTATAATTCAACACGTTTGGTAGATGAGAGAACTACATTATATTGTGATTTCTGAGTGACACCATTAGTGACACCATTAGTGACACCATTAGCGACACCATTAGCGACACCATTAGCGACACCATTAGCGACACCATTAGCGACACCATTAGAATAAAATGTTTCGTTCTCATAATAACATAAATAAGACCTCGTCAATTCTGCCCTTTTGGTTTAAACATATTTATTCGTTCATTATGTACAGTACATATCTATTGTATAGCTATACAAACGTTCATTATGTACAGTACATATCTATTGTATAGCTATACAAACGTTCATTATGTACAGTACATATCTATTGTATAGTTATACAAACGTTCATTATGTACAGTACATATCTATTGTATAGCTATACAAACGTTCATTATGTACAGTACATATCTATTGTATAGCTATACAAACGTTCGTTATGTACAGTACATATCTATTGTATAGCTATACAAACGTTCATTATGTACAGTACATATCTATTGTATAGCTATACAAACGTTCGTTATGTACAGTACATATCTATTGTATAGCTATACAAACGTTCATTATGTACAGTACATATCTATTGTATAGCTATACAAACGTTCGTTATGTACAGTACATATCTATTGTATAGCTATACAAACGTTCGTTATGTACAGTACATATCTATTGTATAGCTATACAAACGTTCGTTATGTACAGTACATATCTATTGTATAGCTATACAAACGTTCGTTATGTACAGTACATATCTATTGTATAGCTATACAAACGTTCATTATGTACAGTACATATCTATTGTATAGCTATACAAACGTTCATTATGTACAGTACATATCTATTGTATAGCTATACAAACGTTCATTATGTACAGTACATATCTATTGTATAGCTATACAAACGTTCATTATGTACAGTACATATCTATTGTATAGCTATACAAACGTTCATTATGTACAGTACATATCTATTGTATAGCTATACAAACGTTCATTATGTACAGTACATATCTATTGTATAGCTATACAAACGTTCATTATGTACAGTACATATCTATTGTATAGCTATACAAACGTTCATTATGTACAGTACATATCTATTGTATAGCTATACAAACGTTCATTATGTACAGTACATATCTATTGTATAGCTATACAAACGTTCATTATGTACAGTACATATCTATTGTATAGCTATACAAACGTTCATTATGTACAGTACATATCTATTGTATAGCTATACAAACGTTCATTATGTACAGTACATATCTATTGTATAGCTATACAAACGTTCGTTATGTACAGTACATATCTATTGTATAGCTATACAAACGTTCGTTATGTACAGTACATATCTATTGTATAGCTATACAAACGTTCATTATGTACAGTACATATCTATTGTATAGCTATACAAACGTTCGTTATGTACAGTACATATCTATTGTATAGCTATACAAACGTTCGTTATGTACAGTACATATCTATTGTATAGCTATACAAACGTTCATTATGTACAGTACATATCTATTGTATAGCTATACAAACGTTCATTATGTACAGTACATATCTATTGTATAGCTATACAAACGTTCATTATGTACAGTACATATCTATTGTATAGCTATACAAACGTTCATTATGTACAGTACATATCTATTGTATAGCTATACAAACGTTCATTATGTACAGTACATATCTATTGTATAGCTATACAAACGTTCATTATGTACAGTACATATCTATTGTATAGCTATACAAACGTTCATTATGTACAGTACATATCTATTGTATAGCTATACAAACGTTCATTATGTACAGTACATATCTATTGTATAGCTATACAAACGTTCATTATGTACAGTACATATCTATTGTATAGCTATACAAACGTTCATTATGTACAGTACATATATATTGTATAGCTATACAAACGTTCATTATGTACAGTACATATATATTGTATAGCTATACAAACGTTCATTATGTACAGTACATATCTATTGTATAGCTATACAAACGTTCATTATGTACAGTACATATCTATTGTATAGCTATACAAACGTTCATTATGTACAGTACATATCTATTGTATAGCTATACAAACGTTCATTGTGTACAGTACATATCTATTGTATAGCTATACAAACGTTCATTGTGTACAGTACATATCTATTGTATAGCTATACAAACGTTCATTATGTACAGTACATATATATTGTATAGCTATACAAACGTTCATTATGTACAGTACATATCTATTGTATAGCTATACAAACGTTCATTATGTACAGTACATATCTATTGTATAGTTATACAAACGTTCATTATGTACAGTACATATCTATTATATAGCTATACAAACGTTCATTATGTACAGTACATATCTATTGTATAGCTATACAAACGTTCATTATGTACAGTACATATCTATTGTATAGCTATACAAACGTTCATTATGTACAGTACATATATATTGTATAGCTATACAAACGAAAATGGATTTAATCGGAAGCTTAAAGCTTATTGTGATTATCTCCATAAATTCTGCCCTTTTGAGGACAGGCAACAATAAAAATGCCCTTTTTTCTACCTGTGCCCTGTCCTTTTTTTCAGTCTGGGGGAAACACTATAAATATACTATAAATACTCTGTTTGGGGGGAAATGGCGCGCTTCGGAATTGGCTAAAGGAAGCACAGATTTGGCTAAAAAAAATTAAGATCCAGAGCAGGCCCTGTAGATGTCTACCAGAAGGACGCCATTATAAATATTTTTAAAAACACACATTTGTCTAATTTCAATTGAGGGAGTCGAATTCTTTCAAATGAGGAAGCATATCCATCTGGCTTGTGGAAGGTTGGTGGTTCTATCTGGGATCTCGTCCGTGCCTAAAATATTGCTCGCACCCATGTTCTTTCTTCACCAATTATAGCAGTAGAGTTGCCATATGATGTACGCTGTTGGTACCACATTAAATAACCACAGCAAAGTACAACAAATGTATTTATATTATTATATTAATACATAAAATTAACCATACTAATCATATTAAGCAATTCAGATCTTCTAATTCTTGTTCACAAGAAACTATTAAAGAGACTTCTTGCTAATTGGTTTGTGTATCCATTACACTGTGTTATCACTAGTATTGTATTTGTAATTGCTGATATTGTATTTGTACTTGTTGGTATTGTATTTGTAATTGCTGTTATTGTATTTGTAATTGCTGGTATTGTATTTGTAATTGCTGCTATTGTGTTTGTAATTGCTGGTATTGCATTTGTAATTACTATTGCTGTATTTGTGGTTACTGGTATTGTATTTGTAATTAGGTGTATTGTATTTGTAATTGCTGGTATTGTATTTATAATTAGTGGTATTGTATTTGTAATTACTGGTATTGTATTTCTAATTACTGGTATTGTATTTCTAATTACTGGTATTGTATTTGTAATTGCTGGTATTGTATTTGTAATTACTGTATTTGTAATTGCTGGTATTGTATTTGTAATTACTGGTATTGCATTTGTAATGGCTGGTATTGAATTTCTAATTGCTGGTATTGTGTTTGTAATTACTAGTATTGTATTTGCTCTAAGCATCTTATAGATGTTTTATGCAATAACATATTGTTGTTGTTGTATTTCAATTACTGGGACCTCTATGAAGAGACATATATGATTTATAAATAATTTAGTAAACAAACGTTTGTCTTATTTCAGTTGTTGGGAGTACTATGGGCTGCTTTCAGCGCGGGATCGCTGCTCTGTGTGCAAGAACTTCAACAGAAGAGAGCCTTGTTGCTCTACCCCATATTTTTGTTGTATATATACTTTTTCTCACTGTATACTGGTGCTTGAACAAATCTCACTGGAATAATGAACAATGTGACAGTGCGACAGTGACAAACAACAGTGACATGACAGTGAAACAATAGTGACGGCAACACAGATGTGACCATGACGGGCAACAGTGTCTAAAAGGTATATTTCTGGGAAAAAAAGGCACATTAATTTCTGTGCTATTCTAATCTGTTATGGAGATATGGAGCTACGAATAGAGGCGAACGGGAAAACAGAAGAAGAAAAATAAGAATAAATATATTATTTACAATGTTATCAAATGTACAGTCAAACCTGTCTTAAGCAGCCAGCCAAAGAAGTCACAGAAAATGCCTGCTTAACACAGGTGGCTGCTTAGTAAAGGTCACATTTTTAACAAAGTAACATATTGGGAATCTGAAAACTGGCTGCTTAATGAAGGTTGGCTGCTTAATAGAGGTGACCACTAACACAGGTTTGACTGTACATCAAAAGTGTTAAAAGGTTGGATTTCTGTAGATTTACTGCATAACGTGTGTAATATTTGTTTCGCAACGAATACAAATGTTTGGAAACAACTTTGACGACTTTTATTGTTTAACCCTTTCAACACTACAGGCCTCTAAATAGACTTACAAAAAGTGTAGATCCAGATGAGCCGGCTCGTGACGTGATTTTGCCAGTAATAATTATTACTAATTTTAGATAAAAATGAACTGGTCCAAAGTAATTAATTTTCTTATTAATTTATTGGTTTCAAAATATCATGCACCAGTCCATGTCAGTTACTTGGTGTTGAATGGGTTAATATCATGCACCAGTCCATGTCAGTTACTTGGTGTTGAATGGGTTAAGCTAACTTTGACGATTATTTTGAATAGGAATATGTCTTTAAATTATGACAATATTTATTTATTAATAATTGAAACAATACAAAACAATACACTATGCAATAGGCTGAACCTGTGTTAGGAAGATGATGATTCAGCCTGTACTAATGCAAGCATTCACGCGCAAATAGATCTACATTATCTAAATGTTGCCATGGAAATTAGTTTGGGTTTAGGATATAGATCTGGTCGATAGATCATTTATAGATGCTATCATGCAGGTTTAATGTCCTCGACCACGATGTAACTGATTTTGTGGCAGCGATGTACTATTGCATTTGTGTAACATAAATGTGCTTAGAGAGTATAGAAGGTTGTAATCTCGGGGGACTCACATTCTATTAGTTTATAAGCTTGATAAATCATTTGCTATTAAATGTAGATTAGTAATTTTACAATGTACAAGAAACGTGTATTTGCTATGTGAGATAGGTACAGTAAACTCCACTTCTAGCGATATTCAAGAGACAATAGCGTTAAGACTGTTAATTTGATTAGGGTCAGATGGGGGATCGAACCCGAGATCCCTGGATTACCAGTCCAGCGTGTTACCACTGGACTACATACCCGTCTGTACATTCTAGCATACCATAATTATATACTCGAATCGAAATGGGATAATTGTTCAACATTTCTATATTATGCTAATTTAGCAAGAACATAACCGCATTCTTTAATGATGCAGGTTGTCCGTCTTTCAAGATTTCTCTCGTAAATTCTATTGGAATTCCAGCTGATTGTAATAAAATTTGTAACCATTTAAATAACAACCGTCGCAGCATCTCCTTTTTTGACGCAGGAGGTCACAATCACAATTTCTATGAGAATTGGGTTCTGCCATTCCCACCAGAAACACACGTGAGCCATTAGAAGACTCTAAGCTTGTACTCCATTGATAACCAGGAATGAGAAATCTTGGTCATTACGGTAGTTGAAATTAAAAAGCAGTTTGCCTGTAACAACTAGAATGCGTACTCGGTAATGTACAGATAATGACAATCAATACATTATTTTGGGTATCCAACCAACCCGACCCGTGCACAATGGAGTTAGTGTAGTCAGATAGGACCTTTTTGTGCTGTTGAAAAGATAATTCATTGGAGTAGTTATCCATTTTTTATCAGAGCATGGAGTGCAGAGTTATTTTACATTTTTCTCCCTTACATACCTACATATGGTGGATGGGGGAGGGAGACATAGTCACTATTACATATGTTGATTGGGGTGGGAGCAAATATGTCCTGGATTCAGTTTATGATATTTGATTGATAATGTTCAGATGATGGATTCATGTATTTATGAATTTCCTGGGTGCTGGATTTATGTCCCCTTGAATGAGATGGATTAGTTTAGTTATAATATGTTACTGAGAGGAAAACAAATGTTTATTCTGTAGTTTATACTGCCTTATTTTGGACTGGAGTTTCTTTAAATTATAGGCAATCGGTAAATCATTTTCATTGTTAGCGCAGTGGTTAGCGCGCTCGCTTCTCAACAATGCAACCCGGGTTCAATCCTCGGATCGGAAAATATGTGAGATGGTACGGTGGTCGCCAGATCGGACAGGTGGGTTTTCTTTGGGTACTCCGGTTTCCTCCCACACGAATGACCACATTTACTCTTTCATCCGTGCCAACGAGAGTGATTGCTAAAACTTGCTTCGCAATCATTGTAAAATAAAGTTTAAAAAATATTAAAAACATTTCATTAAATTGTGTTCAATTTTAAATTATGTAAATAAAATCCACATTTCCTGTAGCCATGCTGAGTACATCCTTATATAGCATACAATGTGTGTAGATTTATAGACATTGTTGTTAAATCACTTAAAACATGTCCAAAATAATGCTGTATAAGTAAATTATGTGTTAATATTGTATATAGTGTATACAGAGACATATAAATAACAGAGATTTGAAATACCCTGTCTCATTTATATGAAAAAGTTGGCAGTTTCTTATGGAGGTGTGTGCACACAAGTACTGGTTAACCGCTGGAGCCTGCCCAGGAAAGGTGTTGTTAGGTAAACTGCCCGCCGGCGATATAGCCCAAAATGGTGCTGATGCAGGCGTAAAACCCGAAATATAACATAACATAATATGAGGCATTTCTTTATGAAATATCCAAGCTGCCAATCACTGTTATTAATATGTCTCCGATATTTTATAGTGAACTGTGATATGCTGGATTAATGGAAACAATTTATGCTCGGAGTATCATTGGAATAAATGTATGTAAAACTTGGAAAAAACACATTTTAGTGAATTCTTTGGGTAGTTATTTGAGGTGTATTTCGCAGAGTAGGAACAGTATAAGGCCCATTTCACAGAGTAGGTACGGTATGATGCCCATTCCGCAGAGTATGTACCGTATGAGGCCCATTCTGCAGAGTAGGTACGGTATGAGGCCCATTCCGCAGAGTATGTACCGTATGAGGCCCATTCTGCAGAGTATGTACCGTATGAGGCCCATTCCGCAGAGTATGTACCGTATGAAGCCCATTCTGCAGAGTAGGTACGGTATGAGGCCCATTCCGCAGAGTAGGTACGGTATGAGGCCCATTCCGCAGAGTATTACAGTATGAGGCCCATTCCACAGAGTATGTACGGTATGAGGCCCATTCCGCAGAGTAGGTACGGTATGAGGCCCATTCCACAGAGTATGTACGGTATGAGGCCCATTCCACAGAGTATGTACGGTATGAGGCCCATTCCGCAGAGTAGGTACAGTATGAGGCCCATTCTGCAGAGTATGTACGGTATGAGGCCCATTCCACAGAGTATGTACGGTATGAGGCCCATTCCACAGTGTAGGTACAGTATGAGGCCCATTCCACAGAGTATGTACGGTATGAGGCCCATTCCACAGAGTATGTACAGTATGAGGCCCATTCCGCAGAGTAGGTACAGTATGAGGCCCATTCCACAGAGTATGTACAGTATGAGGCCCATTCCACAGAGTATGTACCGTATGAGGCCCATTCCACAGAGTATGTACGGTATGAGGCCCATTCCGCAGAGTAGGTACGGTATGAGGCCCATTCCACAGAGTATGTACAGTATGAGGCCCATTCCACAGAGTAGGTACGGTATGAAGCCCATTCCACAGAGTATGTATGGTATGAGGCCCATTCTGCAGTGTAGGTACAGTATGAGGCCCATTCCACAGAGTATGTATGGTATGAGGCCCATTCTGCAGTGTAGGTACAGTATGAGGCCCATTCCACAGAGTATGTATGGTATGAGGCCCATTCTGCAGTGTAGGTACAGTATGAGGCCCATTCCACAGAGTAGGTACAGTATGAGGCCCATTCCACAGAGTATGTACAGTATGAGGCCCATTCCGCAGAGTAGGTACAGTATGAGGCCCATTCCACAGAGTAGGTACAGTATGAGGTCCATTTCGCAGAGTATGTACGGTATGAGGCCCATTCCACAGAGTAGGTACAGTATGAGGCCCATTCCGCAGAGTATGTACGGTATGAGGCCCATTCCGCAGAGTAGGTACAGTATGAGGCCCATTCCACAGAGTATGCACAGTATGAGGCCCATTCCACAGAGTAGGTACGGTATGAGGCCCATTCTGCAGAGTATGTACGGTATGAGGCCCATTCCGCAGAGTATGTACGGTATGAGGCCCATTCCACAGAGTAGGTACAGTATGAGGTCCATTCTGCAGAGTAGGTACGGTATGAGGCCCATTCCACAGAGTATGTACGGTATGAGGCCCATTCCGCAGAGTATGTACGGTATGAGGCCCATTCCGCAGAGTAGGTACAGTATGAGGCCCATTCCACAGAGTATGTACAGTATGAGGCCCATTCCACAGAGTATGTACCATATGAGGCCCATTCCACAGAGTATGTACGGTATGAGGCCCATTCCGCAGAGTAGGTACGGTATGAGGCCCATTCAACAGAGTATGTACAGTATGAGGCCCATTCCACAGAGTAGGTACAGTATGAGGCCCATTCCACAGAGTATGTATGGTATGAGGTCCATTTCGCAGAGTATGTACGGTATGAGGCCCATTCCACAGAGTAGGTACAGTATGAGGCCCATTCCACAGTATGAGGCATATTCTGCAGAGTAGGTACAGTATGAGGCCCATTCCACAGAGTATGCACAGTATGAGGCCCATTCCACAGAGTAGGTACAGTATGAGGCCCATTCCGCAGAGTATGCACAGTATGAGGCCCATTCCACAGAGTAGGTACAGTATGAGGCCCATTCCGCAGAGTATGCACAGTATGAGGCCCATTCCGCAGAGTATGCACAGTATGAGGCCCATTCCACAGAGTAGGTACAGTATGAGGCCCATTCCACAGTATGAGGCACATGCTGCAGAGTAGGTACAGTATGAGGCCCATTCCACAGAGTATGCACAGTATGAGGCACATTCTGCAGAGTAGGTACAGTATGAGGCCCATTCCACAGAGTAGGCACAGTATGAGGCCCATTCCACAGAGTAGGTACAGTATGAGGCCCATTCCGCAGAGTATGTACGGTATGAGGCCCATTCCGCAGAGTAGGTACAGTATGAGGCCCATTCCACAGAGTAGGTACAGTATGAGGCCCATTCCACAGAGTATGCACAGTATGAGGCCCATTCCACAGAGTAGGTACAGTATGAGGCCCATTCCGCAGAGTATGCACAGTATGAGGCCCATTCCACAGAGTAGGTACAGTATGAGGCCCATTCCGCAGAGTATGCACAGTATGAGGCCCATTCCGCAGAGTATGCACAGTATGAGGCCCATTCCACAGAGTAGGTACAGTATGAGGCCCATTCCACAGTATGAGGCACATGCTGCAGAGTAGGTACAGTATGAGGCCCATTCCACAGAGTATGCACAGTATGAGGCACATTCTGCAGAGTAGGTACAGTATGAGGCCCATTCCACAGAGTATGCACAGTATGAGGCCCATTCCACAGAGTAGGTACAGTATGAGGCCCATTCCGCAGAGTATGTACGGTATGAGGCCCATTCCGCAGAGTAGGTACAGTATGAGGCCCATTCCACAGAGTATGCACAGTATGAGGCCCATTCCACAGAGTAGGTACGGTATGAGGCCCATTCCGCAGAGTATGTACGGTATGAGGCCCATTCCACAGAGTAGGTACAGTATGAGGTCCATTCTGCAGAGTAGGTACGGTATGAGGCCCAATCCGCAGAGTAGGTACGGTATGAGGCCCAATCCGCAGAGTAGGTACAGTATGAGGCCCATTCTGCAGAGTAGGTACGGTATGAGGCCCATTCCACAGAGTAGGTACAGTATGAGGTCCATTCCGCAGAGTATGTACTGTATGAAGCCCATTCCGCAGAGTAGGTACGGTATGAGGCCCATTCCACAGAGTAGGTACAGTATGAGGCCCACTCCACAGAGTAGGTACGGTATGAGGCCCATTCTGCAGAGTAGGTACAGTATGAGGTCCATTCCGCAGAGTAGGTACGGTATGAAGCCCATTCCGCAGAGTAGGTACGGCGGTAAGTAATTCGCAAGAACTGAAGGTGTTAAGCTTAGATTACGCATATTTTATTGCTGGATTCATGTTTACATAAACATGTGTACAGTCAAACCTGTGTTAGTGGTCACCTCCATTAAGCAGCCAACCTGCGCTAAGCAGCCAGTTTCCAGATTCCCAATATGTTCTTTTATTATATATTTGACCTCTATTAAGCAGCCACCTGTGCTAAGCAGCCACTTTATCTGACTCCCTTGGCTGGCTGCTTAAGACGGGTTTGACTGTATACTAAACATGATAATACAAAGACCATTTGGGTTGGGCCACAATTTGTAACAACACAGTTGGAGGTCAATAAATAAAACTTCACATTTCAGTGCTTCACGTCCCCATTCACAGTGTTTCACGTCCCCATTCACAGCGCTTCACGTCCCCATTCACAGCACTTCACGTTCCCATACACAGTGCTTCACATCCTCATACACAGCGCTTCACGTCCCCATTTACAGCGCTTCACGTCCCCATACACAGCGCTTCACGTCCCCATACACAGTGCATCACGTCTCCATACACAGCGCTTCACGTCCCCATACACAGCGCTTCACGTCCCCATACACAGTGCTTCACGTCCCCATTCACAGCGCTTCACGTCCCCATACACAGTGCTTCACGTCTCCATACACAGTGCTTCACTAGATATTAACTGCAGCATCAGATTCAATAATACCTCCGTGTAGTTGCTGATGTGATATGCTGCAGGTTCGAATTACAGAAGGGGTGTCAAATTTAGCTAGCCAGAAGCCATCTGGTTACCAGGTACACATATATTATTCTGTCCTCTAAGCATTCTGTAGAAGGGACTAGTGTGCCTGTAGTTTATTGATACTTATTGACCCACAGTGGAGAACACTTTGTGTAGCTTTCTTGTGTGCATTTTGGCCATTACACAAGTAAAGTTCCTGGCGTTACATAGACTGTCCTTGATAAGTTGCCACTGATTAGTGCCGAGATCCAGTCTACATACGACGTTATAGCGCTGAGCGGTCATCAATTCTTCCTTGTATTCTGGTATACCACAGGCATACATGGCTCCATTGATAACAGCAATACAAACATTAAACAGTTCCGTGGGCAACTCGGGTCCCAAGCGCCATTGGTTAGATTCCATGTTGTATATCTCGACTGTCCGTAGAACCTCTCGATTTATGGTGTAGGAGGCGTGGGAGTAGATTTGTCCACCCGCAGCATAGATCTCTCCGTCCAGAATACACGCACCAAAGTTGAACCGTGGTGTGAGCATTCCGGCTAGAGACGTCCATTCCTCCGTCTCTGGATTGTATCTAGGTAAATATATAAAGAGAAGGCATATTTAATCTGATTACGTTTCTCAGCTTCTTCACATGTGTAAATGTAAGGATTGGTAATCCTTCTTTCTACTTCAACCAGCCACTAGCCAAATTGATGACTATTGGTCTGTTGTGGCGGAGAATAGAACAACCACATTTCCTGGGTAAGAAACAGTACTCCAAACTATGTAAGCGACTGACAACTTCTTCACATATCGTTTATCACTTGACTGTCCGATTAGCGCACTCGTTTCTCACCAATGCAACCTGGGTTCAATCCTCTGACAGGGAAGTATGTGAGAGGGTACGGTGGTCGCCAGATCAGACAGGTGGATTTTCTCGGGGTTCCTCCCACTCGAATGACCACATATACGCTTTCATCCGTGCCAACGAGAGTGATTAATATAAGTTGTTTTAAACTTGCTTCGCAATCGTTGTAAAATAAATAAAGTTTAAACTTATCACTAGTCCCTAATAGTGAGAGAACTCACAGCTCTGGTGATAGCGGTGAATGGCGAGTTCTAATGACAGCGCGCTAGACAACTTGTTATAGCCCTCTCTGATCCAAAACATGAGAGCATAAACAGCCATCAAAGTGAGAAATAAAATGTTATTCCACTGCTTTCAAACAGTGGAATAACACTTTATTTCTCACCGGTTTGCATGTGTGGTACCTAGCCGCTGCACGTGTGGTACCTAGCCGCTGCACGTGTGGTACCTAGCCGCTGCACGTGTGGTACCTAGCCGCTGCATGTTGAAATGCTGTCAATGCAAAGGTTTTCCGGATTCAAGCTGTCAGTGATGTCATCTAGGAAGTCTCTTATGACGTAATTTATGGTCGTCTAAACACGACGAACTAGCATCATTTAGCTCATGAATGCATCGTTTCCTATCATATAAGAAAAGTTTCAGCCTAAAATAGGATGAAAATTTGTTCGTTTTCGTGAATGATCGAATAATATTTCACTCATAAACATAGAAAGCTATTACATTGTATTATCATACGTGGCCAGCATCTATCGTGATAATAATGCTTTCAATGTTCATTCGGTGAAATATAATTCGATAATTCACTGAAGCGCGCAAATATCCTCTTATTGTGTCACAAATTTCTATATTTCATTGGAAAATATAAAATAAATGTATTTACATACATACCGTATCAAGCTATTATGAGCACCGACTCCTGTACGCCCGCCAAGCAAATAAATATGATCCTTGTAGACGACGGAGGCCAAATCAACAAGAGTGGTAGGAAGCATCCCTTGATAATTCCATCTATTCCTTTCAATATCGTACACTTCAATGATCTCGGTGGGATGTTTGTTCTCTGTTAACCCACCGAAACAATAGATCTTGCCTTTAAGGCTGGCTAGAGTGAAGTTGGATTTTGGAAAGAGCATCGGCGATTTGGCGACCCATTCATTGTGGTCTGTGTCGTATTGGTAGAAATCCTTCTGGACAATGTACTCTTTGTATTCCAGCTCCTCGAACGAGTCGTCCTCGGAATCCTCAAACAAATGATGGTATATATAGTTCCCGCCTCCTGTAAGCACATAATGATGGTATATATAGTTCCTGTACAATGACCGATGTCAACAAAATGACACCTGTCTGTACAATGACCGATGCCAACAAAATGACACCTGTCTGTACAATAACTGATGCCAACAAAATGACACCTGTCAGTACAATGACCGATGCCAACAAAATGACACCTGTCTGTACAATGACCGATGCCAACAAAATGACACCTGTCTGTACAATGACCGATGCCAACAAAATGACACCTGTCTGTACAATGACCGATGCCAACAAAATGACACCTGTCTGTACAATAACTGATGCCAACAAAATGACACCAGCCAGTACAAAGACCCATGCCAACAAAATGACACCAGAACAATGACCGATGCCAACAAAATGACACCTGTCTGTACAATGACCGATGCCAACAAAATGACACATGTCTGTACAATAACTGATGCCAACAAAATGACACCAGTCTGTACAATGACTGATGCCAACAAAATAACACCAGCCAGTACAATGACCGATGCCAACAAAATGACACCAGCCAGTACAATGACCGATGCCAACAAAATGACACCAGCCAGTACAATGTAGTTATACCATGTATTTTTTAATAGTTAAGTTAGTAATATTTCAATTTTAAAAGAATAATTTAATTTAGATTTTTAGGTAACATTCTAGATAGAGAATTTCCCACAAATGAAGTGGTTTATGGCAAATTAAAAGTATAATTACCTCCCTTTATTGATATATATTCACAAAATCACGAATGACTTTGTAATTGGTGACTCACCAATGTTAACATTTGGGGTAAAGTTCGATCATATCTAGTGTTAATTTTGAATAAAGCAAAAGCTTTATGTGGCTATAATCTATAGTTATATATTATAAAGTAAAGTGAAAATGTGTCTATTGTTAAACTTTTCCCAACCTCCAAATATCAGATTGTTTTCTGTAACAATACAGGCAATGTCTTCGCAGTCGTATGTATCTTGTTTTCTCGGTTCTGGGAATTCCTCGATGTAGAAGCACTCCTGTGAGACTGGATTGTAACAGTTGATACACGGTCGTATGGTTGTAAGTTCAACCCCACCCATGACAAGAAGACACCCTGCCGGTCGATACATACCAGATCGCAGGTTTAAACTAAAGTCTGGCACGCCCTCGTACGTTCCTGGGCTGGTTTCAAAGTCTCGCAGATCCTTAATGTGGTCCCTACATTTCTTACACTCTCGGACCAGCTTGTGCTTACACAATTTCTCTTTCACATACAGCTTACTAACTAAACCTAACCGAACCATTGGTAGCAAGTCACAAAAATAACCTTTTCTCAATTTAAAATCATGAGCAATCCAAGAAAAGGCTGCATCTATCACAGTTTCTTCTTTTTCAACGTTCAACTCGTCTGACAAAATCAAATCAGCTAATTGGTTAAACGTCAAAGATAGAAATTCATCTCCTCGACAAACTTCTACGAAATATTTTTCAATGAATTCGCGAGCTTTTATTTTCAAAGCAATGCAGTTATGAATTTCTGCAAAATAGTTGATTCCAATGCAATTATGTATGTCTAACTGTGCTTCCATGAACTTTGCACAAGCTCGTTGTACGGGCAATATCTGAAACAGTGAGGCAGCCCCGAGTAAATTCTGAGCATTAATTCTTGTTATTTTTATCTTTCCTGTGTATGCATAGTCAATGATATCTTTCATACATCTCGCATCAATTTCAAACAGTTCAATCTTGTCCATCGTACTTTCAGCCATTTCCAACGTAAACATCAGCTTGAAGTATTGGCTAGTTGCAGCTAGCACATTCTTATGGCAAGGAAACTCGAGATTTCCCACACAGAGTGTGACATCTTTGAGGAGGTCGTCATCGTAAAGTTTTTTCATTTCCCTGAGTAAGGTAGAATCGTGTAAGTCATTGCGAAAGTTGATGTAACTGGATATTCCAGAAATCTTAGACAGGTCAGGAATCTCTTCCTCCTCTACCTTCTCGGCCATCTTGTCCTGCAAACATAAAACATGGTCTAATCTTAAATCCAAACCTCTAGACCATCTTGTCCTGCAAACATGGTCTAATCTTAAATCCAAACCTCTAGACCATCTTGTCCTGCAAACATAAAACATGGTCTAATCATCAATACAAACCTCTAGACCATCTTGTCCTGCAAACATAAAACATGGTCCAATCATAAATCCCAACCTCTAGACCATCTTGTCCTGCAAACATAAAACAGGGTCTAATCATAATCCAAACCTCTAGACCATCTTGTCCTGCAAACATAAAACAGGGTCTAATCATAAATCCAAACCTCTACACCATCTTGTCCTGCAAACATAAAACATGGTCCAATCATAAATCCAAACCTCTAGACCATCTTGTCCTGCAAACATAAAACATGGTCCAATCATAAATCCAAACCTCTAGACCATCTTGTCCTGCAAACATAAAACAGGGTCTAATCATAAATCCAAACCTCTACACCATCTTGTCCTGCAAACATAAAACATGGTCCAATCATAAATCCAAACCTCTAGACCATCTTGTCCTGCAAACATAAAACATGGTCCAATCATAAATCCAAACCTCTAGACCATCTTGTCCTGCAAATATAAAACATGGTCCAATCATAAATCCCAACCTCTAGACCATCTTGTCTTGCAAACATAAAACAGGGTCTAATCATAAATCCAAACCTCTAGACCATCTTGTCCTGCAAACATAAAACATGGTCTAATCATAATCCAAACCTCTAGACCATCTTGTCCTGCAAAAATAAAACAGGGTCTAATCATAAATCCAAACCTCTAGACCATCTTGTCTTGCAAACATAAAACATGGTCCAATCATAAATCCCAACCTCTGGACCATCTAGTTTTTATTTATTTAAGTTTCTGAACATTCAAAGTTTATTAACGTCGCTACCGATCTATCATAACTGATACTGCACAAACACATTGCTAATGTCATAGTCTGGAAATGGATCTCAATCATAGTTATCATACTGTATCGTACTATCGTTATTGTAATATCATACTATCGTTATTGTAGTATCATACTTGTGTTATTGTAGTATCGTATTATCGTTATTGTAGTATCGTACTATCGTTATTGTAATATCATACTTGTGTTATTGTAGTATCGTACTATCGTTATTGTAGTATCGTACTATCGTTATTGTAATATCGTACTATCGTTATTGTAGTATCATACTTGTGTTATTGTAATATCGTACTATCGTTATTGTAGTATCATACTTGTGTTATTGTAATATCGTACTATCGTTATTGTAGTATCGTACTATCGTTATTGTAGTATCGTACTATCGTTATTGTAATATCGTACTATCGTTATTGTAATATCGTACTATCGTTATTGTAGTATCGTACTATCGTTATTGTAGTATCGTACTATCGTTATTGTAGTATCGTACTATCGTTATTGTAGTATCGTACTATCGTTATTGTAGTATCGTACTATCGTTATTGTAGTATCGTACTATCGTTATTGTAATATCGTACTATCGTTATTGTAATATCGTACTATCGTTATTGTAGTATCGTACTAGCGTTATTGTAATATCGTACTATCGTTATTGTAATATCGTACTATCGTTATTGTAATATCGTACTATCGTTATTGTAATATCGTACTATCGTTATTGTAATATCGTACTATCGTTATTGTAATATCGTACTATCGTTATTGTAGTATCGTAATTGTAATATCGTACTATCGTTATTGTAATATCGTACTATCGTTATTGTAGTATCGTACTATCGTTATTGTAGTATCGTACTATCGTTATTGTAGTATCGTACTATCGTTATTGTAGTATCGTAATTGTAGTATCGTACTATCGTTATTGTAGTATCGTACTATCGTTATTGTAGTATCGTACTATCGTTATTGTAGTATCATACTGTATTGGTTGTAGTATCATACTGTATTGGTTGTAGTATCATACTGTATTGGTTGTAGTATCATACTGTATTGGTTGTAGTATCATACTGTATTGGTTGTAGTATCATACTGTATTGGTTGTAGTATCATACTGTATTGGTTGTAGTATCATACTGTATTGGTTGTAGTATCATACTGTATTGGTTGTAGTATCATACTGTATTGGTTGTAGTATCATACTGTATTGGTTGTAGTATCATACTGTATTGGTTGTAGTATCATACTGTATTGGTTGTAGTATCATACTGTATTGGTTGTAGTATCATACTGTATTGGTTGTAGTATCATACTGTATTGGTTGTAGTATCATACTGTATTGGTTGTAGTATCATACTGTATTGGTTGTAGTATCATACTGTATTGGTTGTAGTATCATACTGTATTGGTTGTAGTATCATACTGTATTGGTTGTAGTATCATACTGTATTGGTTGTAGTATCATACTGTTTGGTTGTAGTATCATACTGTATTGGTTGTAGTATCATGAGTACATATATACATGTTACGGATATATTTGAAATTGAGATTTATTTAAATGTATTGCCTAAGAAATTTAGAATTGCTTTGTCTAGGTTAAAGCAGCATTACATCGTAATAAAGGATGTTTTGGGTAAAATATAAATACTAATGTGTGTGTGTTTACAAAAATCGAAATAGTCGCTCAGAAACGATAAAATTCCAATAAATTTAAACTGGCGTATACGTGAATTTGTTTATCAACACACGAAATGTAAACACACACAATGCGCATGCGTGAAACAACAGAGGATGTAGAAAACAACGTATATATTTTGAACATGAAAGACTATCTATCTTCCTCTAATGTCGAACCCCTCGCGGGGATGTAGACATGTCCCTAAAAGACTTAGATAACAGAGGTATGAATCAACATATCAAGTAATTTATTTAAAAATGACAACGTGGGACAAATGCATTCTGAATGTAAACAAGTGCGGACGATGCGTTCCGGTTGTAAACAAGTGCGTGACCGATCGACTCGGAAAGTCCTACTTTCGGTTTCGAGTTTGTTTTATAGCAAAAAAAACTGTTTACCAAATGAACATAAGCATACAAAGTATAATGTTAGAATGTGTAGCAGCATTGCTACCCATACGTAAAAATAGAATTTTTCAAATATCTTTTATTTCATACGATGTAATGCTGCTTTAATAAACCATCAATAAACATTACAGGGACAATATTCAGTTGTTTTTATTCTTTTTACCCCCGTATATTATGTCCGTTCTGGCATTCCATACTTAACGTATATCTTTTAGCCACTTGTATATATGTAAAATATATTTATAAATGGTCATACTAACAATTTGCATGTGACATATTCTAACCAATCACTATTGTTGGTCACTTTCAGGTCAGCGTTGGAATAGATTATAAATCGCCATTTTGGGCGTATAATTATAATACATTGCTATGACTATGTTGGATATATAGCCAGGTAAAATAGTTTTTGTGATTTATAAACTTCAGTCTATTTATTAAGTTGATATCAAATTGATAGTCACCTGTAATTGTATGTAATTTGAAATGTAAACGTGCTTGTTTATTTTCACTAGATGCTACGCTCTAGATAACACGTACATCTGAATGTATTGTTTACATATTTTGACAGCTGTCATCTGTCAAACTCATAATACTGTGCAGTATGTGATTTGTAATTTACTTTGTATGAAAATCAATGTATTTTCAGGAAAGGAAGTAAATAACAGTCATCATCCATTATAAATTATTGCGTCAAGTCTTCACTCAAACCCACACCATCGAGATCCATATACCCGTTAGGTGTAAGTCAGGGCATGACAAGGGACCGGCAACACTAAGTACTAGCCAACTGCTTAGGGTTAGGCCAGATAAGCCATTGGAAATGGTGTCTAGGTTGCTACAGGGGCTTGACATTCACTAGAACATATAAATTAATGCCAATTTCTATTCATGTTTCATGATCTTGTATTGGTAGTATCCGAATTGATGAGGGAACCAGCTATTCGCTGGAACTGTCAGGTCTACTTACAGATGGACACCAGTGTCGCAATTATGTTACTGCCTTGTAGCAACTGTTGTACTTAAATTATGAAAATCATCGCATTATGTTTTGTTTACAACATGTCAAAATAGATAACCACTTTTACCCAATCAATAAGGAAATGCATATAGAGTAAAATACGGTTATCCGTTTGTGAATGCGTACCCTCTAGTAAGCAATAAGGAGAAATATATTGAGAACATCACAGTAAAGGTTAACGGTATTTTGAGCCACGAATAAGGAATGTGACACCACAGACCATAACTGGGTGTGAGCTAATATGCACATAATACTCATATGCCCAACTTTCTACCCTGGGGTTGGATACCCAATTTAAGGGCTTCTTAATATCACTCTTATTTCAAATATATAACCGAAATTCGACATTGATGAGCAACATCTGGGGCCTTAAATAAGCAATGCGACACCACTGAATATACATGGGCGAGGACCCACAAGCAATACACACATACTACATACACCGATAGGTTTCTACCTTGGGGATGGATACCCAAAATATGGGCTTCTCTAATGCCACTATTTGCAGTAAAATATATATGAATCAAATAACAGTCAGTTATTTGCCGGCCCACTGGGCCTTCAATAAGGAATGTGACTCCACTGACTATGCATGGATATGAGCCCGAATCCATCACACACATACTACACATACGCCCGACTTTATACCTTAGGGTTGGCTACCCAATTTCTATACCCAGGGGTAGATCATCAAGTCGAATTTCGACTTTTATTTCTGAAATTACATAGTGATATGGAAGAGCCCATATATTGGGTATCGATGTATTGTGTGCCTATTGGATTCGGGCTCATACTCATGCATAGTCAGTGTTGTCACATTCCCAATTTAGGGCCCCAGGGGCCGGTCATCAAGGGCAAATTTCGACGTTTATTTCTGAAATTACATAGTGATATGAAAGTTCACTGTGTACAGTAGTCTGTACTACCTCTAGGTATAATACAATCATAGATCACTGTGTACAATAGTCTGTACTACCTCTAGGTATAATACAATAATAGATCACTGTGTACCGTAGTCTGTGCTACCGCTAGGTATAATACAATAATAGATCACTGTGTACAATAGTCTGTACTACCTCTAGGTATAATACAATAATAGATTTTATCTCAAATGTGTGCCTATGCATATTTATTTGTAGACTAATCTTAGTTAAATTATCTCTAAACGAAAGTATCGCATGTTTAGTATTGACTTCAGTAACAGCAAACGTCAATTCAGGAGCGTGGATGACCGTTATATGAAATCCTACTTTCACCTTTGAAAGTTTGTATACCACAAACCACTGTTTATTGATTCAATGTTAGTGTTCGAGTGTATTCAGGAGAATTTGTAGTAGCACTGCATTTCCATACGTGCAACGTGCATTTTATTTGCTTTTTGTGATGTAATGTCGCTTTAACGTCTCTACCGGTTGCCCATTTGAGCGACGGACAGTACACCTAACAACACCTTCCTGGGCAGGCTCCAGCAGTTAACCAGTACTTGGTACAAACACCTTCGTAAGAAATTACGAACTTTATCATACAAAGAGACAGGGTCTGAGTGGGTTTCGAACCCGTGACCATCAGTGATGATAGGTTACAATGGTATACAAGTACACATAATGCTCAATATTGAGGGAGTGCCGAAATCACCAAGAAGAAGAAGAAGAAGAAGAAGTACAATCAACCACGGAGACTTCTAGTTAAGAAGGAGCATGCCTACTATATATATATACGCTTGGCGTTGTGTTATTTGAAGATATTTTAGTTTATGTAGCAGTACGTGTCTTGTGTGAGGAATAATTATTAAGTAGCAGAATCGTGTGGTATTCAATAGAGAAACGGTTTGCTTCGTTACATATACATACATGCATGTACATGCATCCTAGTCAACTGGGCTCCCTGTCTCGTCATTTGCCGCGCCCGCTGTACGAGTCCCAGCAGTTGTACGCGGCGAATTTAGATTTCAATGAATGACCTGCACTTCACTGTGTTCGAATATATCAACAAGATTTACAGTAAACTCAGGGGGGGGGGGGGTAGATGGGGGAGACGTTCCAACATCCTAGGGATCTAGCGGTGGGGATAGGCCGGGGGAAACGTTCCCGCATCGTAGGGATCTAGCGATGGGAGATAGGCCAGGGAGATGTTCCCGCATCCTAGGGATCTAGCTGTGGGAGATAGGCCGGAGAGACGTTACCGCATCCTAGGGATTTGGCGGTGGGAGATCAGACGGGGAGACGTTCCCGCATCTTAGGGATCTAGCGGTGGGAGATAGGCAGGGGAAACGTTCCCGCATACTAGGGATCTAGCGGTGGGAGATAGGCCGGGGGAGACGTTCCCGCATCCAGGGATCTAGCGGTGGGAGATAGGCCGGAGAGACGTTACCGCATCCTAGGGATTTGGCGGTGGGAGATCAGACGGGGAGACGTTCCCGCATCTTAGGGATCTAGCGGTGGGAGATAGGCCGGAGAGACGTTAATGTATTCTATGGATCTAGCGGTGGGAGATAGGTCGGGGAGACGTTCCCGCATCTTAGGGATCTAGCGGTGGTGGATAGGTCGGGGGAGACGTTCCCGCATCCTAGGGATTTGGCGGTGGGAGATAGGCCGGGGGAGACGGTCCCGCATAATAGGGATCTAGCGGTGGGAGATAGGCCGGGAGACGTTCCCGCATCCTAGGGATTTGGCGGTGGGAGATCAGACTGGGGAGACGTTCCCGCATCTTAGGGATCTAGCGGTGGGAGATAGGCTGGGGAGAAGTTCCAACATTATAGGGATCTAGCGGTGGGAGATAGGCCGAGGAGACGTTCCCGCAACCGAGGGATCTAGCTGTGAAATAAGGGAGATAACAAACTATATGAAATGACTTTAAAAAACAAGATTAGTTTCCCTTATTTACATACTGTCACATGTAGACAGGTAAAGACATCGTATAATTTTATATGACTGACTCAATCACTTGTTCGATTACTATGACAATATTTGTCAAACACTTTATAATTAACCTTGTCATGTGCGATTCTTGCTTTTTATCTATGGAACTCGTGCTGTGAAATTTATGTCAATGCCAAATATACAAAATGTCTAGTAAATATTACCGGTAAAGGGACGCATATCATTATGATTTTGTGTACGACAGTTATGCCCCTTACCAATTTCCCACAATGCATCATATCGCTCAAAACATTATTGATTGCTAACTTGTTTTCAGTGTCAAAGTTAAAGCTTAGTAACGGTGTTCCATGTTATTCATTTAACATGAGATTGAATTGAAATGAAACGCAACAGGTGCTAATCATCGTATACATACTTAAACTTGTTACTGCCGACCAAGCAGTCACGCTTATGATTGGCTGACGCAGTCTAGAACAGTCAGTTAATCTAAAACGGTATGTGCAACAGACGGATCTGTAGTCCAGTGGTAACACGCTGGACTGGTAATCCAGGGATCGCAGGTTCGAGCCCACGTCTGACCCTAATAAAATTAACAGTCTTTCAGATGGGACGTTAAACCGAGGTCTCGTGTCGGTGCTTTACACCCTGCACGTAAAAGAACCAGAGGAGATTCTGGAATGGGTCTCTGTCTGTATCATGCACTATCCTCCAAAATCTAAAATGACTAATCTCTTCAGGAGGCGTCGCTCATATATATGGGCAACCGGTAGCGACGATAAATAAACGTAAAACACACACGGTATGTGCAAGTTAAAAATATAAAAGGATATTCAAAGATATTCATGTAGTTAAAAGCAGACAGTTTAAGGCTTAGAGGGAGTACGGCAAAGTCGGCAGACTTGGACTCGACCGAATGTATGTACACTGATGAGATGCAAATAAAGAATACTATAATATATATGTCGGTAGACTGTTCCATAGACGGATCCGCAGTCCAGTGGTTAACATGCATTTCGGACCCCCCCCCCCCCCCCGTCTGACCCTAATAAAATCAACAGTCTTTCAGATGGGACATTATTATTTAAACCGTGATCTCGTGTCGGTGCTTTACACCGTGCACGTACAAGAACCAGAGGATAGATAGATAGATATCTTTTATTCCACCATATGATGAGATACATTTACATAATAAACACAGACAATTGATAACAAAATGAACAGATGAAATGGAACATAGAACTTTTACACATATATGCACTATAATATATTATGTGTGTATATTTCTACATCTACACACATAACACACACATACACACAGATACACAATACATACATACCTACCTACATGCATATACACATATACATATATACATATATTTATATACATATACATGTATACATATATACATATACACACATATACATACATACACCCATGCATATACATGCATATACACAGACATACAGACTACTGGATATGTCATTGACATTAATATATGAACTATATTAACCATTTTATTAGCTATGTATACATATCTTTGTAGATCTGAGATCTTGTATTCATTACATTCAGTATATTCATTATATTCATGAATACTTTCGTGAAGTATGTGTACGTTACTTAGGAAAAGGTTCGTCTTTTCAACTACAGAAAAGTCGTTGTTATTTCTAAGACCGACTCGAATTAATTCCAAAGCATGTCCAAAGTAGCAACCCTAAACGAAAACGAAAGCTTTAGGGAATCAGAATTGGACAATTTTAACTGTTTTCAAACCCAGTTTGTAAGGGTATATTACAATAATAAATAGTTTAAGCATTTTGCTAAATGATGCATATATCTTAACATTAATTTGAAACATTGCACTCTCTGTGACTCACTCATAATTAAAGTTGAAAATCCGGATAACATTTCAATAATTTGATCTCTATAATACATATTAGTGAGGCTAGTATAGGTATCATGTCCCAGAGAGTTATGCAAACTATTCCACATATTTTGTCTGGTAGCGTCGTTTACTCGACAAAACAATACCAGATGGATTGCTATGGAGTCCGTTACGAGTTTACAGTTTGGACATATCATTGCATATGGTCTGCTAAACAGTTTACTAGCCATCAAAATAACTGTCCTACAATATGGTAAATAATTACGATATAGTTGGCTAAAACGCCATAGACTACATGGGATCAGCTCACCGTGTATACTTAAAAAGCTTTGTAATGTATCATCACTAATTAAATTTGTCCTGTATTGAAGGTTTGCATAATTGTATACATACTTGTTGACTATAGTTTTCCAGGTAACAACACTTGGAAATATAGCAGTGTTTATAAAATTGTAAAAATAACTTCCTAGACCATATTTCCCCAAAATACGATATAGGTCTGGTATATATCCCAATGTTTTACTAGGTTTAATTTTGAATTGCATAAGTCGAGTGGAAAATAAGACTTTAGCACTCTTTTTAACATCCATATTACATAATTGACCGAAAAATAAGAGCTTCCGCTTATCGATCTCTTGTTCAAGCGAGAGAGCACCAATACAACCTAACGCAATATCCGTCCGTGTACATCGTGGCATTGATTGCATGAATTTAATACATTGGCGATGCACTCTTTCAAGGGACTGTAATTGAGCTTCAGACATGTTACACCATAGTTCACACCCGAACAATGCCTTTGATAGAACAATTGATTGATATAGGTGTTTTATTGATAGCGGGTGTAAACCATTTCTGTGCACACCGAAGTCGGCCATGTTAAAGAATGTTTTGCGTATTTTTGAACAGGCTTGCTTAATATTATCATCAAGATTCAAGTACTTATTACAATTTACCCCTAAATGAACATAAGATTCAGATTCCTCCACTGATGTACTACCTAACTTCCAATTTCTAGAACTATTTTTAAAATCACCTTCTGTCTCGTTGAATACAATTACGCTACATTTACCAGCATTATACATGTACCGTTCTTTTGTAGAATTTTTATAGCATATATCAATTAATTTTTCTAGACCAGATTTGGAGCAAGATAGTAGCACCATGTCGTCAGCATGAGTTGGACATCCGTAACAAGTATCATGTATATTCAAACAGTATTTCGACGAAGCAATTTCGTTCATCAGATCATTGACGAAAATTAAATAAAGCCATGGGCTGATACATTGACCTTGTCGTGTTCCTTGCTCAACATTGAACCATTCGGATGTAATTCCTTGAGTCCTAACACAACTCTGTACATTGTTGTAATCCAGGGACCGCAGGTTCGATCCCCCGTCTGACCCTTTCAGATGGGACGTTAACCCGAGGTCTCATGTCGGTGCTTTCACTGTGCACGTAAAAGAACCAGAGTATACTCTGGAATGGGTCTCTGTCTGTATCATTGCACTATCCTCCAAATATAAAAAATGACTAATCTCTTCCGGATGCGTCATATGTGCAACCGATAGCGACGATAAATAAACGTAACACACGCACGCACACACGCACGCACGCACGCACGCACGCACGCACGCACGCACGCACGCACGCACGCACGCACGCACGCACGCACGCATGCACGCACGCACACACACACACACACACACACACACAGTCTGCTAGCAGTATTCAACCTGTTGGCGGACATAAGTGGTATATGCGTTTTCTTTGACATGTTTGTTATTAGTTTTGACATTCATATGCTGAAGCGCAAAATGACTTTACAAATACAGTCAAACCTGTACTAGTGGTCACCTCTATTAAGCAGCTAACCTGTATTAAGCAGCCAGTTTCCAGATTCTCAATATATTGTTTTATTATAAATTTGACATCTATTAAGCAGCCACCTACGCTAAGCAGCCTCTTTCTGCGATTCCATTGGATGGCTGCTTAAGACAGGTTTGACTGTAGATCTACGATGTATAGAATGCTATATGTTTGTGATTCGAACATTTCCTAAATGAAATAAATTGCAATTCCTTTATATTATGAACTGTTTCTCTTATTATACGTAGGAAACCTCCAGCGTCACTGATCAATGGCAGACATACACGAGCACGCTCAAGATAAATGTTGGCTTCTATGGAGTCGTCTACATAGATAACACTCACTTATATACTGTAATGGTGTAGATATTATGATAACATATGTTCTTATCTAATTACTAGAATCCTAGTTATATCTATATATGTATACATTTTTATTTATATTTCCATATATTATTGTCATGTGTAAATGTGTGTGAAGCGCAATATAATAAGTTTTAATTTTTGCGCTCGCTACCGGTTGCCCATATGAGCGACGCCTCCTGAAGAGATTAGTCATTTTAGATTTTTGGAGGATAGTGCAATGATACAGACAGAGACCCATTCCAGAGCCTCATCTGGTTCATTCACGTGCACGGTGTAAAGCACCGACACAAGACCTCGGTTTAACGTCTCATCTGAAAGACTGTTAATTTTATTAGGGTCAGATTGGTGTTTGTACCGAACTTAACTTATTTTCATTTAGTTGAGATCAATCTGAATTGAAGAAGGTTACTGTAGGTAAGGACATTACGCCTCGTGGTGTGTCGTTGTACGGTACACAGCCATGTACACACGAGTGTGCTTTGTGAAACCCTAACAACTTGTAACTCTAGATCACTGTGCTCATAATGTGATGACAGGACGATAGAACCGAGAAGTGGAAGTCGTGATATCACAGTGGTAGTGCGTTTGCTTTAGGTGCGAAAGGCCCGGAGTTCGAGTCCCGCTGGAGTCGTTACGATTGTACCCTTAGGCAAGGCATTTAAATTCCACACTGCCTCTTCTCTCTCCTTCATGGCGATGGATTCCATCAGTAATGAGGTCTCGAGAGTGATTAATATAAGTTGAAATAACTTGTTTCGCAATCGAGCTAAAATAAATGTGTATATACTAAACTGTTGTTGATGGTATTCCCTGGTTTCCCGAGCAGTATTTCAGACACGTCGGACGCCCAGGCTAGAACCACTTATCTTCCGTATGTCAGATGGATAGCCACGGATAGAACCACCTATCTTCCGTATGTCATATGGATAGCCTCATTACATGATATAAGTCGACACCTAGTCTGGGAACAGGCCTCGATATAATTGTTTTTATTTAAGTTTATTTAACGTCGCTACCGGTTTCCCATTTGTTCAGTCAAATAAATATATTTTAAATGATCGTTTATAATCGTGCCTGTTCGGCGATTTCCGATAGAATTCCGTTTCTATATTTAGCGATATTATTTTGTAGAGAAGAGTTGTCGTTCTTCAAATCGACACCCTCATAAACGAGGGTGTAAGTAGATGGCGCTACGATCGGAAATTCAGTTACCCCAGGCTGTCATTTTGCCAGAAGTTAAAAAGTGAAAAATCGACAGACTGGCACCCAGGCTAGTAGACACCAACTGAGTAGGATTTCAACCTACATCCGTGAGGGGCCAGCGATTTGATGCATACTAACATAACATAGAGACATGTTCATGTATGTATTTCAAAGGTCTCTGTTTCAACCAATGATAGACATCTCTAATTTTCTAGTACCTCCCTTGGCAGATAAAGTCTGATTTATTCCAAATTGTGAAATAGGTCCTTTTAGTTAGAATCCTTTGTTTTTACTGTTGTTCCCTAGCCAGATGTAAGATAATTGTAATTTTATCAAAATCGTGTTAATTAACTGATAACATTCTTTTACAAATAAGTACCCATTGCATATACTGTATGAGATCTATTGAGATATAGTAATTTAATACTCATAAGGAGCGATAGTGGAATACAATTGCTAGCATGTTGTGCAAAGGAATAAACGATGAAAACAGAGGGAAACACTTAATAGGACCTATCTACTTTGTTCAGGGACAGTAACTGACCGATGTCTCTCATTAATCATTTTAAAATACACACACTTATGCATGTACATATGCAAAATTACATTGTTATATTTGTTTGTTCTGGTTTTAAATGTTATGTGAATCAACACAAATATAGATTATAACATGCTTGACATGAGAGGGAAGTCTCGTGCTGTTTGTAAATATGATAGTAACTGATTACAATCTCATTAAAATGCATTACAATTTTATTACAAGTTCTAACCATTATCTGTAAACTAAACACGCAACGTTCGAAAATTTAAATTATTTTGCAAACAATTGTTTACCTATCTTCTGATAGCTTTAAACGTCTTCTGTATCGGAGCGCTTCAAAACAATGGGTCTATACAGTACAAATGTTTGACTCAAATAATGGTATTATAATGTACATTGAATAGTTTTTCATATCGCTAAATATTACGTGTATTTCATTGGATCAGGCGATTTAAAGATTGTAGTATATCCAGCGATAATTAATTCAATGAGGTATTATCTTCCATGTAATGCATTGTTTTCATGAGATATCCTTAGATAAAAGCATACTAAAGTTTGTGGGCTTATTTCTTGTGTATTGAATATAATTAACCGACACATAACAATGAAGTAGTTGCACAAATCAATGTCCGGGAATATATTAGATGATTTATAAATGTGCAAAATTTAACTATATTGATACAAGTAGACTTTCTTTATAAGCAAATAATGTGTGATGCATGTGAATTGATTTGAAACGTGACAGCTATCGGGATTTGAACTAGTGCAATAAATAATGGAATGTCATCCTATGGCATATAGTGGTATATAGCTTGGATAGTCGATTGACGAAAGGTACGTATATAGTCTGCAGGTGTTATCACTGACTGCAATTAGCACAGTTTAATGGGAAACAGACATACACTGCATTGGAAATATGAGCAGAATACTGACACATTAGGAAGATCGATATTCAAACGAAGAAGTTATTGGAATTTGAAAAATTGAAATATTATTCAAAATGGCGGCCATTTTGAATTCATAACTACACAAAAGATTGACTTCCTGTTGTTCAAAATAAGGTAAGAATATTCACATGGAACAAAATGTAAGTAGATATATAGTATTACACAAGCAGCATATATTAGACATGTTGAAGTGAATAATTCCGTTGATTATTCGAGAATCTTTTTTTTGGACGAATCATGAAACATTAATCCAAGATGGCCGTCTCCATTACGTTTCTAGTTGGAGAAAATCAACCCATCACTATTTCTCTATTTGAAGCGCTATTTTTATCATTCATTCAACGGGTTTTTATAAATTTCAGATCATTACAGTTACCGGGTCCTTTTTTCATGGCAACTTGTAGCTGCTTGCCTGGGTCCACACACACATAGGTGAGCAAATCACGAGCATTAATCGTATACAAGTCGGTGTACGGAACGGCTCCTACGCGATTATTGCTTGCACGCCCAGTACAAGTGAAAGTAAAGTGTAGTGTTTGTTTATTATAGTGTCACCCCTATTTAAAGGGCCAACCATTTCTGACTTATGAGACACCTCTTTTTATGAACATCAGTACTTCCTGAATCCTATACTTGTATGCCAGGCGACAAGCTGGTAGGCAATCGAAGCGAATCAGAACGAACCCCTGACGAGATTCGAATCTTCGACCTCCCGCTCCGTAGGCGGACCCCTTAACCAAGTGTATATGTAAAATGAATCCACCATTAACATATAATGTAACTAATAACGTTTAATGGCTTATTTCCGGTTATATGATATTTTCTGAATGCATAATTCAATTATGACCATTATAATTAACAGTTGTTTCCAAGATGCCAACAAGCGAGGTGCCAAAAATAGGGGGCTCTCCGTTGCCTTCTGTGACCCCTCCGCGTTTGGTGTCACCTTTGAAATCAAGACAGACAAAGGAATCACTAAGTAAGCTTTCACAACCCATGTCAGAAGATGAACAGATGACATTCGTCGATGGTACAGCATATGACACTAAACCATTGGAAGATGAAACGGTAAACATTTCATTTTTATTGCATAAATATAGTACATGTACTTATGGATGAACGCCGGCAAACGCCCTCTAAGAATTCCAGGTCATACATTATTACCGGAAAATCAAATAATTACGGGCCTGTGTATATTAATAAACTGGTTTATAGCTATGTGGGTATGGTGATACAATACATATACACATTTAATCTTTACCCAGGTATTCCTCACGGAAGCGAACATACACGAGCTGGAAGCCATACACGAAGAGGACTACGGTGATGTTGAGTTGCTGGTACCCGAATCTCGGTCTGGAGATGACTTAGATGAAACAGAGGACCAATCCACTTACACGGGAGCTTCCGGTGTATCCAGTATGTCGGAGTCCGAGCCGGATCTGGATTATGATACAGATCTTGAAATGGAGGATGCAGATAGTGTGTACACTAATAATAATAAAGACTTTATTTAACGAGACAATGCTATATATCAAAGCCCAGCTCTATATAGGACGTCCGATTAGTGCAGTGCTTAACGCACTCGCTTCTCACCAATGCAACTTTGGTTCGATCCTCGGACCGGGAAGTATGTGTGATGGTACGGGTACTCCGGTTTCCTCCATAACATATATGTACGCATATAATACATTAAGTTGCGATGATGATGATTGAGATTATTTACACTGACCGCCGGGGAACCATATGGGGGGGGGGTGGCGATCGCATTGTAAAAGTAAAAACGTGTTTGTTTATTATAGTGTCACCCCTATTTAAAGGGCCAGCCATTTCTGACTTATGAGACACCTCTTTTTTATGAACATCAGTACTTCCCGAATTCTATGCTTGTATGCCAGGCGCCAGGCTGGTAGGCAATCGGTAACCATTATTTAACTAGCTGGCGGCTCACCAACCGGCCATATCAGAACGAACCCCTGACGAGATTCGAACCTTCGACCTCCCGCTCCGTAGGCGGACGCCTTAACCACCGGGCCACGGAGGCGGTATTCGTATGTGCGCGCCAGTAGTCAGACAATATGCATGTTTATGTAATAAATTTGCATTATGTTTTATATTTGGGTTTCAGCATCTTAGGTCATATGATGATTTAACAGCTATTGTTGGTGGAGGAAGACCTCAGAGCAGTATTTCAAGGTAGAACCACTGACCTTCCGACATTCATCAGGATAGCTTCCTCACATAGAATAATTCGAGACCCGCGTCAGATTCGGTCCAGCAGCGGCGAGGGGCAAGTGAACGAATTCAACGACCGTAACCGCTCGCCCATAGAGGTTCCTAGCTTAAAGTAACTGCCAAACCCTGCTCGCATCGTACTAATGGTGTCCATGATAATGATATACTTATTGTATTGGTAGTAATTAATCATTTATCATTGGCATTGTCATCTCAGGATGGTTGCATCCTGATCTGTATGACCGAGACACAACTGGAGTTAACCGATATCTGCGCATGTGCATGAAGCTTGACATTCAACCAATCACGTACTTCCTGAAACACATGCAGGATACAGAACTCATCATGAAGTACCATGGCTTAGGTCCCATGGGAGTAAAGGCAATGTCGGATCCCCTCGAAGTAAATATGTTTGTAGGAGAACTATCAAATTTAACTAAAAATACAAGTATATTAGTAACATATATTTGCAATGGCTATAATTCGTCTGTCAACTCTGAAATACTTTTTTTTAATACAAATTTATTTTAGCTCGATTGCGAAACAAGTTATTTCAACTTATATTAATCACTCTCGAGACCTCATTCCTGATGTCCATCGCCACGAGGGAGAGAGAAGAGGCAACGTGGAATTTAAATGCCTTGCCTAAGGGCACACTCGTAACGGCTCCAGCGGGGCTCGAACTACGGACCTTTCGCACCTGAAGCGAACGCGCATCCACTGCGCTATCACGACTTCCGAAATACTAGTAATTGATACATTCAGACCATGTTAATGTGTTCGTACCGGTATATCAAATGAAGAAGCTAGATACCAGGCACCTAGATATAAATTACTGTTGGTATCTAATAAAAAAGAGATTAACTTTAACGTGACTTTTCTGGCGACACTTCGTCAGTGAGCCGATGACATCTCATAAATCTCACGACGGCCGAGAACAAACGAGATTACCAAAGAGATCGATGATCAGCATATTATGATATTCACCCTTAAGTAAACCATAGGTTTCGTTGCTTTGTAATAATTATGTTACGTTTTCAGATTTTTTTATTTTTCCTCAGACAGTTAGTTATACAGGGAAGCTTTATTTATAAACATTGTCATTGGTAGGGTATGGAGCAAGGACCATCACCTACCTACCCGTAGTTCATGCATGCAACTGTAATACGTTCGTTAAAGCAGCCTTACATCATATGAAATAAAAGCTATTTGAAAAATTAAATTTTTACGTATGGGTAGCAATGCTGCTACACATTCTAACATTATACTTTGTATGCTTGTGTTCATTTGGTAAACAGGTTTTTTTGCAATAAAACAAACTCGAAACCGAAAGTAGGACTTTCCGAGTCGATCGGTCACGCACTTGTTTACAACCGGAACGCATCGTCCGTACTTGTTTACATTCGGAATGCATCGTCCCCATTTGCCCCACGTTGTCTTTTTTTAATTAAATTACTTGATATGTTGATTCATACCTCTGTTAGCTAAGTCTTTTAGGGACATTTCTACATCCCCGCGAGGGATTCGACATTAGAGGAAGATAGATAGATAGTCTTTCATGTTCAAAATATATACCTTGTTTTCTACATCCTCTGTTGCTTCACGCATGCGCGCTGTGTGTGATTACATTTCGTGTGTTGATAAACAAATTCGCGTATACGACGGTTTAAATTTATTGGAATTTTTATCGTTTCTGAGCGACTATTTCGATTTTTGTAAACACACACACATTAGTATTTATATTTTACCCAAAACAATCTTTATTACGATGTAATGCTGCTTTAAACATAATTTAAAAAATACATAATACAGAAGAAGAAGAAGAAGAATGCTTTATTAAGACTTAAACGTTACAGTTTCTCGTCTTTAACATTTAAACATATTTACAATATATATAGTACAATATTATGATATATGCAATCATGATGAGGATGAACAAATGATGTAATGATTATGTACATACATGGACAAATAGTGACATACACATACTGGAAGCAGCATTAGAATTACGAAAAGAAGAAACAACGTTACATGCTCTACTGAAAACGAACCATTATTATTATGGATTCAGATTAGTTTAACCATACTTTATATCATACTGTTTGTACAGTGCATATAATACACCCGGGAGTCGTGATAGCGCGTTCGCTTCAGGTACGAAATGACCGGAGTTCGCGCCCCGCTGGAGCCCTTAGGCAAGGCATTTAAATTCCACATTTCCTCTTCTATCTCCCTCGTGGCGATGGATTCCATAAGGAATGAGGTCTCAAGAGTGATTAATAATATAAGTTGTAAGAGCTAAATAAATTTGCATAGACTAATATAATACACGTATCAATTTGCAGATGAAGTATTTGAAAGACAGAGTATGAACTAAATATTTCTCCTCTAAATCTGATTTTCAGATTAACACCACTATAGAGAAGATGGACCTTGAAGGCAATTATATACTTGGAATAGGAACTCGTTTCCTCTCAAAAGTTCTTAAGGATAATGTGTACGTCTCCGAACTGGTAAGTCAATGGACAAAAGTGCACGATATATACAAAGTTTTTAAATCAGAATTTGAAATCATGCATCTTTACTACACATTAAAAATATTAATATAACATTTTTCAATAAGGTTCATGAAAATGTTTAATAATACCTTTATTGGCATTTAAATGTCTAGTATATATACGATGTATTTTTTAACAGTTGTATTTAGCATTTATGTGTTGTGCATCACATACATATATGTGAATAAAAGAAGCACTGCTTCTTCAACAACAAAAAGGTCAATGAATATTCGCCGTGTCTCCGTGGCCCAGTGGTTATGGTGTCCGCATACGGAGCGGGAGATCGATGGTTCGAATCTCGTCAGGGATTCGTTCTGATATGGCCGGCCATATGATTCGGGAAGTACTGATGTTCATAAAAAGAGGTGTCTCATAAGTCAGAAATGGCTGGCCCTTTAAATAACTGGCCCACTATAATAAACAAACACTTTACTATACATTTACATTCAACGGTTGAGTTGCATGCACTATACCAGTCGCACATATGCCTCGGCGGTGGCGACTTTAAATAATTCTACTCGCTCATGCAATAATTTACTAGTATTTCAAAATTTCGGTACAATATGCACATGGATAAATAATAACAACATGTTTTAAAAGTAGGACAGACGGGTCAGCGATCCACTGGTTAATACATCGAACCGCGAATCCTGGTTAGATCACCTGTCTAACCATAATAATATGACAAGTCTGTCAGATTAGACTATAAACTGAGGTATCATGTGTCGTTAGTTTAAATACAGACGAATCTGTAGTCCAGTGGTAACACGCTGGACTGGTAATCCAGGGATCGCAGGTTCGTTCCCGTCTGACCCTAATAAAATTAACAGTCTTTCAGATGGGACTTTAAACCGAGGTCTCGTGTCGGTGCTTTACACCGTGCACATAAAAGAATCAGAGGAGACTCTGGAATGGGGTCTCTGTCTGTATCATTGCACTATCCTCCAACAAATGTTAAAATGACTAATCTCTTCAGGAGGCGTCGCTTATATGGGCAACCGGTAGCGACGATAAATACACGTAATACACACAAATCAGTATTCATGCAGGAGAAAGTAATATATCACACAAAATGCTAGTTTATAACTTTACAAGAAATAAACGACACTCACGAGTTTGTTTCAATTAATGAAAATGCTGCTGTGTGTTGGCTTGGAACTTCATTAATTTGATTAATCATGAACTTTAGAATGTTTTGGATGACACCAATACATTATACGTTAAAGTGCGGAGAATCCCACATTGGAGTTATTTAATTTGGAAAGAATACTATTAAGTGCGAATAGTTGAAATGCAAAGAAACTTTATATATAGAAAACAAGTGTGAAGAAGCACTGAACTTCAATGTGTACCATACTCGAGTGACTCGGGTACCATAATCGAGTGACTGACTCGGGTACCATACACATGTGACTCTGGTACCATACTCGTGTGACTCGGGTACCATACTCGTGTGACTCGGATACCATACTCGAGTGACTCGGGTACCAAAGTCGAGTGACTCGGGTACCATAATAGAGTGACTGATTCGGGTACCATACTCGAGTGACTCGGGTACCATACTCGTGTGACTCGGGTACCATACTCGTGTGACTCGGGTACCATACTCGTGTGACTCGGGTACCAAACTCGTGTGACTCGGGTACCATACTCGTGTGACTCGGGTACCATACTCGTGTGACTCGGGTACCAAACTCGTGTGACTCGGGTACCATACTCGTGTGACTCGGGTACCATACTCGTGTGACTCGGGTACCATACTCGTGTGACTCGGGTACCATACTCGAGTGACTCGGGTACCAAACTCGAGTGACGCGGATACCATACTCGAGTGACTGGAGTACCAAACTCGTGTACCATACTCGAGTGACTCGGGTACCAAACTCGAGTGACTGGAGTACCAAACACGTGTACCATACTCGAGTGAATCGAGTACCATAATCGTGACTCGGGTACCATACTCGAGTGACTCGGGTACCAAACTCGATTGACTCGAATACCATACTCGAGTGACTGGAGTACCAAACTCGTGTACCATACTCGATTGACTCGGTGCCATAATCGTGACTCGGGTACCATACTCGAGTGACTCGGGTACCAAACTCGAGTGACTCGGATACCATACTCGAGTGACTGGAGTACCAAACTCGTGTACCATACTCGATTGACTCGGGTACCACACTCGAGTAACTCGGGTACCATATTCGAGTGACTCGGGTACCATATTCGAGTGAATCGGGTACCATACTCGAGTGACTCTGGTACCATACTCGAGTGATTCGGGTACCATATTCGTGTGACTCGTGTACCATACTCGTGTGACTCGGGTACCATACTCGAGTGACTCGGGTACCATACTCGTGTGACCCGGGTACCATACTCGAGTGACTCTGGTATCATACTCGTGTGAATCGGGTACCATACTCGTGTGACTCGGGTACCATACTCGTGTGACTCGGGTACCATACTCGTGTGACTCGAGTACCATGCTCGTGTGACTCGGGTACCATACTCGTGTGACTCGGGTACCATACTCGTGTGACTCGGGTACCATACTCGTGTGACTCGGGTACCATACTCGTGTGACGTAACTCTATTTGTGTGGCTCGTGTATCTCTACTCAAGCTTCAGAACGATATTGAGATAGAGTATTTGACAACGAATAGTTGTATATAAAGTCAAATACGCAAACGTAACACGTGGTAACACGCTGGACTGGTAATCCAGGGATCGCAGGTTCGATCCCCCGTCTGACCATAATAAAATTAACAGTCTTTCAGATGGGACGTTAAACCGATGTCTCGTGTCGGTGCTTTACACCGTGCACGTAAAAGAACCAGAGGAGATTCTGGACTGAGTCTCCGTCTGTATCATTGCACTATCCTCCAAAAGTTAATGTAACTACTCTCTTCAGGAGGCGTCGCTCATATGGGCAACCGGTAGCGACGATAAATAAACGTAAAAACGCACGTATTTTAATGGAATCAGTTATAAATGTACACTCGTTATGCTTTTTAAACAGATCCGTCTGGGGCCAGGGAAAAATCTATTTTAATCTCCGAATATGTTAATCAGCCGCCTGTTCTCGTATCACGGTATGGCATATTTGTCTGTGGACCTAAGCATAACATTTGACCCAATTACATTGGACCAAATGTTTATATCTGCTACATTGTAGAAGTTATACCCCCTTAAATGAAATAGAACTAGTTTGTAATGTACATACACATGCAGATTTAAACCCAGCGTATACCTATTTAGGGTGTAGGGCATGTCAAAGCAACAATATTGGAGGTCCGGAGTTCGAGCCCCGCTGGAGCCGTTACGATTGTTCCCTTAGGCAAGGCATTTAAATTCCACATTGTCTCTTCTCTCTCCTTCATGGCGATGGATTCCATCAGGAATGAGGTCTCGAGAGTGATTAATATAAGTTGAAAGAACTTGTTTCGCAATCGAGCTAAAATAAATTTGTATAAACTAAACGACTTCCAGTTATAACTATGTCATTGCATTGTTCCTATATCATATGTTGACACAATGTGACCTAGTCTAGTCCAAATATTTAGACCTGAAAAATGTAACATAATTATATCGAACAAAAAATATGTAGAGGTCTTATATATAGTACCAAAAATTATGCTTATAATAATGATTGATCAAATATGTGTTATTGTGTGGTAACATAATTATTTTTAGACCAATGTCTTTTTGTAAATAACGAGAATTTTGTTCAGATTTTTATGTAAGTACATGTCTATATATTTATTTTACTTCTATTGTACAACGCCAGTGAATATACTATGTGTAAAATTAGGCGTTTTATCAAATTAAACAGTTTCAGTTTCAGCTTCAGTACTAAATGTAAGCTATCCTATTCGACAAGTTAGTTTAATCATATTCGACAAGTCGAGATGCATCTGTCAGATAGGTTTTTACCGTATCAAGTGCTTTATATAATGTGTCTGCAGTTCCCTCGACTAATTCATTATTTACATTACCCGTGCTAATTACTGGTTGACGACATTGTTTCAGTTATCCTGAAGTTGCATGCAATGGCGTGAGATTATGTAAGGGAGATCACCCACAATGTTCAGATATCCTGAAGTTGTATGCAATGGCGTGAGATTATGTAAGGGAGATCACCCACAATGTTCAGATATCCTGAAGTTGTATGCAATGGCGTGAGATTATGTAAGGGAGATCACCCACAATGTTCTGATATCCTGAAGTTGCATGCAATGGTGTGAGATTATGTAAGAGAGATCACCCACAATGTTCAGATATCCTGAAGTTGCATGCAATGGCGTGAGATTATGCAAGGGAGATCACCCACAATGTTCAGATATCCTGAAGTTGCATGCAATGGCGTGAGATTATGTAAGGGAGATCACCCACAATGTTCAGATATCTTGAAGTTGCATGCAATGGCGTGATATTATGTAAGGGAGGTCACCCACAATGTTCTGATATCTCTTGAAATGTGGCCATGTTTCAATATGTATTATTATTATTCGTTTTGTTTGACAGAATAACATACTGATATTGTTAGAAGGTTCTAGAAATGTTATTCTATACACAACAATAATAACAAACTAAAATACTTCATAAAGTTCCCAAAACTAAGCGTAATTAAGTAACAGATTCCCAACGTGATACTTTGTCTTAATTTCTTCCGTATGGGTGTCGTATACATGCATAGGCCCCTATGTTCTATTGTGAAATCAGGTAGGTATTAAATTAGATTAAAGCAAATATTTTGACGAGGCTATTAACGCAATTGTAGCTGTTCGATTAGCGCAGTGGTTAGCGCGCTCGCTTATCACCAATGCAACCCGGGTTCGATTCTCGGACTGGGTAGTGTGTGAGATGATACGGTTGTCGCCAGATCGGACATGTGGGTTTTCTCCGGGCACTCCGGTTTTCTCCAACACGAATGATCACATTTACGCTTTCATCCGCGCTAATGAACGTGCTTAATATAAGTTGTTATAGCTTGTTTTCGCATTCATTGCAAGATATTGTTTATAATTTGTTTTATTTAGGGCACATGAGTGTGCGTGTACAAAATAAAACAGTTAATTAATTAAAGACTAAACTGACATAAATACATTAACATGCATATAATGAATAGGGACATGGAATTATTCATACCAACAATAGAGTGAACTGCTCAGATATAATAGAATGAAATAAAATAATGTACTTGTGTAATAAAATACTAAATTTGAGCAAAATTAATCCAATTTCCTATCTTAGCTTAAACAGATTTCTTTTAGCTCGATTGCGAAACAAGTTCTTATAACTTATATTAATCACTCTCGAGACCTCATCCCTGATGTAATCCATCGCCGTGAGGAAGAGAGAGATAAGAGGCAACGTGGAATTGGGGCTCGAACTCCTGGCCTTTCGCATCATGTGCACACAAACGCGCTACCGCTGTCCTATCAATACTTCATACTTTAAGCACATTATTACATACTATTTAAAAGCAAAACAATAACAAAAACAGAAACCCAACAAAAACACAGAGTGCATGGCAATGTACATGCATATATGTACAAACTCACAGCTTCTATATGAAATACAATATATGTTTTGTCTCTTTTCTAGATATTATCAGAAAACAAGATGGGCAACTCCGGTGCGAGGGCAATATGTGATTTATTGTTGGAAAATAAAACGATAACATACTTAGATCTCAAAGGTTGTCACATTTGTATGTTTAGTTTGTGCATTTGGTTTTATATAGTTGTG
This sequence comes from Archivesica marissinica, assembly GCA_014843695.1. Taxonomy (NCBI): domain Eukaryota; kingdom Metazoa; phylum Mollusca; class Bivalvia; order Venerida; family Vesicomyidae; genus Archivesica; species Archivesica marissinica. The sequence goes on from CM026404.1 coordinate 89,983,576, forward strand.
TATAAAAAGAACCTTTCTATAGATATATTTCTCTCGCAAAATACTCTCGCAAAATACTCGCAAAATACTCTCGCAAAATACTCGCAAAATACTCGCAAAATACTCTCGCAAAATACATAGTTTTAGTATATCCATTCGTCACACCAAAATCAGTTGCTCAACCAAATGATATTTTGATATTTTATTTCTGAATTCCAATAGGCTCAAAAGCCCATGCGGACATATACATGCATACTTTATGGCAAACAGTGATAATAGCATAAATTATATAAATACTTATATAAAATGTATTTATGAAAACATTTATGTATCAAATCATGTCGTATTTTGTTTGTTGATTTGTTGATTTGTTTGTTTAAAGCAGCACCAACAGCTTAGGTCATATGGCGTCTCTCCAGCTGTTATTAGTGGGGGAAGACCCCATGTGCCCCCACCTCAAGCAGTATTTCAGGTACGGGTGGGCATGGTAGACCCACTGCCAGCTGGATTGCTTCCTCAAATGAAATAATTCAACACCCCCGTGGAATTTCAACGAATGTAACCATTCACCCGCGTATGCCTAAAATCATGTAAGATACAATAGATATGGAGGTTTCCTTGAATCACCCATATTCACCGTCGATTGAACAAATCGTATTTACTGCTCGAAGTTGATACAACACAGCCGAATGAAAGTTCTCAAAATGGCTGCAAATTACTGATTCACTTCAATCGAGTTCATGTGCGACTGTATTAACTATTACACGTTGTTACTATGTGTTGTATATGGTTGCTAAGTGTCGTAAGAGTAAGAGATGTGTATGCATCAATCTATGTATATTGTACATTTATAATGCAGGAAACAACATCGAAGATGGCGCAGCTGACGATTTCTATGGCATGCTTTCGGTAGTACAGTTTATCAGTGTCACTTTAATTCATTATTTGTGTGTGTTTTACGTTTATTTATCGTCGCTATCGGTTGATTACGAGATTAGTCATTTTAGATTTTGGAGGATAGTGCAATGATACAGACAGAGACCCATTCCAGAGTATACTCTGGTTCTTTTACGTGCACAGTGAAAGCACCGACATGAGACCTCGGGTTAACGTCCCATCTGAAAGGATCAGACGGGGGATCGAACCTGCGGTCCCTGGATTACCAGTCCAGCATGTATTTAACGGTTGAACAGAGGTCATGGGGTATCGTCTATGGAACTGTGTATTGGTTTGTACGTATTTAACGGTTGAACAACTGAGATCATGGGGTATCGTCTATGGAACTGTGTATTGGTGTGCACGTATTTAACGGTTGAACAACTGAGATCATGGGACATCGTCTATGGAACTGTGTATTGGTGTGCACGTATTTAGCGGTTGCACTGAGGTCATGGGGTATCGTCTATGGAACTGTGTATTGGTTTGTATGTATTTAACGGTTGAACAACTGAGATCATGGGGTATCGTCTATGGAACTGTGTATTGGTGTGCACGTATTTAACGGTTGAACAACTGAGATCATGGGGTATCGTCTATGGAACTGTGTATTGGTTTGTACGTATTTAACGGTTGCACTGAGGTCATGGGGTATCGTCTATGGAACTGTGTATTGGTTTGTACGTATTTAACGGTTGAACTGAGATCATGGGGTATCGTCTATGGAACTGTGTATTGGTTTGTACGTATTTAACGGTTGAACTGAGATCATGGTGTATCGTCTATGGAACTGTGTATTGGTGTGTACGTAGTTAACGGTTGAACAACTGAGATCATGGGGTATCGTCTACGGAACTGTGTATTGGTGTGTACGTATTTAACCCATTTCATTCTGGATACAATTAAAGGCTTACGCTGCGTGCTTATCAGGATCTATGTTGTTTGCTGCATAGCTAAGTATCTTAGCAAGATCATCTGAATAGTAAACAGCATAGAGTCTGATCAGATGGCACGTTCTGTGGCGGATGATATGACTCTATGTTCTTTGCAAATACTGTTTGAACGCTATCCAGAATCAAATGGGTTAATGGTTGAACTGAGAACATGGGGTATCGTTTATGTGATTTGTGTATTGGTTTGTACGTATTTAACGGTTGAACAACTGAGATCATGGGGTATCGTCTATGGAACAGTGTATTGGTTTGTACGTATTTAACGGTTGAACAACTGAGATCATGGTGTTTCGTCTATGGAACAGTGTATTGGTTTGTACGTATTTAACGGTTGAACAACTGAGATCACGGGGTATCGTCTATGGAACTGTATATTGGTTTGTACGTATTTAACGGTTGAACAACTGAGATCATGGGGTATCGTCTATGGAACTGTGTATTGGTTTGTACGTATTTAACGGTTGAACAACTGAGATCATGGTGTATCGTCTATGGAACTGTGTATTGGTTTGTACGTATTTAACGGTTGAACAACTGAGATCATGGGGTATCGTCTATGGAACTGTGTATTGGTTTGTACGTATTTAACGGTTGAACAACTGAGATCACGGGGTATCGTCTATGGAACTGTGTATTGGTGTGTACGTATTTAACGGACGGTTGAACAACTGAGATCATGGGGTATCGTCTATGGAACTGTGTATTGGTTTGTACGTATTTAACGGTTGAACAACTGAGATCATGGGGTATCGTCTATGGAACTGTGTATTGGTTTGTACGTATTTAACGGTTGAACAACTGAGATCATGGTGTATCGTCTATGGAACTGTGTATTGGTTTGTACGTATTTAACGGTTGAACAACTGAGATCATGGGGTATCGTCTATGGAACTGTGTATTGGTTTGTACGTATTTAACGGTTGAACAACTGAGATCATGGTGTATCGTCTATGGAACTGTGTATTGGTTTGTACGTATTTAACGGTTGAACAACTGAGATCATGGGGTATCGTCTATGGAACTGTGTATTGGTTTGTACGTATTTAACGGTTGAACAACTGAGATCATGGTGTATCGTCTATGGAACTGTGTATTGGTTTGTACGTATTTAACGGTTGAACAACTGAGATCATGGGGTATCGTCTATGGAACTGTGTATTGGTTTGTACGTATTTAACGGTTGAACAACTGAGATCACGGGGTATCGTCTATGGAACTGTGTATTGGTGTGTACGTATTTAACGGACGGTTGAACAACTGAGATCATGGGGTATCGTCTATGGAACTGTGTATCGGTTTGTACGTAGTTAACGGTTGAACTGAGAACATGGGGTATTGTCTATGGAAATGTGTATAGGTTTGTACGCATTTAACGGTTGAACAACTGAGATCATGGGGTATCGTCTATGGAACTGTGCATTGGTTTATACGTATTTAACGGTTGAACAACTGAGATCATGTGGTATCGTCTATGAGCATAGTATTATGAATAATCGTTATGCTAAGGAAAATAATTATATACATTGTACATGAAAAAACAAAACAACAACAAAACCCCAGAAAAAAGTGTTTTACTGCACGAGGTACTCACATACCTCTCTCCATCTCACCACAGTATTGCCATCTTTCTATCGCTGCAATATACGAATATATATACTGAGTCAAAAAAGAAACGATACCTGGTGTTTATGTGTCTATAATTTCAACATTTATTAAGAAAATTCTTTGAAAATTCATAAGATGATAGTCCAACATGTTTGAAAGAGGAGCACATAAAGCATAATGAGCCTCCGAAACTGTCTGCTGCGTGATGACGTAATTCGTCGGACAGGAGTCTAATGGAGTTTTCACACAGACGTCAATACCGAGTATGGGCACCATTTGCGTCTCTCACTACAATGCACCGCCGTCGCATCGAACGGAAGAGTGTCTGAATCTCTTGCTGGTCAATATGTGTCCACTCCTGACTCAAAACATTCCTCAGTTGGTTTAACGTTACCGACTGACGTCGTCTGACGCGGCGGTCTAACGTATCCCATACATGTTCTATGGGTGACAAGTCTGGTGACAAAGCAGGCCACGGCAGAGTTTCAATATTGTTCTACTCCAATAATGTGATGGAAATCCGAGCAGTATGACACCTGGCGTTGTCCTGTTGGAACAGTGTGACGTTTCCGTTGGCGTTAAAGAACTGCACAACAACTGGCGCAAGGATCTCATCCACAGTACCGCTGGGCGTTTAGGTTCCCGTCCACCACTAACAGTTCAGTGCGACTGCCGAAGGTGATACCGCCCCACGCCATAACGGTTCCGCCCCCGAACAGATCGACCTGACGTACACATGCGTCGGCGTAACGTTCACCGCGTCTGCGATATACCCGCTCTCTGCCATCCGCTCTACGCAAACAGAACCGCGATTCATCGCTAAACATCACCGAATTCCACTGTAACCGAGTCCAGCGAGCACGTTCCGTCGTCCATTCCCGCCGTACGTCACGGTGACGTCGTGTCAGGATGGGTCCATCGTATGGCCGATAGGCACGAATGCCACTATCACCGAGCCGGTTCCTGACTGTTTGTGCACTGATGCGATTGTTGGTCATCCCAGGAGTAACGGCAGCGTAAATGTGACGTCCGAATGTGACGGTCCTGTTCACGCGTCGTCACACGTGGTCGACCAGATCTTGGACGGTCGTCCACCGATCCATGTGTTCGATAACGTCGAAGTAGACGTGTTATCGTGATCCGCGTAACCCCGAGTCGATTTGCGACGTCACGCTGACGTAAACCGCCGGCAATCATGCCAATGGCACGCATTCTCTGATTGCGGTTTAGCCTAGGCATTTTGTTAGAGGTAACAATGGGTATGTAAGGTGTTTTTCCTCGATGCTAATGCAATACCAGTACAATAAACCGGTTTTCCGATTTGTACATGTGCAGGAAGTTGTCTTTGTTGAGGAGCACGTGCAAATCGGAAATTCGGCGTCCCAGGATTATCGGGTGTTTATTTACCTGTGTTTATGGTTGGCTGACGTTGCAATAAGATACCCGGTACTGATACGTAATAATATACTAAACCTTTCTATGGTTTTATCCATTTTACGTCATTTTTAGTTTGGTATCGTTTCTTTTTTGACTCAGTATATAACTAACGCTTTATGTTTTTTAAAGCATGAGACCACATATCGACATTTCCTATGACAGGTAATAAAGTCTCATGTGTTAAATGCCATTAGCGTATCCATAGTAACATACCTACCTGTTTCCTTAGAAAAACACAGATCTGAAGACGTTGATTCTACGTCACAACAATTTTGAAGACGAAGGTGCTAAGGTGTTGAAAGAGGCACTGATGGAAAACGACACACTAAAGACCATAGATATGAGTTGGAATCACTTTCAGTGGCGGGGATGCTGCGCCATAGCTGAGGGGATTGCGGTGGGTTTATAATTAGTCCGGCCTCCGAGGATATAAAATGTTTCTGAGATCTCAAATACAAGTAATTTGATTGGTTGACTCTGTACAGTTCAATCTGCTTAAGTCGCTTAACCAATCAGAAAGCTTGAAACAGAGATTAAGGGTGGACTTCTAACCTCCCGGTCAGAGGATAAATTCCCATATATGACGTATTATTGTTGAATGTTATATTCCATATCAATTATACAATAGCAGTGCATCCATGAATACACAGGTTGGACTTTCTTGACATATCTCTTCTTGACATGTTCTGTTTGAAAGTGAAAGGTTGTCTGTGACGCACGCCTCATCAGCATCTCATTCGTGTTGCTTGTCTGTGTGTACATACTGCATACGTACGTCCTAATGTCTCATATCTCATTCGCGTTGCTTGTCTGTGTGCATATACTGCATACGTACGTCCTAATGTCTCCTATCTCATTCGCGTTGCTTGTCTGTCCACATACTGCATACGTACGTCCTAATGTCTCCTATCTCATTCGCGTTGCTTGTCTGTGCACATACTGCATACGTACGTCCTAATGTCTCATATCTCATTCGCGTTGCTTGTCTGTGCACATACTGCATACGTACGTCCTAATGTCTCCTATCTCATTCGCGTTGCTTGTCTGTGCACATACTGCATACGTACGTTCTAATGTCTCATATCTCATTCGCGTTGCGTGTCTGTGTCCATATACTACATACGTACGTCCTAATGTCTCCTATCTCATTCGCGTTGCTTGTCTGTGCATATACTGCATACGTACGTCCTAATGTCTCCCATCTCATTCGCGTTGCTTGTCTGTGCATATACTGCATACGTATGTCCTAATGTCTCCCATCTCATTCGCGTTGCTTGTCTGTATGCACATACTGCATACGTACGTTCTAATGTCTCCCATCTCATTCGCGTTGCTTGTCTATGTGCACATACTGCATACGTACGTCCTAATGTCTCCTATCTCATTCGCGTTGCTTGTCTATGTGCACATACTGCATACGTACGTCCTAATGTCTCCTATCTCATTCGCGTTGCTTGTCTATGTGCACATACTGCATACGTACGTCCTAATGTCTCCTATCTCATTCGCGTTGCTTGTCTATGTGCACATACTGCATACGTACGTCCTAATGTCTCCTATCTCATTCGCGTTGCTTGTCTGTGCACATAGTGCATACGTACGTTCTAATGTCTCCTATCTCATTCGCGTTGCTTGTCTATGTGCACATACTGCATACGTACGTCCTAATGTCTCCTATCTCATTCGCGTTGCTTGTCTGTATGCACATACTGCATACGTACGTTCTAATGTCTCCTATCTCATTCGCGTTGCTCGTCTATGTGCACATACTGCACTCGTATGTCCTAATGTCTCCTATCTCATTCGCGTTGCTTGTCCTTGCACATACTGCATACGTACGTCCTAATGTCTCCTATCTCATTCACGTTGCTTGTCTGTACATATACTGCATACGTACGTCCTAATGTCTCCTATCTCATTCGCGTTGCTTGTCTGTGCACATACTGCATACGTACGTCCTAATGTCTCCTATCTCATTCGCGTTGCTTGTCTGTGTACACATACTGCATACGTACGTCCTAATGTCTCCTATCTCATTCGCGTTGCTTGTCTGTGTGCACATACTGCATGCGTACGTCCTAATGTCTCCTATCTCATTCGCGTTGCTTGTCTGTGTGCACATACTGCATACGTACGTCCTAATGTCTCCTATCTCATTCGCGTTGCTTGTCTGTGTGCACATACTGCATACGTACGTCCTAATGTCTCCTATCTCATTCGCGTTGCTTGTCTGTGCACATACTGCATACGTACGTCCTAATGTCTCCTATCTCATTCGCGTTGCTTGTCTGTGTACATATACTGCATACGTACGTCCTAATGTCTCCTATCTCATTCGCGTTGCTTGTCTGTGCACATACTGCATACGTACGTCCTAATGTCTCCTATCTCATTCGCGTTGGTTGTCTGTGCACATACTGCATACGTACGTCCTAATGTCTCCTATCTCATTCGCGTTGCTTGTCTGTGTGCACATACTGCATACGTACGTCCTAATGTCTCCCATCTCATTCGCGTTGCTTGTCTGTATGTACATACTGCATATGTACGTCCTAATGTCTCCTATCTCATTCGCGTTGCTTGAATGTGTGCACATACTGCATACGTACGTCCTAATGTCTCCTATCTCATTCTCGTTGTCTGTCTGTGTGCACATACTGCATACGTACGTCCTAATGTCTCCTATTTCATTCGCGTTGCTTGTCTGTGTGTACATACTGCATACGTACGTCCTAATGTCCCCTGTCTCATTCGCGTTGCTTGTCTCTGTACATACTGCATACGTACGTCCTAATGTCTCCTGTCTCATTCGCGTTGCTTGTCTGTGTACATACTGCATACGTACGTCCTAATGTCTCCTATCTCATTCGTGTTGCTTGTCTGTGTGCATATACTGCATACGTACTTCCTAATGTATCCTATCTCATTCGCGTTGCCTGTGTGCACATACTGCATACGTACGTCCTAATGTCTCCTATCTCATTCGCGTTGCCTGTGTGCACATACTGCATACGTACGTCCTAATGTCTCCTATCTCATTAGCGTTGCTTGTCTGTGCACATACTGCATACGTACGTCCTAATGCCTCCTATCTCATTCGCGTTGCTTGTCTGTGCACATACTGCATACGTACGTCCTAATGTCTCCTATCTCATTCGCGTTGCTTGTCTGTGCACATACTGCATACGTACGTCCTAATGTCTCCTAACTCATTCGCGTTGCTTGTCTGTGTGCACATACTACATACGTACGTCCTAATGTCTCCTATCTCATTCGCGTTGCATGTCTGTGTACATACTGCATAGGTACGTCCTAATGTCTCCTATCTCATTCGCGTTGGTTGTCTGTGCACATACTGCATACGTACGTCCTAATGTCTCCTATCTCATTCGCGTTGCTTGTCTGTGCACATACTGCATAGGTATGTCCTAATGTCTCCCATCTCATTCGTGTTGCTTGTCTGTGTCCATATACTGCATACGTACGTCCTAATGTCTCCTATCTCATTCACGTTACTTGTCTGTGTGCATATACTGCATACGTACGTCCTAATGTCTCCTATCTCATTCACGTTACTTGTCTGTGTGCACATACTGCATACGTACGTCCTAATGTCTCCTATCTCATTCGCGTTGCTTGTCTGTGTGCACATACTGCATACGTACGTCCTAATGTCTCCTATCTCATTCGCGTTGCTTGTCTGTGCACATACTGCATACGTACGTCCTAATGTCTCCTATCTCATTCGCGTTGCTTGTCTGTGTACATATACTGCATACGTACGTCCTAATGTCTCCTATCTCATTCGCGTTGCTTGTCTGTGCACATACTGCATACGTACGTCCTAATGTCTCCTATCTCATTCGCGTTGGTTGTCTGTGCACATACTGCATACGTACGTCCTACTGTCTCCTATCTCATTCGCGTTGCTTGTCTGTGTGCACATACTGCATACGTACGTCCTAATGTCTCCTATCTCATTCGCGTTGCTTGTCTGTGTGCACATACTGCATACGTACGTCCTAATGTCTCCTATCTCATTCGCGTTGCTTGTCTGTGTGCACATACTGCATACGTACGTCCTAATGTCTCCTATCTCATTCGCGTTGCTTGTCTGTGTGCACATACTGCATACGTACGTCCTAATGTCTCCTATCTCATTCGCGTTGCTTGTCTGTGTACATATACTGCATACGTACGTCCTAATGTCTCCTATCTCATTCGCGTTGCTTGTCTGTGCACATACTGCATACGTACGTCCTAATGTCTCCTATCTCATTCGCGTTGGTTGTCTGTGCACATACTGCATACGTACGTCCTACTGTCTCCTATCTCATTCGCGTTGCTTGTCTGTGTGCACATACTGCATACGTACGTCCTAATGTCTCCCATCTCATTCGCGTTGCTTGTCTGTATGTACATACTGCATATGTACGTCCTAATGTCTCCTATCTCATTCGCGTTGCTTGAATGTGTGCACATACTGCATACGTACGTCCTAATGTCTCCTATCTCATTCTCGTTGTCTGTCTGTGTGCACATACTGCATACGTACGTCCTAATGTCTCCTATTTCATTCGCGTTGCTTGTCTGTGTGTACATACTGCATACGTACGTCCTAATGTCCCCTGTCTCATTCGCGTTGCTTGTCTCTGTACATACTGCATACGTACGTCCTAATGTCTCCTGTCTCATTCGCGTTGCTTGTCTGTGTACATACTGCATACGTACGTTCTAATGTCTCCTATCTCATTCGTGTTGCTTGTCTGTGTGCATATACTGCATACGTACTGCCTAATGTATCCTATCTCATTCGCGTTGCCTGTGTGCACATACTGCATACGTACGTCCTAATGTCTCCTATCTCATTCGCGTTGCCTGTGTGCACATACTGCATACGTACGTCCTAATGTCTCCTATCTCATTAGCGTTGCTTGTCTGTGCACATACTGCACACGTACGTCCTAATGCCTCCTATCTCATTCGCGTTGCCTGTGTGCACATACTGCATACGTACGTCCTAATGCCTCCTATCTCATTCGCGTTGCTTGTCTGTGCACATACTGCATACGTACGTCCTAATGTCTCCTATCTCATTCGCGTTGCTTGTCTGTGTGCACATACTGCATACGTACGTCCTAATGTCTCCTAACTCATTCGCGTTGCTTGTCTGTGTGCACATACTGCATACGTACGTCCTAATGTCTCCTATCTCATTCGCGTTGCTTGTCTGTGTGCACATACTGCATACGTACGTCCTAATGTCTCCTATCTCATTCGCGTTGCATGTCTGTGCACATACTGCATAGGTATGTCCTAATGTCTCCCATCTCATTCGTGTTGCTTGTCTGTGTCCATATACTGCATACGTACGTCCTAATGTCTCCTATCTCATTCACGTTACTTGTCTGTGTGCATATACTGCATACGTACGTCCTAATGTCTCCTATCTCATTCACGTTACTTGTCTGTGTGCACATACTGCATACGTACGTCCTAATGTCTCCTATCTCATTCGCGTTGCTTGTCTGTGTGCACATACTGCATACGTACGTCCTAATGTCTCCTATCTCATTCGCGTTGCTTGTCTGTGCACATACTGCATACGTACGTCCTAATGTCTCCTATCTCATTCGCGTTGCTTGTCTGTGTGCACATACTGCATACGTACGTCCTAATGTCTCCTATCTCATTCGCGTTGCTTGTCTGTGTACATACTGCATACGTACGTCCTAATGTCTCCTATCTCATTCGCGTTGCTTGTCTGTGCACATACTGCATACGTACGTCCTAATGTCTCCTATCTCATTCGCGTTGCTTGTCTGTGCACATACTGCATAGATATGTCCTAATGTCTCCCATCTCATTCGTGTTGCTTGTCTGTGTCCATATACTGCATACGTACGTCCTAATGTCTCCTATCTCATTCACGTTACTTGTCTGTGTGCATATACTGCATACGTACGTCCTAATGTCTCCTATCTCATTCACGTTACTTGTCTGTGTGCATATACTGCATACGTACGTTCTAATGTCTCCTATCGCATTCGCGTTGCTTGTCTGTGTGCACATACTGCATACGTACTTCCTAATGCCTCCTATCACATTCGCGTTGCTTGTCTGTGTGTATATACTGCATACGTACGTCCTAATGTCTCCTATCTCATTCGTGTTGCTTGTCTGTGTGCATATACTGCATACGTACGTCCTAATGTCTCCTATTTAATGATATACAGATAATTTAAAACATATATCATACTGACATACTATATTACGCAGTGCAGCATTAGACACACCCACTACTTCACGCATTACGTGTACAAGACGACACTAGTAGTGTTACAACATGTTAGTGGAGTCACCGTGGTGTAATGGATTCGGTGTCGAGGTTTGAGCCGGTTGTGATGTCCGTAGGCAATATATTTAAATCCACATTTCATTTCCTCCTCTCCTCCATTCATGGCGATGCATGCAAATCAGGAATGATGTATCGAGAGATATTGCAAATATCCATTGCCTTTATTAAAACCTCATTTTCAAAAGTGCTATTTGGCAATCTTAGGCTTGTAGCGCTTATAGATGCGATACGTGTGTCGATTACTAGTCAACATATATATGGAACTATGATATAAGTCAATTATATGTTCTTTCATGAGGTCTACAAAAGTAAAAGTAAAATGTTTGTTTATTATAGTGTCACCCCTATTTAAAGGGCCAGCCATTTCTGACTTATGAGACACCCTTTTTTATGAACATCAGTACTTCCCGACTCCTATGCTTGTAGGACAGGCACCAGGCTGGTAGGCAATCGGTAACCATTATTTAAATAGCTGGCGGCTCACCAACCGGCCATATCAGAACGAACCCCTGAGCGAGGTTCGAAAACCATCGACTTCCCGCTCCGTAGGCGGACGCCTTAACCACTAGGCCACGGAGACGGAGACTCTCCAAGTATCACGATTGATAACTTACATGGGGTCACAAGTGTGCTTGATTTTTAGGCGGAAATAAACTCATAGTGATCTCATGTGACCAACCGAAATCGTGTGTGTGTTTTACGTTTATTTTTCGTCGCAACCGGTTGTCCATATGAACGACTCCTCCAGAAGAGATTAGTCATTTTATGTTTGGGAGGATAGTGCAATGATACAGACAGAGACACATTCCAGAGTCTCACTCGATTCATTTACGTGCACGGTGTAAAGCACCTAGACCCGGTCGGTTTAAAATTTCATCCGAAAGACTATGATATGAGTCATTTTAGTATGGTATATCGGGGAACATATGACCCATTTATTACACGTCCAGCGTGCTAATCACTTGGTCACTGATCCGCTACCATCTATTCCTCCATGTTGAAAGTCATTTGATATTATTGTGCAGTAGATGTACGTATGTATGTATGTTCCTTTAATGTCAAACCCCTCGCGGGGACTTAGACATGTTTTTCTGGGCAGGCTTAGCCGACCTAAGCGATTAACCAGTACTAAGCAATGTGTGTGAGGTGCCTTGCTCAATGACACTACATACGTGGCCTGACCGAGTATCGAACCCGGGACCGTTCGATTCCAAATCCGACGCTCTACCACTGGACCACGGACGCCACACGATTGTGCTGACCAAACCTGTTCTTGGTCGGTAGTGCTCAAGTGACATACTTCCTTTTCAAAATGCACACTGCATCAATCACTGATCATGGACTTCAAATTAATGTTTAGATTGTTAAACTGACTAGTACAATATAGTGGAAGTCGTGATAGCGCAATGGATGCGCGTACGCTTCAAGTGCTAACGGTCCGGAGTTCGAGCCTCGCTGGAGCCGTTACGATTGTGCCCTTAGGCAAGGCATTTAAATTCCATGTTGCCTCTTCTCTCTCCCTCGTGGCGATGGATTCCATCAGATAAGTTGAAAGAACTTGTTTCGCAATCGAGCTAAAATAAATTTGTATAAACTAACTATTGCATGCAGTTTATGTATTCATCACGGACATGCATGTAGCTTTAGCTTCATTTTTCTTTTGTACTATCGTTTAAAGGAAAACACAGGACTCCGATATGTGAATCTCTGCATGAACGGATTTGGGCTGGCCGGGTCCAAGGCTTTGGGAGATATGTTACATGAGAATCACACTCTACTGGAATTAGACATCAGCTTCTGCCGGATACCACTGCAGGGGGCGCCTCATATAGCGGCAGGCGTTCAAAACAACGACACTTTAGAAAAGTTAAATGTAAGCATACATTTCAAAAGAGTTAGATGTTCTCCGTGAGTGTGTGTGGTTCCTACTGGTAACTGAACGGTTGTGAGTTCGAGCCACGCCGCAACCACTGTCCGGAGGTAAGGTACTTGAATCACATTAACGGTCTAATATTATTGTAAGAACTTGTCAGTGGCGGATTGAGGGGAGGGCTGATTGGGCTGAAGCCAGGGGCCCCCGATATTTAGGGAACCACAAATTATTATTTAAATCTGTAATTTACTGAATAAAATTTAACGATTTTTTTAAATGACTACATATATAATAGATATAACTTAGAAGATATCCTGAGCTTTCCAAAGATGTATGACTTTAATAATAGTTTGTGTTTAGTCGATTGCAGCAATAACGTATAGTGCACTGTTCCCGGAGTCTCTAATAGTCCACAATACACTTCGACAGGTGAAATCACTTCTTACCAACCGCGGAAAACGGATAGCGGAAAACCGTAATTTCGGTGAATTTCGGCCATGCGGGTGTAATGTGAGAAAGGTGTATTCAATAGAATGTTCTTGTTTGCTTACACTATTGTATTTATCTTTATGAAAGGGCCCCTGTTTGAGCTACAGCCAGTGACCCCATGCAACCTTAAACCGCCCCTGGAACTTGTCTAGCAATCCGGCTAAAATGTGCAAGCTAATCATAGTGTACAGTTAAACCTGTGTTAGTGGTCACCTCTATTTAGCAGCCAACCTGTATTAAACAGCCAATTTCCATATTCCCATTATGCTGTTTTATTATACATTTGATTCCCTATTAAGCGGCCACCTGTGCTAAGCAGCCACCTGTGCTAAGCAGCCGAGTTCTGCGATTCATTTGACTGGCTGCTTAGGACAGGTTTATTTGTATTTTATTATTAATAGATCTGATTATATTAATAGTTAGTGGCTGTCCGATTAGCGCAGTGGTTAGCACACCAAACTACGCGGCAACCTGGGTTCGAGCCTCGGATCAGGAATTATGTGGTCTAGCTACCTTAGTATACGTAGCCTATTCACTGTACAATTTTAATCAAAAGGACTTGAAATTTAAAGCGACACTACATCGTAAAAAGCATATACAATGCATTCGTTCACGTATAAATACATTGTTACTACAAATTCTTCCGAATACATTCGAACACTAACATTGAATCAATAAACAGTTGTTTGTGGTCTACAGGCTTTCCAAATTGAAAGTAGGATTTCAAATAACGGTCATCGGAGTCAATACTAAACGCGAGGTAATGTCGTTTATGGATAATTTAACTAAGATTAGTCTACAAATAAATATACATAGGCACAAATGTGAGATATAACGGCAAATCTGTTCCATAAATCGTGTTATTCATGATACACGAGTTGTATTACGCTTGGATGTCGACCCTATTAACATTATTTTGTTATGTCAACAAACCGCGTATACGACGTTTGTTTATTAGTTGAAATGTTCAGTTTTTGAGGCAAATATTTGGAAAAAAATAATACAATATAATAGGAAAATACATTCTGTAGAAATTGTGTTTTCACCGATGTAGTGTCGCTTTAAACAACGCAAAATGTACACTGATGATCGTAATTTCTCATATATTAGATTGGCTACAACCAGATCCAGGGAGAAGGCGGTTATGTTGTTTTGCTGGCAGCCGACAGAAATGAACACGAATGCATTAAACATCTAAACTTTGGTGTACGTATGATTTATTCTCTAGTAACCAGGGGCGTAGCTTGGCTGGAATCGATGTGTAGGCCAACTTAAAACTTAAGACGGGAGGGGCGTCCTAGATCGTCCCCAGGAAAACTATTTATAGTGTATATAATTTAATCCTGGCCTCTCGGTTTTTGTTGAAGATTTGGCATTTTTATTTTTTCGATTTTTCGGGGGAAAGTGTAGGCCACGGCCTACACGGCCTATAGGAAGCTACGCCAATGGTAATATAATTCCAACGTTTGTATATTTTCTAGGAATGGCCGCAAATATTCGAATATCTTCCCGACCGAATATTCGAATACCTAAATCGCTATTCGTTTCCATCCCTAATATTTTTTGATAGACATTTGCCAACAAAGCCGATGACGGACGACAGCTAGCGGAAGTTCACACTATTAGTTAGGCGAAAAACTCTCCTAAATAGGAGGTCTCCCCCTAGTTTAATTTTGTCAGGGAACTCGTGGGATATGAAATCCCCGACAGTTAAATGGTTGCAAATAGTGCAAATGGTGATGACTAAGCTCTTTTCTTCAAATCTCGCCAATGCAGGCTGATTGAATATCACGCAATATTTAGGGATATAGACAATAGCTCTGTCTGATGCCTCAGGTACATTTGGGTGTACAGTCTACAGCCGCTATGTCAAAGTCGGTTATGTCAAATTCTCCGGTTATCTCGAAGTTGTTTGTGATGGCATGGGAGTTGTTCCTGGGTGAATGCCAATGTATGTACTTATTATGGGTGAAAAGAAAAGTATCCATTATTTATTTTGTTTAACATGTATTCATATACAGTCTACAACCTTTATGTCAAAGTCAGTTATGTCGAATTCTCCGGTTATCTCGAAGACGGATCAAAGTCCAGTTTCAGACTCTATCATTTTACATATAACTGGCTCTGTTTATATTGATATAATTTCGTTACGTCAAATTTCGGTTATGTCGAAGTATTTTGTTCGGTCCGACGGAATTCGACATAACGGATGTAAGACTGTATATTTAAAGAATTGTAGAATCTGCTTCTGTAGTTGTTATGTTCCACTGGAAACCGAATGTATGTTTGAGCTGTCAACCCCATAACAGTGCGGTGGAAGTCGTGATAGCGCAATAGATGCGCGTTCACTTCAGGTGCGAAAGGTCCGGAGTTCGAGCCCCGCTGGAGCCGTTACGATTGTGCCCTTAGGCAAGGCATTAAAATCCACGTTGCCTCTTCTCTCTCCCTCGTGGCGATGGATTCCATCAGGAATGAGGTCTCGAGAGTGATTAAATATAAGTTGAAAGAACTTGTTTCACAATCGAGCTAAAATAAATTTGTATAAACTAACAGTGCGGTCATATTTCAAAGATATAAGTGCTTCTGATTGGGCATTGGCGGAAGACGTACAAGGTCAAACACGATGGATATATCTAGTCCAGTGGTAACACGCTGTACTGATAATCCAGGGATCGCAGGTTCGCTCCTTCGTCTGACCCTAATAAAATTAACAGTCCTTCAGATGGGACTTTAAACCGAGGTCTCGTGTCGGTACTTTACATCGTTCACTCAAACAAAAAAACAGTGGATATTCTGGAATGGGTCTCTGTCTGTATCATTGCACTATCCGTCTGTGAGCAGTTTATAACCTGGGAGAGCATAGTAGTACATTGGGTTAAATACTTTAAAATTGGGCACACCAGACGACATGCAAAACAAGAGAAAACCCTAGTATCGTGTATATTTCTTACAGAATTTAACAGTGAACATGGATTTCAAGCAGCTTTCTGATGAGTTGATTGAAGAGAAGTGTATGACGGTTATCTACGGCAGCTATATGATAGACGTGACGTCATTTAGGAACGCCAAATACGACCCGTGGGCGAGTCACGTGAACGACCCAATGACTAAGTTGAAAGATTGGTTGGAAAAAGCACAATATCGCTTAGTTGACCTTTTACTGACATTTGATCGAGACGGAAGTCTTTCTTTGGATCTGCAGGAACTTAAGCAAGGGATCCGAGTAAGTATATGTGTTGTGGTTGGTTCTGTAGTTGGATGTATTTCCGGGTTTCGAACAGAATATGACCTATGCAACATCATGTACATTTGTTCAATATTGTTTAGTGTGTATTTTTAGATTGCCATAATTTTGCCGTTTTCGGTGGAGGGATGCTCTATCACTTCTGCTTCATTATTTAAGTCATATTATGACCCATTCTATACCATTTGGATAGCCTGGGAACAGGCGTCGATATAGTATGCCTGGTCAGTCAAATAAATATATGTTAACACCGATACCATTAATTGGGCCGTATTGAGTTTCTGATCATATTGCCAGAAGTTAAAAAGTGAAAAATCAACAGACTGGAACCCAGACTGGGACTAAACCTGGATTTATGACAGGAATAGTTGGATTTCAGTTGTAGTTCTATCGCTGCACAAACACCATCGTATGACAATGTCATAGTACTTATGAAACCGGTTGTTTGCATGTCATGCCAAAATCTTTGGTTGATCAATATATACTCTTTAATCGTGTTTCTCTCCTGACCCAGATGATATACAACTTTTCTCAAATCTCTCAAAACTCGATCTCAAGAATGTGTGTGATTTGTTGATTCTAAGATTATCTCTCAGCTGAACCAATCAGAAACTTCAGACTGAGTTTGAGAATGGAGAACATTTTTATAACCTCTAGTCATGATTTGATGACGCAAGATAATTCACCATGGATACAGATTTACGAAATGCCGAATGTTTTGTTGCAGCTAGCTGTGTTGGTTAAGCATCCTCTTCATTGTGCTCCCTGTTCGGCTGAAGAGGCCTCAGTTGCTGAGTGGTTCGGGTCAGGCCTTCAATTAACCCACCCAATACCAGTGTAGGTTCGAATCCCATTGAGGGTGCCGACGTGAGGACGTTATCCAGCTTGCTTGCGGAAGGTCGGTGGTTCTGGACGGGTGCCTAAAGACGATGCACCCGGGATCTTCCTCTACCAATAATAGCAGGAGAGTCGTCATACCACCTAGGTTGTTGGTGCGACTTTGAACCCCAAATCAAAACAGAACCAATCAACCGTTAGTAGGACTTGGATCGTAGTAGTTGGTGCCCCAAATCAAAACAGAACCAATCAACCGCTAGTATGACCTGGATCGTAGTAGTTGGTGCCCCAAATCAAAACAAAGCCATAACAAATTGCTCAACAGAAGATCACGCTTCGTTTACCATCTATGTAATACATTAAACAAATTTATTTTAGCTTGATTGCGAAACAGGTTCTTACAACTTATATTAACCCTTTCCTTCATGGAGATTTAGGTTAATATACTATTATATATTCATACAAACGACAGCCATTTAGCTATCATGCAGTGGATACGTAGTCGCCATATCTATCCCATCTCCATAGATATTACTGGGACTAAATGCGGTTCTAGCCTTTATTATGAACAGTGGTTTGGCTACTACATTGTCAATGTATGTCGTATTGGTAATGGCGTCAAGGGGTGCGTCTTTGAGGGAAAGGGTTAATTGCTCTCGAGAACTCATTCCTGGTGTAATCCATCGCCATGAGGGAGAGAGAAGAGGCAATGTGGAATTTAAATGCCTTGCCTAAGGGCACACTCGTAACGGCTACAGCGGAGGCTCGAACTCCGGATCGTTCGCACCTTAAGCGAACGCGCTACCACTGCGCTATTACGACTTCCACAAGTCTATGTAATATAAAGGAATTCAGTTGTCGCTGTAATTTGTTCTCATATTTTATAGAGTGTGGGATTAGAGATGACAGATTTAGAAGTGGAAATATTGATGAAGAATCTAGATGATGACAACAGTGGTACCATTGATATGAAGTAAGTATGACAACAATTGTACCATTGATATGACGTAAGTATGACAACAATTGTACCATTGATATGAAGTAAGTATGACAACAATTGTACCATTGATATGACGTAAGTATGACAACAATTGTACCATTGATATGACGTAAGTATGACAACAATTGTACCATTGATATGACGTAAGTATGACAACAATAGTACCATTGATATGACGTAAGTATGACAACAATTGTACCATTGATATGACGTAAGTATGACAACAATAGTACCATTGATATGACGTAAGTATGACAACAGTGGTACCATTGATATGACGTAAGTATGACAACAGTGGTACCATTGATATGACGTAAGTGACAACAGTGGTACCATTGATATGAAGTAAGTATGACAACAGTGGTACCATTGATATGAAGTTAGTACACGGTGTCAAGTATAATTCACAACACGATGCACTAGGTTTCAAAACTGCACCGTTACAGCGACGTTACCTATTGAATAGAACTAACCAATATGACAATCGCCTCCGTCGTCGCGTGGTTAAGGTCACTGATACGTCTGTACCCAATAATCACTGATGGCCACTGGTTCGAGCCCCACTCGAAACTGAAACAGTTGGCAGTTTCTGACGGAGGTTGGTGCGCCTTACTTGTTAACCGCTGGAGCCGGCCCAGGAAGGTGTTGTTATGTAAACTGTCCGCCGGCGATATAACCCAAAATGGTGCCCATGAAGGCGTAAAACCCTAACAACAAACACATATGACCACTCTGCCACGGTGCAGCCTACAAAAACCTCACAAACTGAAACAGGTTGCGCAAATAATGTTATTAAATTAATCTTCAAAACATCACATCTATGTCAGGATTAGTATGATAAAAACTCTGACCGTTAGCATGGGGGCTACTTTGTACGGTTGTCATGATGCGCATGCAGCGTTGTGGTGATTGTTTATTACATAGACATAAGCAAGATTTCGAATCCGCACCGCTACTGTGACATCACCTAGCAACATCAAATATCAACCACTGGTAGAATCTGATGACACAGTTAGAAGTGTTGCTGAACTGTTACCTAGCAACGTATTCCCTGTTTGTATATTATTTTGATTTTAATAATATTTTATTGCTGTATAAGATACATTTATACATGCATGCACTGATCACGCTGTACTATCTATTTGATAATTCCGAGTTGTACAATGCAATAGTTAAAGCGACACTACATCAATGAAAACGCAAATTTCTGCAGAATGTAATTTCCTATTATATGATTTAATTGTTTTCCAAATATTTGCCTCAAAAACTGAGTATTTCAACTAATAAACAAACGTCGTATACGCGGTTTGTTTACATAACAAAATAATGTAAATAGTGTCGACATCCATGCGTAATACAACGCGTGTATCCTGAACAACACGATACATTGTACAGATTTATCGCTATATGAAATCCTACTTTCAATTTTGAAAGTGTGTAGACCACAAAAACACTGTTTATTGATTCAATGTTAGTGTTCGGGCGTATTCCGAAGAATTTGTAGTAGTAGCAATGCATTTATAAGTGAAAAATGCATTGTATTTGCTTTTTGTGATGTAATGTCGCTTTAACGATTAGTTCTGAAATGCATGTTATAGCAGCTTTGTTATTTTAGGGAATTAATTCAAGGGGCAGAGAAACATCAGGAGGATAAGCGCGAGGCAATACGGTACAAAGAGGAACAAGATAAGATAGACGCGGAAAGGAGGAAACAGACGAAGACCGGAGATGTCAAAGACTTCCAGAAGCTTATACAGGAAGCAGACGTTATACGACCGCTGGCTATCGTGTAGGGAATTGCATACTTTTTAAACATTTGTATTAAAGTTGTACAGACCTACGATTATTTTGTTTCGCCTTAAAGCAGCATTACATCGTAATAAAGGATTTTTGGGTAAAATATAAATACTAATGTGTGTGTGTTTACAAAAATCGAAAAATTTAATTTAAATTTAAACCGTCGTATACGCGAATTTGTTTATCAACACACGAACTGTAAACACGCACAGCGCACATGCGTGAAACAACATACAGGGGATGTAGACAACAACGTATATATTTTGAACATGAAAGACTATCTATCTATCTTCCTCTAATGTCGAACCGCTCGCGGGGATGTAGAAATGTCCCTAAAAGACTTAGCTAACAGAGGTATGAATCAACATATCAAGTCATTTAATTAAAAAGACAACGTGGGACAAATGGGGACGATTCATTCCGAATGTAAACAAGTGCGGACGATGCGTTCCTGTTGTAAACATGTGCGCGACCGATCGACTCGGACAGTCCTACTTTCGGTTTCGAGTTTGTTTTATCGCAATAAACACTGTTTACCAAATGACCATAAGCATACAAAGTATAATGTTGTTTTATCGCAATAAACACTGTTTACCAAATGAACACAAGCATACAAAGTATAATGTTGTTTTATCGCAAAAAACACTGTTTACCAAATGAACACAAGCATACAAAGTATAATGTTGTTTTATCGCAAAAAACACTGTTTACCAAATGAACACAAGCATACAAAGTATAATATTGTTTTATCGCAATAAACACTGTTTACCAAATGAACACAAGCATACAAAGTATAATGTTGTTTTATCGCAATAAACACTGTTTACCAAATGACCATAAGCATACAAAGTATAATGTTGTTTTATCGCAATAAACACTGTTTACCAAATGACCATAAGCATACAAAGTATAATGTTAGAATGTGTAGCAGCATACGTATAATTTGAATTTTTCAAATATCTTTTATTTCATACGATGTAATACTGCTTTAATTGGATTAAAGATAACGCTGTGCGCAACTGCTTTGAAGATGTAACCATATAAGCAAGTTGCTTTCTCCTCAATCCTAAATGTACGTACATATTATGTATACTTGACTATGTATATTCAAAGAAATAAATATTGTTTAAAAAAAAAAACTACTTTGAAGACAATGAGAACGTACGTAGTGTAGTGTTCATGAATGAAATCTAACGGGAAATATTTCGATTTTTCATTTCAAAACTGCCGACTTGATAATCCTACAAAAGTTATTTCCCTTTGTTATCTAAATAGCGTTTGTACATTGAAATATGCACGTTGAATCTACACGTTGCATTTGATAGTATCTGTTAATAATTCAAACGTATTCGAATCTATGCATCTTTAAGGAAATAGAGGATATTTGTGTTTATTAGTGTAAATATGTATTTCCACTCGTGACGCTCTGTTAGCCTCGAGTGGAAATCTATTTACATATTTCGGTGATCACGATTTAAAATAAAATCCGATTTTACATTTATAAATACAACTCTTCTTTTCTGTTTCTAATATAATAGTTGTTTTCACATATTCATTTTAACTGCACTGTCGGGAGCCGCATTTCTCTACACTACACAACCACTTATCTGAGTGTGAACGTACGTAATAAGAACATATTATAGTTCCGGTATAATTTTACATACATCCAACCGCGGAGGAATACGAAACTGAAGCAGTGACAGGGAAAATGCAATCGTTCACAGGTTCAAAGCAGTGGAAGATGGAGTTTTCTTTCACTGAGAAAATTCTTAATCATTCATTGGAAATCATAAAAGAATAACTATTCAGAAAGTTATGTATTATCATAGTATTGCTGTTTATTGAAACAATTGGCTTGGATTTATGTCTGATGACACATATATAGATCTGAGGGTGACACCCCCCCCCCCTTTGGTACGCGGGATTCAGGGCCAATTTAGTCCGTATTCGGGACGCAAGAGCGTCGTACGCGGTACGCAATAAAAACATCTTTTGGTATTCAGTACACAAGATTTCCAATATAAATTGTTTTCTTGGACAATAATCTACGTTCTATTACCAATTTAACGACAACATGCTTCCAAAGCGATTGTATGTGTATAAAACGTAAATTGTTGCTGTACGGACCTATACGATCTATTCGGACTTTAGATAATGTCCAGGGTTACTTCCCTTATAAACACTTTTACCATTTCCTTTACTATAAACAGACAAAATGTTCTTGGAGGCGATTTTTCAATGTGTTAAACTGGTTAAAAAGTATTCGAGATTCAGCGAAAAAATAAGCTGGTATTCGGGACTCACTGAAAAAATAAGAAGTATTCGGGATTCAGGGGGGAGGTGGGGTTTCACCCTCAGATCTAGCCTGGGTTCCAGTCTGTCGATTTTTCACATTTTAACTTCTGGCAAAATGACAATATATTAAATTGAAAGTTTGTTTTACAGTAATAACGATGTATATATAGTTGTAGTACATGCGGGTATTATCATAAATATGTGTATATGTATATAGTGTGGACATTTATGCTGGTATTAGACGATGTTAATGCCAACTTTCCAGTTCTGTAGATAGATATGGGAGATCTGGTGTGCGCGGGGGATTGGGTTATGTTCTCATTTATTGTGCCCAGGCTCCACGCGGAGTGCTTATGTCTATACTAGACAGAGAATGGGTTCCAGTCTGTCGATTATTCACTAATTTACTTCAGTTGGTATGATCAGAAACTCAATACGGCCCAATTAATAGTATCTGTGTTAAAATATATTTATTTGACTGACCAGGCAAACTATATCGACGCCTGTTCCCAGACTAACATAGATCTACAGACTTAGTTTTACTATTCGACACTCGGACTGTCACTTTCTTCCGAATACTCGAGTACTCGTTGTCATCTACATGGTACTCCCAACACTCAGACGCGAGTATGACAAGGAGGTGCTTGTCAGGGACAGTGGTTAAAAATCTCAATTAGTGAGACAGAGAGTGTTAAAAGAACTACATACTAAGGTTACAGTAATATGATAAAACTGTAGTTGTTTAAAATATAAAAACACTTGTCATTTGAAAATCGCTTCACAAACAAAAACAACTGTTACTGAGATAACTATGTTATGTGACTTATAGATACATACATCAGTTAAACATATCTATTATTCTAACATGACCCAGCTAATAACATATATACTTGTAGAGTAAAATCTACCTCGGGTTATTTTGCGATATACCTACCTTGAACTATGCTGCGCGCGCACCGTGTTTTGGTTATTCCATTTATACAATACGTGTAAAGTTTTATGAATGAAAGTCACGTGATGTTTGTAAATACTACCGTGGGAATTCGCGGAAGTGAGCTATTTTTAGAATCAGATAATCTCTTGTCCGTCTTGTTTTTCTCTTAAGTAACGTTTCAGTTACTATTCTGTACAGTTTTATTTGACAAAATAAATAAAATTATTGATCAGTTACAACTTTTGTTCATTTATGCACTAGATTGATATTTTCCATAAAAAATAACGTCATCACCCCATACGCGGGAGGAAATTTCGAAAGCCAAATGCAGCAGAGTAGCACCGCGTTTGAAGAAAATACTCCTTTGATTCTCGTCTAAAATTATTAGAAGTAAGTCGTGTTAGAATCGAAATAATAAGTATCAACCGTGGTATATCGCAGAATATCCCGAGTGTGAAGTTCTTATGCATAGAAATATATCACTTAGGCCTTCGTGATATATTTTTACGCATAAGAACTTCAAACTCGGGTTATTCTGCGATATACCACGGTTGATACTTATTATTTTTTAAATATATGCTACTTGTTCAGTTTTGTGTTCGGTTAAGCATTGTTTATTAATTCATTAATTACATAAACATAAAGTCGTTTAGCTTGTGTTATGGATTCCTTTTGCACATTTAACTAGAACTACTTGATCGGCTATTCTTTGAACTATCAGACATTCTTTGAATTTGGATTCTCCGAATTAGGTTAAAGTTTAAACTTTATTTATTTTACAACGATTGCGAAGCAAGTGTTAACAACTTATATTAATCACTCTCGTTGGCGCCGATGAAAGCGTAAATGTGGTCATTCGTGTGGGAGGGAAACCGGAGTACCCGGAGAAAACGCACCTGTCCGATCTGGCGACCACCGTACCATCTCACATACTTCCCGGTCCGAGGATCGAACCCGGGATGCATTGGTGAGAAGCGAGCACGCTAACCACTGCGCTAATCGGACAGCCGAATTAGTTCAGCATCATGCTAATGTTTTACAATTATTCCAATCTCACTCTTATTAAAATTACAAAATGTTAAAATGTACGACAACTTTACACATCTCACAACGATTTTAAGTTATACAGTCTACATTCGTTATGTCGAATTCCGTCGGGCCGAACAACATACTTCGACATGACCGAAGTTTGACTTAACGAAATTAGATATAAACATATCCAGTTATATGTATAATGATAGTGTCTGAAACGGGACTTTGATCCGACTTCGAGATAACCAGATAATTCGACATAACTGACTTTGACATATCGGTTGTAGACTGTATAGTATATGAATATTGTTACATGTTAAACAAAATAAATAATGGATACTTTTCTTTTCGCTCATAATAAGTACATACACCCAGGAAGAACTGCCATGCCATCACAAACAACTCGTAGACGTCCAGGAACTAGTCGCAGACATCGTTCACGAACTAGTTACAGACTTACATGAATCACTCGTAGACTTCCAGGAACTAGTCGTAGACATCGTTCACGAACTAGTTACAGACTTACATGAATCACTCGTAGACTTCCAGGAACTAGTCGTAGACATCGTTCACGAACTAGTTACAGACTTACATGAATCACTCGTAGACTTCCAGGAACTAGTCGTAGACATCGTTCACGAACTAGTTACAGACTTACATGAATCACTCGTAGACTTCCAGGAACTAGTCGTAGACATCGTTCACGAACTAGTTACAGACTTACATGACTCACTCGTAGACTTCCAGGAACTAGTCGCAGACATCGTTCACGAACTAGTTACAGACTTACATGAATCACTCGTAGACTTCCAGGAACTAGTCGCATACATCGTTCACGAACTAGTTACAGACTTACATGAATCACTCGCAGTCTTCAATGAACTATTAACACTTCAATGATTTAGTCGCATACATGTACTTAGATAGACCACTCGCATACTTCAAGGAACTAGTAACACTTCAATGATTTGGTCGCAGACTTAGATATACCACTCGCATACTTCAAGGAGCTAGTAACACTTCAATGATTTAGTCGCATACATGTACTTAGATAGACCACTCGCAGATATCAAGGAACTAGTAACACTTCAATGATTTAGTCGCATACATGTACTTAGATATACCACTCGCATACTTCAAGGAATTAGTGACACTTCAATGATTTAGTCGCATACTTAGATATACCACTCGCATACTTCAAGGAATTAGTAACACTTCAATGATTTAGTCGCAGACTTAGATATACCACTCGCAGGCGTCCAGGAACCAGCTACAGACTGCTATGAACCGCTTGCAAGCTTCCACGAACTAGTCGCTACCAAATTACAACCGCTCGTAGACGTATAGAAATAGGATATCGGACTTCGAGGAGACAGTTTCAGGCTTCAATGACACACGAAAGTCTTAGAATTGCTTCTGGAAGTTTCTGTGGTCCTGAAAGTCTCTGAAAGTATCTGACTGAATTGCTTCTGAAAGTTTCTGTGTTCCGGAAAGTCTCTGACTGAATTGCTTCTGGAAGGTTCTGTGTTCCGGAAAGTCTCTGACTGAATTGCTTCTGGAAGTTTCTGTGGTTCTGAAAGTCTCTAACTGTTACATGAGAATCAGCGATTGGTATCTGATGGTCTGTGACGATGGCCTGTGATCTACCCGCGAGCCCGTTAAGTTTGCAAAGTTCTAGTCCCTCGAAGTTCTTTCTTCTAGGCTACATAGTCAATATGTTATATATGTTCCAATACTGTCAAACCCCTTGCGGGGACCTAGACATGTTTTCCTGGGCAGGCTTAGCCGACCTAAGTGGATAACCAGTACTAAGCAATGTGTGTGAGGTGCCTTACTCACTGACACTACATACGTGGTCTGACCGAGTATCGAACCCGGGACCGTTCGATTCCAAATCCGACGCTCTACTACTGGACCACGGAGGCCACACATGTTTGCACCATTTTAAATCGCATGACAAATCACAGTGTTTGTTGCTAATCACATCATGAATTTCACCAGTCTTCATGAATACAAAATGGTGCACGCTGAAAATGTCACGAGCAAGTAACACGCGCGTGTGTTAAATCTGCAGAACAATATGAAGGCGCATGTGTTAAATCTGCAGAACAATATGAAGGCGCATGTGTTAAATCTGCAGAACAATATGAAGGCGCGTGTGTTGTTAAATCTGCAGAACAATATGAAGGCGCGTGTGTTGTTAAATCTGCAGAACAATATGAAGGCGCATGTGTTGTTAAATCTGCAGAACAATATGAAGGCGCGTGTGTTGTTAAATCTGCAGAACAATATGAAGGCGCATGTGTTGTTAAATCTAGAGAACAATAGGAAGGCGCGTGTGTTGTTAAATCTGCAGAACAATATGAAGACGCGTGTGTTGTTAAATATGCAGAACAATATGAAGGCGCGTGTGTTGTTAAATCTGCAGAACAATATGAAGGCGCGTGTGTTGTTAAATCTGCAGAACAATATGAAGGCGCGTGTGTTGTTAAATCTGCAGAACATTATGAAGGCGCGTGTGTTGCTAAATCTACAGAACAATATGAAGGCGCATGTGTTGTTAAATCTGCAGAACAATATGAAGGCGCATGTGTTGTTAAATCTGCAGAACAATATGAAGGCGCACGTGTTGTTAAATCTGCAGAACAATATGAAGGCGCACGCGTTTGAATGACAACAGTGGAAGGAAGAGCACAGATACACTCCAAGTCTATCATCACTTCATCAACACCATATTGGTGTGTTTTAAGTTTATTTATCGTCGCTACCGGTTGCCCATATGAGCGACGCCTCCTGAAGAGATTAGTCATTTTAGATTGTTGGAGGATAGTGCAATGATACAGACAGACGCATTTCAGAGTTTTATCTTGTTCTTTTACGTGCACGGTGTACAGCACCGACACGAGACCTCGGTTTAAAGTCCCATCTGAAAGACTATTAATATTATATTGAAACAAGCTTGATCAATACGTAAGTAAATTTCGAACCAATAAGAACTTTCAACAATAAAATTTAGAAACTTGTTCAAGCGCCACTAATTCCATCATTTATGTGATGGCGACCGTCGTTTTTCAGCAGTTTATTATGCAAGAGAATGACATAAAAGTTGAACTTTAATAGTGATTTATGCAAACATTATTTCAGAGACAACTCAATTTGTCAGTGTGGATTTGAATACATAGATACGAAACATTCGTTTCACATTTCACTTTTAAAGAACATAGTGTATGGCAAACTCAAAGACAGTATGATAATGGCGGAATGACGACTCCTTCCTTCTTGTGAGGGGGGGGGCATCCGTGCTTACGGTCGTTGACTTCCAATCACTTGCGCTCACAGCGGTAGGTCGACTCCAACTAGGGGTGTCGAAATATGTCATGCCAGGAAGCTGTCAAGCTGGCTTGTGGTTATCGGTGGCTGTTGGTGCGACTTTAAACCCCAAATAGAACAAACAGAGCCTTATGTATTTTACAACGATAAAGTTGTAGTTTTAACAACTTATATTAATCACTT
The DNA here is from genome assembly GCA_014843695.1 of Archivesica marissinica. Classification (NCBI taxonomy): domain Eukaryota; kingdom Metazoa; phylum Mollusca; class Bivalvia; order Venerida; family Vesicomyidae; genus Archivesica; species Archivesica marissinica. The sequence continues at coordinate 90,011,858 of CM026404.1, forward strand.
GGCGCCGATGAACGCGTATATGTGGTCATTCGTATGGGAGGAAACCGGAGTACCCTGAGAAAACCCACCTGTCAGATATGGCGACCACCGTACCATCTCCCATACTTCTCGGTCCGAGGATCGAACCCGGGTTGGACTGGTGAGAAGCGAGCACGCTAACCACTGAGCTTGTATTCACAATAAGTGCTTCGGTTCCCTTGCATTCCATTATTTGGCATATATCGAGAATTTGTGATGAGTTTTTATTTCATATCGTTTTGCTTGTATTCAGTGAATTACAGCCATTACATACTTCAACACACGTATACTAACATCTGGAAGCATTCTGATTGGTCGCATGCCAGCTTGCTTTTAACACATTTGGCATATAGTTTGTAACTTTGCTGTTGAAAATGAATAACATGCTAAATATGCATTAGCGGGATTCAGTATATTGTTTATAGGTATACATGCAACGCGATATTGAGGACGATACCATTACACTATGATATAGTAAAACACGCTTTTATTTTGACTAAGTGATTGTATCTCATTATACCTGGTCGATACCAACTACCTGGATCACCTATATCGTTTTTATTTTATTGGTTTTCTGTTTATAAACTTTATATACATATTTCACATATCGCGTTGGACCAGTACCTGGATCACCTATATCGTGTTTATTGTATTGGTTTTCTGTTTATATACATTTTTTACATATCGCGTTGGACCAGTACCTGGATCACCTATATCGTGTTTATTTTATTAGTTTTCTGTTTATATACATATTTCACATATCGCATTGGACCAGTATTGCGTCGATTTGTTTGCATGGATTTGTTTGTTTGATTACCGTGGACTATTACAGATTTCCGTGAGAGTGCAATAATTTTCATTCTAACACGACCCAGCTAATAACATACATACTTGTAGAGTAAAATCTACATCGGGTTATTCTGCGATATACCTACCTTGAACTATGATGCGCGCGCACCGTGTTTGTTTTATGAATGAAAGTCACGTGATGTTTGTAAATACTACCGTGGAAATTCGCGGGAGTGAGCTATTTTTAGAATCGGATAATCTCTTGTCCGTCTTGTTTTTCATTTCAGTTACTATTCTGTGCTGTTTTATTTGACAAAATAAATAAAATTATTGATCAGTTACAACTTTTGTTCATTTATGCACTAGATTGATATTTTCCATAAAAAACAACGTCATCACCCCTTACGCGGGAGGAAATTTCGAAAGCCAAATGCAGCGGCGTAGCACCGCGTTTGAAGAAAATACTCCTTTGATTCTCGTCTAAAATTATTAGAAGTAAGTCGTGTTAGAATCGAAATAATAAGTATCAACCGTGGTATATCGCAGAATAACCCTCGTGTGTCGTTCTTATGTGTAGAAATATATCATTTGTCGTTCTTATGTGTAGAAATATATCACGAAGGTCGAGTTATTCTGCGATATACCACGGTTGATACTTAATATTTCTTAATTATCACTCGACCAACGGCCTTGAAACCATTTAAGACGATTTTCACTCGATACCGTTTAATTCATTGACCTAACATTCTCAACGCACTCGTGCCAAGCAACTCATTTTAACATGTATTAAGCACAACATAACAAGCAGGTAAATGTTTATCTTCAAATTAAACACATAATGAAACACCGGAATCGCGTTTTCACCAACAAGTCGCGTGCTACGTTTTTCTCTTGAACTCTTGGTGGCCATATTGTATCGGATAACAGCTAGTTCATGTGATAACAGTTTATATATGACAATTAGCATACTATTTTCTAGCGAATATTCGAATATTCGGATATTCGTTGCCATCCCTACAGTATTTTATACTAAACAGATATAAATTGAGCAGGCCCGTAGCCACACTGAGGTACACTGAGGCACTTAAATAAAAAAAATTAAAAAAATATACCGTTACTGTATAAAATGAGCTTAACGGTCAGTACATACGTATACGTCTAAGCTCATTAAATCAGAAAACGCAGGAAATCGCTTCTATACCCCAACAGTTTTAAAAGGGGAACATACCCCCCGGACCCCCTAGATTGCCTCGGTTGAAATTTGCCTCTGGCTACTGTACTATTGAGACTTCTGCGTGGATATTCCATACGCATGCATCATATCCGTCGCTCTGCTGAACATGTATATGCGAATATCTGATAAGCATTTAGGTTTGAATGTGTGTGTGTGTGTGTGTGTGTGTGTGTGTGTGTGTGTGTGTGGTGTGTGTGTGTGTGTGTGTGTGTGTGTGTGTGTGTGTGTGTGTGTGTGTGTGTGTGTGTGGTGTGTGTGTGTGTGTGTGTGTGTGTGTGTGTGTGTGTGTGTGTGTGTGTGTGTGTGTGTGTGTGTGTGTGTGTGTGTGTGTGTGTGTGTGTGTGTGTGTGTGTGTGTGTGTGTGTGTGTGTGTGTGTGTGTGTGTGTGTGTGTGTGTGTGTGTGTGTGTGTGTGTGTGTGGTGTGTGTGTGTGTGTGTGTGTGTGTGTGTGTGTGTGTGTGTGTGTGTGTGTGTGTGTGTGTGTGTGTGTGTGTGTGTGTGTGTGTGTGTGTGTGTGTGTGTGTGTGTGTGTGTGTGTGTGTGTGTGTGTGTGTGTGTGTGTGTGTGTGTGTGGTGTGTGTGTGTGTGTGTGTGTGTGTGTGTGTGTGTGTGTGTGTGTGTGTGTGTGTGTGTGTGTGTGTGTGTGTGTGTGTGTGTGTGTGTGTGTGTGTGTGTGTGTGTGTGTGTGTGTGTGTGTGTGTGTGTGTGTGTGTGTGTGTGTGTGTGTGTGTGTGTGTGTGTGTGTGTGTGTGTGTGTGTGTGTGTGTGTGTGTGTGTGTGTGTGTGTGTGTGTGTGTGTGTGTGTGTGTGTGTGGTGTGTGTGTGTGTGTGTGTGTGTGTGTGTGTGTGTGTGTGTGTGTGTGTGTGTGTGTGTGTGTGTGTGTGTGTGTGTGTGTGTGTGTGTGTGTGTGTGTGCGTGTGTGCGTGCGTGCGTGCGTGCGTGCGTGCGTGCGTGCGTGCGTGCGCGTGCGTGCGTGTGCGTGCGTGCGTGCGTGCGTGCGTGCGTGCGTGCGTGCGTGCGTGCGTGCGTGCGTGCGTGCGTGCGTGCGTGCGTGCGTGCGTGCGTGCGTGCGTGCGTGCGTGCGTGCGTGCGTGCGTGCGTGCGTGCGTGCGTGCGTGCGTGCGTGCGTGCGTGCGTGCGTGCGTGCGTGCGTGCGTGCGTGCGTGCGTGCGTGCGTGCGTGCGTGCGTGCGTGCGTGCGTGCGTGCGTGCGTGCGTGCGTGCGTGCGTGCGTGCGTGCGTGCGTGCGTGCGTGCGTGCGTGCGTGCGTGCGTGCGTGCGTGCGTGCGTGCGTGCGTGCGTGCGTGCGTGCGTGCGTGCGTGCGTGCGTGCGTGCGTGCGTGCGTGCGTGCGTGCGTGCGTGCGTGCGTGCGTGCGTGCGTGCGTGCGTGCGTGCGTGCGTGCGTGCGTGCGTGCGTGCGTGCGTGCGTGCGTGCGTGCGTGCGTGCGTGAGTGCGTGCGTGCGTCGTGCGTGCGTGCGTGCGTGCGTGCGTGCGTGCGTGCGTGCGTGCGTGCGTGCGTGCGTTGCGTGCGTGCGTGCGTGCGTGCGTCGTGGTGCGTGCGTGCGTGCGTGCGTGCGTGCGTGCGTGCGTGCGTGCGTGCGTGCGTGCGTGCGTGCGTGCGTGCGTGCGTGCGTGCGTGCGTGCGTGCGTGCGTGCGTGCGTGCGTGCGTGCGTGCGTGCGTGCGTGCGTGCGTGCGTGCGTGCGTGCGTGCGTGCGTGCGTGCGTGCGTGCGTGCGTGCGTGCGTGCGTGCGTGCGTGCGTGCGCGCGCGTGTGTGTGTCCTAGAATAAGGAATTATATAACATTAATGTTCACATACACACATTAATATGTATAGACTAAACGACGTGAAAACATATACGTTTTGCTTTATGAGATATTTTCCCTCTTCAATGTTGACTATGTTTGGCGTTTTTTTACGTTTATTTATCGTCGCTACCGGTTGCCCATATGAGCGACGCCTCCTGAAGATATTAGTCATTTTAGATTTTGGAGGATAGTGCAATGATACAGAGAGAGACCCATTCCAGAATCTCCTCTGGTTCTTTTACGTGCACGGTGTAAAGCACTGATACGAGACCTCGGTTTAACGTCCCATCTGAAAGACTGTTAATTTTATTAGGGTCAGACGGGGGATCGAACCTGCCATCCCTGGATTACCAGTCCAGCGTGTTACCACTGGACTACAGGTCCGTCTGTGGTTTGAATGTGAATAACTTCATTCTCTTTTATAGCAGATAGAATAATATTACGATATGTAAAGTGATCATTATTGCAGTTAATACATTTGACTGAGTGCATAACATCTTTTAAAATAAAATACTTTCAATCACATGTGAATTCAACATGACATCAAAATAAAGAACTTAAGTTTTGGACACCAATCAAATTTCATGTACCAGAAATGTGTTGTCCGGTATTGTCACATGATTGACACGTGATATTGTAAAGCCAAGTATTTGATTTCTACCGTTACAAAAATAAACAAATATTTATTTGTATTTCATATATCTCTGTGTAAGGGATTGCATGGTAGGCCTACACGTGAATGAGACTAATGAAAACATCAACATTTACATATTTTCGAAATAAAAGGTGAATATTGAATCTGTTTTTGCTCATTTTTGTGTTTGGCAGTTTTAGCGACTGCAGTTTAATCATATTTTATTTGCTATTTTACATATATAGTACATATATGGGTTGGGCAACAAGTTGTAGCAACATTAGTAAGCTGCCCTCCTCAAGAAGAATAAATGAATAATTGGCAATCAGGCATTCTGCAAAGAAGCAAACAAATATGGTGGAATATAGCGTCTACCATATAGTCAAAGTACCTCCTACTGACAACGATGACGTCATTTGCAAACTAATTCGAAAACAGGTAGGGTACGGAAATTGTGCGATTGACATTTGAATGTAACGCCGATATACTGAAACATTGGTTAAGAAAGAGAATAATGGACGAGTCAGTGATCCAGTGGCTAACACTTTGTACTGCTTATCCAGGAGTCGCAGGTTCGATCCCCCTTCTGACCATAATAATATTAACAGTCTTTCAGATGGGAATATAAACCAAGGTCTCACATGAATCGGTGTTATACACGCGGCATGTAAACAACCCAGGGATGCTTCTGACATTGGAGAACCTTCTGTATGTTGCTCTATCCTCCAGCATATAAAATGCCCCTTCTATATGTTGCTCTATCCTCCAGCATATAAAATGCCCCTTCTGTATGTTGCTCTATCCTCCAGCATATAAAATGCCCCTTCTGTATGTTGCTATATCCTCCAGCATATAAAATGCCCCTTCTGTATGTTGCTCTATCCTCCAGCATATGAAATGCCTAATATAGTAATTTGGAGGCATCGCCCATATTAACAAGGGGCGACAATACATAACCCCCCCCCCAAAGGAAAATAGAATATGTAAGTCAAGCGTCTAAATTAATTAATTGTGAAGCATAGCCATAACATAGAAGTAACCTAGAGGATTTATTTGGCATTCACGTGACAAGGGGATATGATATAGATCGTTAAAGCAGGATAAGATCTCAGTTAAACGACACGAACGCTGATTGTTAATCAAAATGTATTGGTTTCGTAATAACTCTCGCTAATTTTAGATAAAAAGAAAAACATAAACACCGTGTTCAACAAGCCGACATAATATACTGTGCTTTCAAAGTAAAGTAATACAACCGTTGCGGTGATGGTTTTATGTTTATTTATCGTCACTACCGGTTGCCCATATGAGCGACGCCTCCTGCAGAGATTAGTTATTTTAGAATTTTGGCGGATAGTGCCATACAGACAGAGACCTCAATTGGTTCTTTTACGCGCATGGTATAAATCACCGACACGTGACCTCGGTTTAAAGTCCCATCTGAAACACTATAATAAATACATTTTATTAGGGTCAGAGCGGGGATCGAACATGCAATCCCTTGATTATCAGTCCAGTGTGGATTACAGTTCCGTCTGTAATAAAACCGTTAGAATATTACACTAATATATATGTATGTAAGGCAGTATACGATAGCTTTCAGGTAATGTGACGTATTGTTTAATGCTAACAACCTGGCTTATCTGTAATGCGAATATTGTATTCAATGTTGGTTTATAACCATTATTAGTCTATTTTGAAACATCTTATAGTCTGGCCAACATTTCGTCAGGCTCACGTACACGGGAGAGCCAGAAGACATACTGTTGGAGAGATATTTACTGGACAGAGCTGGATTCTGTACCGTTAGTACGGGCTTTACCATCACACGTACATGGGAGAGCCAGAAGACAGACTGTTTGCGAGATATTTACTGGACAGAGCTGGATTCCTTACCGTTAGTACGGGCTTTACCATGCCACGTACACGGGAGAGCCAGAAGACAGACTGTTTGCGAGATGTTTACTGGGCAGAGCTGGATTCCGTACCGTTAGTACGGGCTTTACCCAGCCACGTACACGGGAGAGCCAGAAGACAGACTGTTTGCCAGGTGTTTACTGGGCAGAGCTGGATTCCGTACCGTTAGTACGGGCTTTACCATGTCAGGCACACATTGACAGTATTAAAGGAATAAGCTTATTATGAAGATAAAAGCGACATATTCTCATAGAAATTCATACATGTAGTTCAGCATTCTTACGTGACACATAGAATGTATCTTAGGTGACACATATAATGTATCTTATGTGACACATAGAATGTATCTTACATGACACATATAATGTATCTTACATGACACATATAATGTATCTTACGTGACACATATAATTATCTTACGTGACACATATAATTTCCTTACGTGACACATAGAATGCATCTTACGTGACACATATAATGTATCTTACATGACACATAGAATGTATCTTAAATGACACATATAATGTATCTTACGTGACACATATAATTATCTTACGTGACACATAGAATGTATCTTACGTGACACATAGAATGTATCTTACATGACACATATAATGTATCTTACGTGACACATAGAATTATCTTACGTGACACATATAATTTCCTTACGTGACACATAGAATGTATCTTACGTGAAACATATAATGTATCTTACATGACACATAGAATGTATCTTAAATGACACATAGAATGTATCTTACATGACACATAGAATGTATCTTACATGACACATATAATGTATCTTACGTGACACATAGAATGTATATTACGTGACACATATACTGTATCTTACATGACACATAGAATGTATCTTACGTGACACATAGAAATAGAATGTATCTTACGTGACACATATACTGTATCTTACGTGACACATAGAATGTATCTTACATGACACATAGAATGTATCTTACATGGAAATCTTACATGACACATAGAATGTATCTTACATGACACATAGAATGTATCTTACATGACACATATAATGTATCTTACATGACACATAGAATGTATCTTACATGACACATATAATGTATCTTACATGACACATACAATGTATTTTACATGGCACATAGAATGTATCTTACATGACACATAGAATGTATCTTACATGACACATAGAATGTATCTTACATGACACATATAATGTATCTTACATGACACATATAATGTATCTTACATGGCACATATAATGTATCTTACATGACACATAGAATGTATCTTACGTGACACATATACTGTATCTTACGTGACACATAGAATGTATCTTACATAACACATAGAATGTATCTTACATGGAAATCTTACATGACACATAGAATGTATCTTACATGACACATAGAATGTATCTTACATGACACATATAATGTATCTTACATGACACATATAATGTATCTTACATGACACATATAATGTATCTTACATGACACATAGAGTGTATTTTACATGGCACATAGAATGTATCTTACATGACACATATAATGTATCTTACATGCCACATATAATGTATCTTACATGGCACATAGAATGTATCTTACATGACACATAGAATGTATCTTACATGACACATAGAATGTATCTTACGTGACACATAGAATGTATCTTACGTGACACATAGAATGTATCTTACATGACACATATAATGTATCTTACATGGCACATAGAATGTATCTTACATGACACATAGAATGTATCTTACATGACACATATAATGTATCTTACATGACACATAGAATGTATCTTACATGACACATATAATGTATCTTACATGACATATAGAATGTATCTTACGTGACACATAGAATGTATCTTACATGACACATATAATATATCTTACGTGACACATATAATGTATCTTACGTGACACATAGAATGTATCTTAAGTGACACATATAATGTATCTTACGTGACACATAGAATGTATCTTACGTGACACATAGAATGTATCTTACGTGACACATAGAATGTATCTTACGTGACACATAGAATGTATCTTTAGGCATATGCTTATCCCATGGGGGTGGAGAAAGGGGGGTCCGAGCGGTCAGAGTGTGAACGCTACTAAGTATATGACCTTGCAACAGATTGAAGCCTTATAACATAAACAGGTGCGAAAGTTCCGGAGTTCGAGCCCCGCTGAAGCCGTTACGATTCTGCCCTTAGGCAAGGCATTTAAATTCCACATTGCCTCTTCTCTCTCCCTCCCTCGTGGCGATGGATTCCATCAGGAATTAGGTCTCGAGAGTGATTAATATAAGTTGAAAGAACTTGTTTTCGCAATCGAGCTAAAATAAATTTGTATAAACTAACATAAACATAACATAGTTGTTTAAGTTTCATACACTAGCGGTTATACAGTGAGGGAAGGGAGAGGGGTCAGCGGCGAGCTACAGCAGACTACAATACTTGAATATTCAATACATAACCCATACAAATCCAGCAATGTGCTGTGTTTTTCTTCGAAAATAATATGAATTACGTTCAACTGACATTTTCATTAGTGCAGTCTATCATTCATAAATGGAGAAACGAAATTCACGAAATACATAAAACTACGTAATTCCGAAAATGACGTCGTAAATATTGTCATTGGTGTGCAACCTTGTGATATACGGGACTATATTTCAGAGAGACAAGTAAAGGCATGTGCAATATATAAATGATGACTCGCGGCGATTCCAGGTTTCTGCAAAGATCAATATACAATATTAGTTTGAATGGCTACTTTTGGCCTGACAACATATGTATCCGCAATTGGAAAAAGACAGGGCCACAGGGAAAGTGAGAAGGCGTTACAAAGGCAAGAACCAATAGCCCGACAAGGGATTCTTACAGCCAATGAGAAATATCAATATTAATGATCATTATTATGACAATTAGTGTGAAGAATTTAATAAACAGTTCCTGTAGATTTAATATCAGCTCAATTACTGGGATTTAATAGCAGATCAGTTACTGGGTTTTAATAGCAGATCAATTAATGGGATTTAATATATTCGTTACTGGGATTTAATATCATATTCGTTACCGGGATTTAATATCAGGTCAATTACTGGGATTTAATATCAGAACCGTTACTGGGATTTAATATCAGGTAAATTACTGGGATTTAATATCATATTCGTTACTGGGATTTAATATCATATTCGTTAACGGGATTTAATATCAGGTCAATTACTGGGATTTAATATCAGAACCGTTACCGGGATTTAATATCAGATCAATAACTTGGATTTAATATCAGATCAATTAATGGGATTTAATATCAGAACCGTTACTGGGATTTAATATCAGAACCGTTACTGGGATTTAATATCAGAACCGTTACTGGGATTTAATATCATATCAGTTATTGGGATTTGATATCAGATCAATTAATGGGATTTAATATCAGATCAGTCACTGGGATTTAATATCAGATCAATTAATGGAATTTAATATCAGATCAATTACCGGGATTTAATATCAGATCAGTTACTGGGATTTAATATCAGATCAGTTAATGGGATTTAATATCAGATCAATTACCGGGATTTAATATCAGATCAGTTACTGGGATTTAATATCAGATCAGTTACTGGGATTTAATATCAGATCAATTAATGGAATTTAATATCAGATCAATTACCGGGATTTAATATCAGATCAATTACCGGGATTTAATATCAGATCAGTTACTGGGATTTAATATCAGATCAGTTACTGGGATTTAATATCAGAGCAATTAATGGAATTTAATATCAGATCAATTACCGGGATTTAATATCAGATCAGTTACTGGGATTTAATATCAGATCAATTACCTGGGATTTAATATCAGATCAGTTAATGGGATTTAATATCAGATCAATTACCGGGATTTAATATCAGATCAATTACCTGGGATTTAATATCAGATCAGTTAATGGGATTTAATATCAGATCAATTACCGGGATTTAATATCAGATCAGTTACTGGGATTTAATATCAGATCAATTAATGGGCTTTAATATCAAATCAGTTAATGGGATTTAATATCAGATCAGTTACTGGGATTTAATATCAGAGCAATTAATGGAATTTAATATCAGATCAATTACCGGGATTTAATATCAGATCAGTTACTGGGATTTAATATCAGATCAATTACCTGGGATTTAATATCAGATCAGTTAATGGGATTTAATATCAGATCAATTACCGGGATTTAATATCAGATCAATTACCTGGGATTTAATATCAGATCAGTTAATGGGATTTAATATCAGATCAATTACCGGGATTTAATATCAGATCAGTTACTGGGATTTAATATCAGATCAATTAATGGGCTTTAATATCAAATCAGTTAATGGGATTTAATATCAGGTCAATTACTGGGATTTAATATCAGATCAGTTACTGGGATTTAATATCAGATCAATTACCTGGGATTTAATATCAGATAAGTTACTGGGATTTAATATCAGATCAATTACCTGGGATTTAATATCAGATCAATTAATGGGATTTAATATCAGATCAATTACCTGGGATTTAATATCAGATCAGTTACTGGGATTTAATATCAGATCAATTACCGGGATTTAATATCAGATCAGTTACTGGGACTTTACCGGGATTGTACATTAGCACGTGCTGATTCATAACTTAATATGTTTAAACAAAATCTGATGAATCGTATTGTGGAAATAAATGTTTATTTAATAGAGTTCTGTTCATCTACGACCGCTCAGGCTTGTACTACCTATCGATAACATGTGCGTGACTCGTACGTGGCACGTGTAGACAAAATGTACATGATTAAGACATACAACTTAATTATCAATTGTCCAAATTTACTATGCTCGTTACCAATGTTTCGTTGGCAGATCAATAATCATAACATTATGTTGCTACACGGGGGATTATAAACCGAGGTCTCGTGTCGGTACACAGTGTACGTAAACCAACCAGTGGGGACTCACGCACGCACGCAAAGGATGCACAGACTGATACGTAGTCCAGTGGCTAACACGATGTACTGGGAATCCAGCGATCGCACCTTCGATCCCCCATCTGACCATAATAAAATCACAGTCTTTCAGAGATCTCGTGTCGGTGTTTTACACCGTGCACGTAAAAGAACCAGAGGAGACTCTGGAATGGGTCTCTGTCTGTATCATTGCACTATCCTCCAAAAATCTAAAATGACTAATCTCTTCAGGAGGCTTCGCTCATCTGGGCAACTGGTAGAGACGATAAATAAACGTAAAACACACACATGATACACGATATCAGCACATTGGACTTGTTCACGCACTAGAATAACACAATATACATATGTTATGTTATGTTATATTTCGGGTTTTACGCCTGCATCAGCACCATTTTGGGCTATATCGCCGGCGGGCAGTTTACCTAACAACACCTTTCCTGGGCAGGCTCCAGCGGTTAACCAGTACTTGGGTGCACCAACCTCCGTAAGAAACTGCCAACTTTTTTATATAAATGAGACACGGCCTGAGCGGGCTCGAACCCGTGACCATCAGTGATGATAGGTTACAGTGGTATACAAGCAAAATACATATACTGTAATGAAATAATGCAATTCAGGCCCGTAGCCACACTGAGGGCAGGCACACCGAGCCATCACACCGAGGCAGCTTTGCTGTATAAAAGGTTGACTATTAGAGAGCTGAAAGGTTAGTACATAATTATACGTCTAAAGTCATTAAATCAGAAACCGCAGGAAATCGCTTCTATACTCCAACACGTTTAAGGGGGAACATACCCCCGGATTGCCTCGGTTGAAATTTTCCTCTGGCTACGGTACTGCAATTTATCAAACGCTTTAATTCTCGATGATACATACGTGTCAGTCCATGTATCCGTGATTTCTGCAAATTATTTTAACGTCTACAAGAAAAGCACAATCGTTGTCATCATTATAATCTTATTTAGATGTTGACCAATCCTCAAGCTCAACAACTTTGATTGAATGAATCTGAAATGTACACTCAGTTCAATCTTTCAAACACCATGATATCGAGTTTGAGATTTGCACTCAGTTCAATCTTTCAAACACAATGAGATCGAGTTTGAGATTTGCACTCAGTTCAATCTTTCAAACACCATGATATCGAGTTTGAGATTTGCAATTAGTTCAATCTTTCAAACACCATGAGATCGAGTTTGAGATTTACAATCAGTTCAATCTTTCAAACACCATGAGATCTAGTTTGAGATTTGCACTCAGTTCAATCTTTCAAACACCATGAGATCTAGTTTGAGATTTGCACTCAGTTCAATCTTTCAAACACCATGAGATCGAGTTTGAGATTTGCATTCAGTTCAATCTTTCAAACACCATGAGATCGAGCTTGAGATTTGCACTCAGTTCAATCTTTCAAACACCATGAGATCGAGTTTGAGATTTGCACTCAGTTCAATCTTTCAAACACCATGAGATCGAGTTTGAGATTTGCACTCAGTTCAATCTTTCAAACACCATGAGATCTAGTGTGAGATTTGCAATTAGTTCAATCTTTCAAACACCATGAGATCGAGTTTGAGATTTGCATTCAGTTCAATCTTTCAAACAACATGAGATCTAGTTTGAGATTTGCAATTAGTTCAATCTTTCAAACACCATGAGATCGAGTTTGAGATTTACAATCAGTTCAATCTTTCAAACACCATGAGATCTAGTTTGAGATTTGCACTCAGTTCAATCTTTCAAACACCATGAGATCTAGTTTGAGATTTGCACTCAGTTCAATCTTTCAAACACCATGAGATCGAGTTTGAGATTTGCATTCAGTTCAATCTTTCAAACACCATGAGATCGAGCTTGAGATTTGCACTCAGTTCAATCTTTCAAACACCATGAGATCGAGTTTGAGATTTGCACTCAGTTCAATCTTTCAAACACCATGAGATCGAGTTTGAGATTTGCACTCAGTTCAATCTTTCAAACACCATGAGATCTAGTGTGAGATTTGCAATTAGTTCAATCTTTCAAACACCATGAGATCGAGTTTGAGATTTGCATTCAGTTCAATCTTTCAAACAACATGAGATCTAGTTTGAGATTTGCAATTAGTTCAATCTTTCAAACAACATGAGATCGAGTTTGAGATTTGCATTCAGTTCAATCTTTCAAACACCATGAGATCGAGTTTGAGATTTGCATTCAGTTCAATCTTTCAAACACCATGAGATCGAGTTTGAGATTTGCATTCAGTTCAATCTTTCAAACACAATGAGATCGAGTTTGAGATTGGGGACATGTTTTAATACCTAGGGGCCAGGTTTATCATATGTGAACATATCCTGGGATTTTCTAGGGCCCAGGTTTAACATATATGAACATATCCTGGGATTATCTAGGGCCCAGGTTTAACATATGTGAACATATCCTGGGATTGTCTAGGGCCCAGGTTTAACATATGTGAACATATCCTGGGATTATCTAGGGCCCAGGTTTAACATATATGAACATATCCTGGGATTGTCTAGGGCCCAGGTTTAACATATGTGAACATATCCTGGGATTGTCTAGGGCCCAGGTTTAACATATATGAACATATCCTGGGATTTTCTAGGGCCCAGGTTTAACATATATGAACATATCCTGGGATTGTCTAGGGCCCAGGTTTAACATATGTGAACATATCCTGGGATTTCTAGGGCCCAGGTTTAACATATGTGAACATATCCTGGGATTTCTAGGGCCCAGGTTTAACATATGTGAACATATCATTTTTGTTAAAACTTGTTTTCCAATCCAATACTTACATTATGTAATTTGTGTATATTATATATACGTATTATACATTATGTAGGAATTTGCATTTTCACTGATATAGTGTCACTTTAACTATTTAACGCTCTTTTTCAGTCCGTCATCGCGCTATAACTGAATGTCAGTAGTTTTACACCTAATGTAAATATGTCAGATTTTACACCTAATTTGTTAGGTTCGGATTTTATGAACACATTAGGTGTAAAACACTGACAGTTCATACATTGATGAAACACAGAAATAAAACATTGTTATAATTACGCTTTCGTCCGCGCCAACGAGAGTGATTATTAGTTGTTAAAACTTACTTCGCAATCGTTGTAAAATAAATAACGTCTATAGCTGTAGCCGTTACAATTGGGACGGATCTGTAGTCCAGTGGTAACAAGCTGGACATGTAATCCAAGGATCGCATATTCGATCCCCCGTCTGACCCTAATAAAATTAACAGTCTTTCAGATGGGACTTTCAACCGAGGTCTCGTATCATTGTTTTATACCGTGCACGTAAAAGAACACAAGGACATTCTAGAATGGATCTCTGTTGGTATCATTGCACTATCTTCCAAAAATCTAAAATGACTAATCTCTCCAGGATACGTCGCTCATATGGGCAACCGGTAGCGACGATAAATAAACATAAAATCAAAATACATGTACATCAATACAGCGAACTATCCTTTGGCTGTCAAAGATCGCTATTTGCGCGTGTGTGTGGCAGTGCGGGTGTGCGTGTGTGGTGTGCATGTGGGGTGTGAGGTATGGACACTATTTGCATGTGTTTGCGGCCATGTGCGGTGTGCGTGTGGGGTGTGCCTGTGGGGTGTGAGGTATGGACACTATTTGCATGTGTTTGCGGCCATGTGCGGTGTGCGTGTGGGGTGTGCATGTGGGGTGTGAGGTATGGACACTATTTGCATGTGTTTGCGGCCATGTGCGGTGTGCGTGTGGGGTGTGCATGTGGGGTGTGAGGTATGGACACTATTTGCGTGTGTTTGCGGCCATGTGCGGTGTGGGGTGTGCCTGTGGGGTGTGAGGTATGGACACTATTTGCGTGTGTTTGCGGCCATGTGCGGTGTGCGTGTGGGGTGTGCATGTGGGGTGTGAGGTATGGACAATATTTGCATGTGTTTGCGGCCATGTGCGGTGTGCGTGTGTGGTGTGCATGTGGGGTGTGAGGTATGGACACTATTTGCATGTGTTTGCGGCCATGTGCGGTGTGCGTGTGTGGTGTGCATGTGGGTGTGAGGTATGGACACTATTTGCATGTGTTTGCGGCCATGTGCGGTGTGCGTGTGGGGTGTGCCTGTGGGGTGTGAGGTATGGACACTATTTACACTGCATTTTGTTCTATTGCAGTGAAGTTGCATTCTATATTGAATACATACATGTATATATATTCAGTCTGGAACGTGCCCGGTTTCACAAATGACTATAATGCTTCAGAATGTGTTCGTTTACCATTGCAACCTTTATTTCTGTGTCAGAACATGCAGCACATATATTACAATGTCGTCCTAGTAGTGTAATCGTATTCAATAGACTATGGTGGAACGGAAGGGACATTGCTTGTTTATTTTTGTGTCAGTGACACGAGTTATATTTCATGAACACGACCTTATACCGGCCATGAGAGCCACGAATCGGCTTATTATTCTGTGGCCACGAATGAGAGACATTACTGGTTTTTCTATGACCACTCTTGATGGATAAAGTCAGATTTATCCGAAATGTATATTGGTCCTTTTAGTTGGAATCCTTTGTTTTTACTGTTGTCGTCAAACCAGATGTTGCATTAGGATACATGTAATTTTATCAAAATCATGTTAATTAATTGAATCAATTTTTACAATAAGATAACCATTGGATATGCTAAAGGATATATATATATGTCGAGATTTAATAATTTCATAATTATAAGACAAGAATACGGATAAAAATGGAAAATATGTGGTGCAATTGAAACAACGATAAAAACAGAGGAAACCAATTAAGAGGACCACTATAGTTTTAGGAGTATTCAGGGGCAGTAACTGACTAATGTTTCTCATTGTTATGCCGTGATCCCGAGATAAAGGTATGAATAAGCGAGCGGAACAAGTTAGGCAATGAGAGACATCGGTGAGTTACTGCCCCTGAATACTCCCTAAAAGTAGATAGGTCCTATTAAATGTTTTCCTCTCTTTGTATCGTTGTTTCCTTTGCACAACATGCTAGCAATTTTATTTCATTATCGCTTCTTATGCGTATTAAATTACTATATATTGACATATCTCATACAGTATATGCAATGGGTACTTATTTGTAAGAGAATGGTATCAGTTAATTAACACGATTTTGATAACATTACAATCATCATACCGCAACATCGGGTTAGGGAACAACAGTAAAAACAAAGGATTCTAACTAAACGGACATATTCACATATTGGAATAAATCAGACTTCATTTGCCAAAGGAGGTAATAGAAAATTAGAAATGTCTCTCATTGAAATTTCAAGTAGATGACGTGTCTGTATAAAAATAGAATACCCTATGCTGCCCCATCTGTGCTTCCGTACCTTATATAATATGTCAAACTAAACAAACGGTATGGTCAATTAAAACATCTGATTTGATGATTATTTGACATTGATGTAAAGCTATATATTTACGTATATTCTAAGAAATCCTGAACATGACAGTGTACTTATACGCATGCCATGTAGTAACCTGTATTCAATGTGTATAACCTAAGATTAAATAAAGTGTCTGTCTGTCTGTCTGTCTGTCTGTCTGTCTGTCTGTCTGTCTGTCTGTCTGTCTGTCTGTCTGTCTGTCTGTCTGTCTGTCTGTCTGTCTGTCTGTCTGTCTGTCTGTCTGTCTGTCTGTCTGTCTGTCTGTCTGTCTGTCTGTCTGTCTGTCTGTCTGTCTGTCTGTCTGTCTGTCTGTCGTGTGATGCTCCATTTACATGATCAAACATTACACAACTTTGTCACATTTTAAACAACACAATAGAAGTCCGGAAACGCCATTTCATACCATCTGGTTTTATTCAAGTTATATATATATATATATAATTTTATATGATTATCTAGCTCCTCTGTGTCATTTTCGGACATATATTTCGGTTACAAATTGGCGGTTTGGGATGTTTATCGAGACCTTAAGGATTGACACCAAAATCAACAAAACAATGAAAACTGTAAATATCTATGTTGATGCTAGATCGATGACGAGTGTTATTTGCCAAATCGTCTCATCCAAGAACCTTTGATGAATCGTTGTGAACATTTAACCGGTCCGTCGTCGACAATCTTGTCTTGCGATTGTCTACATTCCTGACAACACGCCGCCATGTTGTACATTTGACCGCCATAATATTCAAAACAGCCTAGGCAACCAAGTAGACACGTGACTTCTGACGCTCTTGGGTCGCATGCGTAGTCGAAGAGAGCTATAGACTCGGACACCTGTATGAACAGTAGGGTACCGATGACAATTCTGTGCCACTAAAATGGAATGAGAGAAGAAAATAAACACATATGCATTTATTAGTTTTTCTTACATAAGTCGCACAAACAGCAACCCCGGGAGCCATTCGGGTAGAATTTCAGACACCGACGGGTAGAACCAACGACCTACCGCAAGCTATGTGGAGGAAGAACCCGGGAGCCATCCGAGTAGTATTTCAGGCAGGGACGGGGAGAACCAACGACCTACCGCAAGCTATGTGGAGGAAGAACCCGGGAGCCATCCGAGTAGTATTTCAGACAGGGACGGGGAGAACCAATGACCTACCGCAAGCTATGTGGAGGAAGAACCCGGGAGTTATCCGAGTAGTAGTTCAGGTAGGGACGGAGAGAACCAACGACCTACCGCAAGCTATGTGGAGGAAGAACCCGGGAGCCATCCGAGTAGTATTTCAGGCAGGGACGGGGAGAACCAATGACCTACCGCAAGCTATGTGGAGGAAGAACCCGGGAGCCATCCGAGTAGTATTTCAGGCAGGGACGGGGAGAACCAACGACCTACCGCAAGCTATGTGGAGGAAGAACCCGGAAGTTATCCGAGCAGTATTTCAGGCAGGGACGGGGAGAACCAACGACCTACCGCAAGCTATGTGGAGGAAGAACCCGGGAGCCATCCGAGTAGTATTTCAGGCAGGGACGGGGAGAACCAACGACCTATCGCAAGCCAATTCGATAGCTTCCTCACATGAAATAATTCGACATCCCCAGTTAGATTCGAACCTACAGCGATGAGAGGTAAGTGCAAGGCCAAGCGACACGAACTCGGTCACAAATGCAGTTATGCGGTGGCGACTTTAACTCTTTCAGTGCCGATTAAATTCAGAGCATGTGCAAACAACATAGATCCAGATCAGCCGCGGCGTAACGCCGCGTCTGATCAGGATCTATGTTGCTTGCTATTCGGACAGGTGCTTCAGCTCCACTGTCTGAAGAGCAATCAGCATATAGCCTGATCAGACGGCATGTTCTGTTCTGTCCGATCGGGTTCTCTACTTTTTTACAAAGTCGCTTTTATGCGACATTGGCGGTGAAAGAGTTAAATAAACTTATTAGTCATTCAATTCAGTACAATAACAACGGGACTTTATTAGCTTGTGTAATTTATTCAGTAAGAGTATCAGCCTGGGCGCGAATGATGCATTTGGTTGAGTGTGTAACGGCGGATTCCCAGAACTGCTAAGATAGAGACGGAGATTGATACATCATTGTTTATTGCCACACAGTTTATTTATACAAATTTATTGTACCTCGATTGCGAAACAAGTTCTTACAACTAATATTAATCAGAGACCTCATTCATGATGGAATCCATCGCCACGAGGGAGAGAGAAGAGGCTTTGCCTAAGGGCACACTCGTAACGGCTCCAGCGGGGCTCGAGCTCCAGACCGTTCGCACATGAAGCGAACGCGCTATCACTGCGCTATCACGACTTCCACACACAGCTACACACAATACAGAACAGTAATTGCTAACTATAAACCCATCTTGCTGTTATGAACTTTTACTATCTGAATCACAGCTTCCGCGAGATATGAAAAGCTCAATGCATGTTTAGTTAGCTATGTTGCACATGATACACACTCCTTGCAGGATCCACTCTTTAATGGAGGTTGTGTGTGTGTTTTACGTTTATTTATCGTCGCTACCGGTTGCCCATATGAGCGACGCCTCCTGAAGAGATTAGTCATTTTAGGTTTTTGGAGGTTAGTGCAATGATACAGAGAGAGAGAGAGACCCATTCCAGAGTCTCCTCTGGTTCTTTTACGTGCACGGTGTAAAGCACCGACACGAGACCTCGGTTTAACGTCCCATCTGAAAGACTGTTAAATATATCGAAGCTGCGATCCCTGGATTACCAGTCCAGCGTGTTACCACTTGACTACAGATCCGTCTGCAAGAGGTTGTGTGTCAATGCGTCAATGCTTTACACCTTATACGTTTCACAACCAGGCGAGCTGGGTTGGACGCTCACTGTACCGTGTACGATTCCCCAAGAAATAAGAAATAAACTAATACACACATGGAAGGCAGCTCCGATAGACAATCGGGTACACATATAGATAAACACATAATGAAACAATGGAAACAGACATGGGGCTAGACTTACCTGCATATTAATAATACAAACTTGGAAGCAGACCGGGATCCAGACATGCCTGCATATTAATGTAACTATTTTAGACGTTGAACGAGAACCCTAATTACCTGCATATTAATGTCGTTTTATTGGAAGCAGACCGGGAACCAGACTTATATGCATATTGATGTCACTTTATTGGACGCATACCGGAAACCAGACTTACCTCTATATTGATGTCACTTTATTGGACGCATACCGGAAACCAGACTTACCTCTATATTGATGTCACTATATTGGATACAGACCGGGAACCAGACTTACATGCATATTGATGTCACTATATTGGATGCAGACCAGAAACCAGACATACCATACATTGATGTCACTATATTGGATGCATACCGGAAACCAGACTTACCTGCATATTGATGTCACTATATTGGATGCAGACCGGAAACAAGACTTACCTGCATATTGATGTCACTTTATTGGATGCAGACCGGAAACCAGACTTACCTGCATATTGATGTCACTTTATTGGATGCAGACCGGAAACCAGACTTACCTGCATATTGATGTCACTATATTGGATGCAGACCGGAAACCAGACTTACCTCTATATTGATGTCACTATATTGGATGCAGACCGGAAACCAGACTTACCTGCATATTGATGTCACTATATTGGATGCATACCGGAAACCAGACTTACCTGCATATTGTATATTGTATGTGTTGGTCACGGCGATCTGTAAGTAAAATATGATATTTCATTATTAAAGTATCAAAGAGCCATACACAGACAGCATAAGCACAATAATGCAAATTTCTATAAATAGCTAGCATAAACACTATATAGCTATACCGTGGCTATAGCATAAACACTAAATAGCTATACCGTGGCCATAGCATAAACACCGTGGCTAGAGCGAGCATAAACACTAAATAGTTATACCGTGGCTATAGCATAAACACTATATAGCTATACCGTGGCTATAGCATAAACACTATATAGCTATACCGTGGCTATAGCATAAACACTAAATAGCTATACCGTGGCTATAGCATAAACACTATATAGCTATACCGTGGCTATAGCATAAACACTAAATAGCTATACCGTGGCCATAGCATAAACACCGTGGCTAGAGCGAGCATAAACACTAAATAGTTATACCGTGGCTATAGCATAAACACTATATAGCTATACCGTGGCTATAGCATAAACACTAAGTAGCTATACCGTGGCAATAGCATAAACACTAAGTAGATATACCGTGGCTATAGCATAAACACTAAGTAGCTATACCGTGGCTATAGCATAAACACTAAGTAGCTATACCGTGGCTATAGCATAAACACTAAGTAGCTATACCGTGGCTATAGCATAAACACTAAATAGTTATACCATACCGTGGCTATAGCATAAACAAACACTAAGTAGCTATACCGTGGCTATAGCATAAACACTAAGTAGCTATACCGTGGCTATAGCATAAACACTAAGTAGCTATACCGTGGCTATAGCATAAACACTAAGTAGCTATACCGTGGCTATAGCATAAACACTAAATAGTTATACCATACCGTGGCTATAGCATAAACACTAAGTAGCTATACCGTGGCTAGAGCGAGCATAAACACTAAATAGCTATACCGTGGCTATAGCATAAACACTAAGTAGCTATACCGTGGCTATAGCATAAACACTAAATAGCTATACCGTGGCTATAGCATAAACACTAAATAGCTATACCGTGGCTACAGCATAAACACTAAATAGTTATACCGTGGCTATAGCATAAACAGTAAATAGTTATACCGTACCGTGGCTATAGCATAAACACTAAATAGCTATACCGTGGCTATAGCATAAACACTAAATAGCTATACCGTGGCAATAGCATAAACACTAAATAGCTATACCGTGGCAATAGCATAAACACTAAGTAGCTATACCGTGGCAATAGCATAAACACTAAGTAGCTATACCGTGGCTATAGCATAAACACCGTGGCTAGAGCGAGCATAAACATTGCAAGCTAGCGGTGAAAAGAACAGTAAAATAAGTTATGCAATTTCATTATAATTATATGTGCGTGTGCGTGTATGTATGTGCGTGTATGTGCGTGCGTGCGATTATTTGAAATATTTATATATTTTAGTTTACCCAGCATGCAGCAGAGTTAATATAAAATCGCTAACGCCAAACAGACGGATCTTTAGTCCAGTGGTTAACACGTTAATCCAGGGATCGCATGTTCGATCCCTCGTATGACCCTAATACAATTAACAGTCTTTCAGATATGACTTTAAACCGTGCACGTAAAAGAACCAGAGGAGTCTCCGGAATAGGTCACTGTCTGTATCATTGCACTGTTCTCCAACAATCTAAAATGATTAATCTCTTCAGGAGGCGTCGCTCATATGGGCAACCGGTAGCGACGATAAATAAACGTAAAAAAACGCCAAACATAGTCAACATTGAAGAGGGAAAATATCTCATAAAGCAAAACGTATATGTTTTCACGTCGTTTAGTCTATACATATTAATGTGTGTATGTGAACATTAATGTTATATAATTCCTTATTCTAGGAACCATTGTGTAAACGTATAAACAGTATGACTAGATATACTTACAGTTTTCCAAATAATAATAATAATTTAAAGAATTATTTCCCATCAGTAAACGATGTAACATCTCCCATGCGTGAACGTAGAATTAGTTCTGATGTGTGTGCGTGTTTTACGTTTATTTATCGTCGCTACCGGTTGCCCATATGAGCGAAGCCTCCTGAAGATATTAGTCATTTTAGATTGTTGGATGATAGTGCAATGATACAGATAGAGACCCATTCCAGAGTCTCCTCTGGTTCTTTTACGTGCACGGTGTAAAGCACCGACACGAGATCTCAGTTTAACGTCCCATCTGAAAGACTGTTAATTGTATTAGGGTCAGACGGAGGATCGAATCTGCGATCCCTGGATTACCAGTCCAGCGTTTTACCACTGGACTACAGATCCGTCTATATTAGTTCTGATATGGAAACGACATTTATTTATCACTCGAATACTAACCTTCAATCAATAAACAGTGGTCTACACACTCTCAAAAGTGAAAGTAGAATTTCATATAACGGTCAGCCACTCTCCTGAATTGACGTCTGTTTATTATTGGAGTCTATGCTGCGAGTGATACTGTCGCTTTAGAGATAATTTTAAATCAGATTAGTCTATAAATAAATATGTATCGACAGACACGTGAGATATAACGATAAATCTGTACCATAAATCTTGTTATTCAGGATACACGGGTTGTATTACTCATGGATGTTGAAGCTATTTACATTATTAATTGATGTCAACAAACGTCGTATACGACGCTTGTTTATTAGTTGAAAGACTCAGATTCTGTAACATATTATACCATATAACAGGAAATTGCATTATGTGGAAATGTGCTGTTTTCACCTATGTAGTGTCGCTTTAACCCTTAACACCACATACATCTAAATAGGTTTACAATAAAGATTAGATCCAGATGAGCCTGATCGTAATGAGCCGTCTCATCAGGTTCTGCACTTTTTGCCAGTAATATTACTATTTTTAGACAAAATTACCCATTTTGATAAATGAACTGGTCCAAATGTAATTTTCTTATTAATTTATTGGTCAAACAATATCAGTCCCCAGTCCATGTCAGTTACTTGCTGTTGAATTGTTTAACCGTACACTCGTTATCTATTGTATGGTACAACTTATATAAGTATTAGGCTTTGTCCCATGGCCTGTCATTCTAGAATATGCATCGTTGTCTATTGTATTGTACAACTTATATAATTATTAGGCTTTGTCCCATGGCCTGTCATTCTAGAATATGTATCGTTATCTATTGTATTGTACAACTTATATAAGTATTAGGCGTTGTCCCATGGCCTGTCATTCTAGAATATGTATCGTTATCTATTGTATTGTACAACTTATATAATTATTAGGTTTTCTTCCATGGCCTGTCATTCTAGAATATGCATCGTTGTCTATTGTATTGTACAACTTATATAATTAATAGGTTTTCTTCCACGACCTGTCATTCTAACTATGCATTAGAACGAACATAATTCACCTAATTTAGGTGTGGGAACTTGTTGACGAGTTGCCTAGCCTGGACAAGATATGTCTGGTCATGTTTCAAGTCCTTCATCCATGAATTGACATCATTTTTTCTCCTTAGTTTGGTGCTAGTTATTGGGTTTATTTAGACCATCAGGACGAATTACACTGTATGTTTTCAGTTTTGTCATGTTGTTCTTGTATTTATTAATAGACTGCGAGGATTAAGGCAACTTATATATTCTATTTAACAGAATATTTACTATAAGAAATATCGAACGATAAAACTCGTATTGTAAATTAAATTTTAGAAAGTGTATCCACACGTGGCATATGTGCCTCTCTGGTTGAAGCGGTCGAGGTCACACTTGATATCATTGCGAGAGGGGAAGGGGAATGGCTTCCGTGGCAGAGTAACTTCAAATCACTTGTGTATGTTCGAATCCCACTAGGGATGTAGATTTCTCTCGTGTGAGGAAGCTATCCAGCTGGCCTGTGGATGGTCGGTGGTTCTATATGGGTGCCCGTCCATGCCTGAAATACTGCTCGGAAGGACGCCCGGTGTTTTCCTCCAGCGATAACAACTGGAGATTCGCCATATGATCTAAGCTGCCGGTTCGACTTTAAAATCACAAAATAAACAAATAGCAACAAGAAGAGTAACAGAAAAGAGCAAGAGAGAGAGGGGTAGGGAGAGAGAGGGAGATAGAGGGAGGGAGCGGGAGAGAGAGGGGGAGAGAGGGAGAGCGAGGGAGAGAGAGGGGGAGATGGAGAGAGGAGAGAGAGGGGGAGAGAGGGAGAGAGAGAGAGAGAGAGAGAGAGAGAGAGAGAGAGAGAGAGAGAGAGGTACAGAGATGTTTACGAAAGACCGGTGGTCGCCATTTCATCCTTTAATCATTTCTACTACACACATTCACGAGTTCACGAATTCACGATTTAATCTTCATGAATTCGCAATTTCATGATTTCAAACAGGAATTCACGAAGTGAAGTAATGAAATCGTGAATTCGTGAAGCCTTAATCGTGAATTCGTGTTGAAACCATGAATTCGTGAAGCCTTAATCGTGAATTCGTGTTGAAACCATGAATTCGTGAAGTTGAAACCTTGAAATGATGAACTAGCGAATGGCACAACCCGTCGGTCGTAGAATGTGCCTATTGACGAAAGCTTCAACGTGTCTTGACATGTTTATGTAGCAGCATACTGTCAGTATATTGTGTGTGATGTAAGGCTGTGTTTATGTGTTGGCATCATATTGTGCCGTAAGCGTTGGTAAGCAAAACAACAGCTTCATATGGAATCAAATGTAACAATTTATATCCCCCGGGAGCAATATAACCAGGAAGGCAGCGATCGTAGATCTTTTAAAGCAGACTTCTGACGCGTACTCCACAGAACAATTTACTTGTAAAAGTCAATATGCATCTTGCCCCGAGGTTAATTAGTGGCACAGTGGCACGTGAACTGAAGTCACCATCAGTGATTCCGCCAACGTTTGTATGTTTAGCTCTTATCAGTTTAGTCAAACCTGTGTTTTAGTTGTCATCTCCATTAAACAGCCAACCTGTATTAAGCAGCCATTTTCAGTTTCCCAATATATTGTTTTGTTATGCATTTTTTAAAAACTTTATTTATTTTACAACGATTGCGAAACAAGTTCAACTTACATTAATCACTCTCGATGGCGCAGATGAAAGCGTATGTGTGGTCATTCGTGTTATACATTTGACCTCTATTAAGCAGCCATCTGTGCTAAACAGTCACTTTCTGTATATGTCTTCGGCTGGCTGTTTAAGACAGGCTTTTACTCATTAACTATAATCCCTTTCAGTCTACTGCTGTTAAATTATATGTAAAATGTTCATTTCTTGGTTACATTGTTTAATCTTATATTATTTGCTATTTTACATATATAGTACATATAGACTTAACATTCATTATATGTGATAAAATGCAAAATGGGTTGGGCAACAAGTTCTAGCAACATTAGTACACTGCCCTCCCCAATGCCTTGGTTACATGTAAAAATACTGAAACAAATAATGTTTAAACTAACTTTGCAAGAGAAACTATAAAGGGAGATAACAAAACGAAACATACGATTCGCACAGACGGATCTGTAGTCCAGTGGTAACATGTTGGACTGGTAATCCAGCGATCGCAGGTTCGATCCCCCGTCTGACCCTAATACAATTAACAGTCTTTCAGATGGGACGCTAAACCGAGGTCTCGTGTTGGTGCTTTACATCGAACCAGAGGAGACTCTGGAATGGGTCTCTGTCTGTAGCATGCACTATCCTCCAAATATCTAAAATGACTAATCTCTTCAGGAGGCGTCGCTCATATGGGCAACCGGTAGCATATAGGTTTCCCATATGAGCGACGCCTTATGAAGAGATTAGTCATTTTAGATTGTTGGAGAATAGTGCAGTGATACAGACAGAATATCCTCTGGTTCTCTTACGTGCACAATGTAATGTGCCGACACGAGACCTCGGTTTAAAGTCCCATCTGAAAGACTGTTAATTTCATTAGCGTCAGAGGGGTGGGGTCGAACCTGAGATCCCTTGATTCCCAGTCCAACGTGTTAACCACTGGTCTACAGATATGACTGTGACGTATCTCGAAACTTACCAGAACTCAAATATGTTTAATTCAAATTGAAAACGCATCGAATATATATCCAAAAATGTATAGCTAAGGGCTTAGAAATAGAAAGAGGAAATAAGAATGAAATTTGAATAGAATATGCAGAAATGAGATATAGAAGTATAAACGAGTAGTATTTGATGATGGTAAGAAATAGGGATTGATTGTTACTTCATACAGTTTTTCAATCTATACGATTTTAACCACATTTTCATTTGTTTAACAGTGGGGGTTAAAGACACATTATATCGCATAAAGCAACACAAACTGCATTGTTACGCATCCATCCATTGCTACTACAAATTCTCCCTAACTAATTCGAACACTTAACTGTCAATCAATGAACAATGTTGTTTTGCGGGCTACAAACGCTCACAAGTGAAAATAGGATTCCATTATAATGGTCAGCCACGCTCCAGAATTGACGTTTGTTTATTATTGTCTAAGATTGTACAAATGCGTGATACTATAGTTTAGAGATAATTTAAATCAGATTTGTCTAAAACTGCATAGGCACCATGTGAGATATAACGTATAACGGTAAACCTGTACAATAACTCTTGTTACCCGGGATACACGCGTTGTATTACGCATGCATGTTGACTTTATTTACATTATTTTGTTACGTCAACAAACGTCGTATACGACGTTTTGTTTATTAGTTGAAATACTCAGTTTTTGAGGCAAATATTTGTGAAAGAATTATACGAGATTCTATAGAAATGTCCCGATCTATTGTCGCTTTAATGATAACAGTGTTATTCATGTTTGTGGAAATCACAGCATCAGTAGGAACAAAGAATAGTTCCAGTACAAATAAGCGTTAGGCATCGACATGGGTGGAGCTTATCACTGAGGCATCATATATTCATGGGAATTAGTTATTGTAAAATGTCCATGTGCGACAGTTGTCTAGACTGTGGCTTATCGTTTATTTTCACTCTATTTTTGATTACTCTTTTCATTTAGTTTAATCAAATGTTAGGCCCAAGCATGTTCATACTATGTATTGTATCATGTTGTGCATCACATATTTTACTATTGATTTTCAATAAAAAACGACATAAATATAACGCATGGAACAAGACCATATACCCCGACTCATGCACAGCGACATGAAGATAACGCATGGAACAAGACCATATACCCCGACTCATGCACAGCGACATGAAGATAACGCATGGAACAAGACCATATACCCCGACTCATGCACAGCGACATGAAGATAACGCATGGAACAAGACCATATACCCCTACCCCGACTCATGCACAGCGACATGAAGATAACGCATGGAACAATACCATCTACCCCGACTCATGCACAGCGACATGAAGATAACGCATGGAACAAGACCAATACCCCTACCCCGACTCATGCACAGCGACATGAAGATAACGCATGGAACAAGACCATCTACCCCGACTCATGCACAGCGACATGAAGATACGCATGGAACAAGACCACCCGACTCATGCACAGCGACATGAAGATAACGCATGGAACAAGACCACCCGACTCATGCACAGCGACATGAAGATAACGCATGGAACAAGACCATCTACCCATACCCGACTCATGCACAGCGACATGCAGATAACGCATGGAACAACACCATCTACCCCGACTCATGCACAGCGACATGAAGATAACGCATGGAACAAGACCACCCGACTCATGCACAGCGACATGAAGATAACGCATGGAACAAGACCATCTACCCATACCCCGACTCATGCACAGCGACATGCAGATAACGCATGGAACAACACCATCTACCCCGACTCATGCACAGCGACATGAAGATAACGCATGGAACAACACCATCTACCCCGACTCATGCACAGCGACATGAAGATAACGCATGGAACAAGACCACCCGACTCATGCACAGCGACATGAAGATAACGCATGAACAAGACCATCTACCCATACCCCGACTCATGCACAGCGACATGCAGATAACGCATGGAACAACACCATCTACCCCGACTCATGCACAGCGACATGAAGATAACGCATGGAACAACACATATACCCCGACTCATGCATAACGACATGAAGATAACGCATGGAACAAGACCATCTACCCGACTCATGCACAGCGACATGAAGAAACGCATGGAACAGGACCATCTACCCGACTCATGCACAGCGACATGAAGATAACGCATGAAACAAGACCATCTACCCCGACTCGTGCACAGCGATATGAAGATAACGCATGGAACAATATCATCTACCCCGACTCATGCACAGCGACATGAAGATAACGCATGGAACAATATCATCTACCCCGACTCATGCACAGCGACATGAAGATAACGCATGGAACAATATCATCTACCCCGACTCATGCACAGCGATATGAAGATAACACATGGAACAAGACCATCTACCCCGACTCATGCACAGCGACATGAAGATAACGCATGGAACAAGACCATCTACCCCGACTTGTGCACTTCGATTTGAAGTAACGCATGGAACAATATCATCTACGTTGGGTGGTGTGGGTTGTTGGGGTGGTGGGGGGTTCCCTACCCGTGCACATCGATTTAAAGTAACGCATGGAACAAGATCATCTACCCATACTCGTGCACATCGACTTTAAGTAACGCATGGAACAAGACCATCTACCCCGACTCGTGCACATCGACTTAAAGATAACGCATAGAACAAGATCATCTACCACTACTCGTGCACATCGATTTAAAGTAACACATGGAACAAGATCATCTACCCCGACTCGTGCACATCGATTTAAAGTAACGCATGGAACAAGATCATATACCCCGACTCGTGCACATCGATTTAAAGTAACGCATGGAACAAGATCATCTACCCCTACCCGTGCACATCGATTTAAAGTAACGCATGGAACAAGATCATCTACCCATACTCGTGCACATCGACTTTAAGTAACGCATGGAACAAGACCATCTACCCCGACTCGTGCACATCGACTTAAAGATAACGCATAGAACAAGATCATCTACCACTACTCGTGCACATCGATTTAAAGTAACACATGGAACAAGATCATCTACCCCGACTCGTGCACATCGATTTAAAGTAACGCATGGAACAAGATCATATACCC
>CM026404.1:90043560-90185009 GCA_014843695.1 Archivesica marissinica
TATATATGTAAGTAGTATCTATATTTAAGTATTATATATATATGTAAGTATTATATATACATATGTAAGTATTATATATATGTATGTATTATATATATATATATATATATATGTAAGTAGTATCTATATTTAAGTATTATATATATATGTAAGTATTATATATACATATGTAAGTATTATATATATGTATATATATATATATATATATGTAAGTAGTATCTATATTTAAGTATTATATATATATGTAAGTATTATATATACATATGTAAGTATTATATATATGTATGTATTATATATATATATATATATATATGTAAGTAGTATCTATATTTAAGTATTATATATATATGTAAGTATTATATATACATATGTAAGTATTATATATATGTATGTATTATATATATATATATATATATATATGTAAGTAGTATCTATATGTAAGTATTATATATATATGTAAAATGAATCAAGTAACAAAATATGATTAAACTAAGGAACCGAGTAATGCTACAGAACATTTGTCACTTCAGCGGGGCTCGAACCCGTGACCATCATTGATGATACGTTACAATGGTATACAAGTCAGCGACCTTAACATTCGACCACGGAGGCGGTCTCTCCAGAATTGCTAGAGCTACAAAAGACAAGTGGAGTGCAGGAGAGTGGACTGCGAATGCAGGAGAGTGGACTGCGAATGCAGGAGTGTGGACTGCGAATGCAGGAGAGTGGACTGCGAATGCAGGAGAGTGGACTGCGAATGCAGGAGAGTGGACTGCGAATGCAGGAGAGTGGACTGCGTATGCAGGAGAGTGAACTGTGAATGCAGGAGAGTGGACTGCGTATGCAGGAGAGTGAACTGTGAATGCAGGAGAGTGGACTGCGAATGCAGGAGAGTGAACTGCGAATGTAGGAGAGTAGACTGCGAATGCAGGAGAGTGAACTGCGAATGCACGAGAGTGGACTGCGAATGCACGAGAGTGGACTGCAGAAGAGTGAACTGCGAATGCAGGAGAGTGGACAGCGAATGCAGGAGAGTGACTGCGAATGCAGGAGATTGGACTGCGAATGCAGGAGAGTGAACTGCGAATGCAGGAGAGTGGACTGCAGAATGCAGGAGAGTGGACTGCGAATGTAGGAGAGTAGACTGCGAATGCAGAAGAGTGGACTGCGAATGCAGGAGAGTGGACTGCCAATCTAGGAGTCACAAATTTTATCTCCGTTCCACCATAATAACAATGTTTCCTATGTACCAGTTGTATACACCAGGCATGTACAAGAACCAGGGATGCTCCTGTAATTGGGGCATCTTCCACATTTTGCATTATTCTCCAAGATAATTATGACTTTGACTAACTTCTGGAGGCTCACATCAAAGTTGCTTGGATGATGATAATAAATTAAGGCTTAATTAAAAAATAAAAGAATGTGTGTTTCCAAACCTGGGCTTTTTTCAAGGGATCCTTAGGTACTATGGCAGGCTCTGGGTAGACGTCGTCGAGGTAGTCTATAATGGCAAGCTGTTAAAATAAACAAAATCTACTAACACTTTACTCCATATAGACTTATATACAGCTGTATCTCCATACATCCAACGAGGCTGTCCGATTAGCGCAGTAGTTAGCACGCGCAATGCAACCTTGGTTCGATCCTCGGACCGGAAAGTATGCGAGATGGTACCAGATCGGACAGGTGGCATTTTCTCCGGGTACTCCGGTTTCCTCCCACACGAATGACCACATATATGAGCCAACGAGAGTGATTAATATAAGTTGATAGAACTTGCTAAATAAAGTTTAAATTTAAAATTCAACAAGTCCGCTTCTGTGGTCAAGTGGTTAAAGTCGCTGACTTGTATACCACTGTAACCTATCATCACCGATGGTCATGAGTTTGAGCCCCGCTCAGACCAAGTCTCTTTATATGAAAAAGGTGGCAGGTTGGTGCGCCAAGTACTGGTTAACTTGCTGGAGCCTGCCCAGGAAAGATGTTGGTAGGTAAACTGCCTGTCGCTGATATGGGCAACTGGTAGCTACGTTAAATAAAATTTAAAAAAACAAAAACATTCAACAACTTCATCAATGCATAAGCAGTCTAAATTTAAATATTTCATTGGGAAGCACAATTTTCTAAATAGAATCTGATGTACATTTTCATGATTTCGAATTTCTGTGTGCTCTATTATAAAGTGGAAAATGACAAATACATACGGACTGTGTGAGCACTGTTTTATCAACCACTAAGGCCGGTACTTGTTCCATGGGGTTGACTGACTTGAACTTCTCGAAGTGCTGCAAGAGAAATTGGTCAAATTGAACAACTGGTCCTGTTATGTTATTTACGTATAAATGGTATTTTGCATACAGAGGTAAAATATTTACACAACGTTTATTTTCACTTTAATTCAAAGTAGCTTCTGCGGTTTAATGGATATATGGTGATTGCCTCATCACCGAGTGGTTGTGAGTTCGATTCCCTCCAGAAACACAGTGGTGGTGTCCTTAGGCAAACCGCTTAAATACACATTGCCTGTTTTTGCGAAGCAAGTTCCAACAACTTATATTGATCACTCTCGTCGGCGCAGATGAAAGAGTAAATATGGTCATTAGTGTGGAAGGAAACAGGAGTACCCGGAGAAAACCCACCTGTCTGATCTGGCAACCACCTTGATATACCTAGATTTTCTCTATTTTTTTAATTGCGTCATATACTCCTGTGCGCCCTATATATAGACGATTATGGTAATTTCACAATAATTATTGATTGTGTGTGTGTTTTATGTTTATTTATCGTCGCTACCGGTTGCCCATTTGAGCGACGCCTCCTGAAGAGATTAGTCATTTTAGATTTTTGTAGGATAGTGCAATGATAGACAGAGACCCATTCCAGGGTCGGCCCTGGTTCTTTTACGTACACGGTAAAGCACCGACACGAGACCTTGGTTTAAAGTCCCAACCGAAAGACTGTTAATTTTATTATGGTCAGACGGTAGATCGAACTGGATTAATTATTGATCTAAGACTAAAAGTAATTTATAGACCATTAAACCAACTCTGGTCAGGTGTTTATGTTGCTACATGAAGGGGCCATAACTCTGGTCAGACATTTTAGGTTGCTACATGAAGGGGCCATAACTCTGGTCAGGTGATTAGGTTACTACATGAAGGGGCCATAACTCTGGTCAGGCGTTTTAGGTTGCTACATGAAGGGGCCATAACTCGGGTCAGGTGTTTAGGTTGCAACATGAAGGGGCCATAGCTCTGGTCAGGCGTTTTAGGTTGCTACATGAAGGGGCCATAACTCGGGTCAGGTGATTAGGTTACTACATGAAGGGGCCATAACTCTGGTCAGGCGTTTTAGGTTGCTACATGAAGGGGCCATAACTCGGGTCAGGTGATTAGGTTACTACATGAAGGGCCCATAACTCGGGTCAGGTGTTTAGGTTGCTACATGAAGGGGCCATAACTCTGGTCAGGCGTTTTAGGTTGCTACATGAAGGGGCCATAACTCTGGTCAGGTGATTAGGTTGCTACATGAAGGGGCCACAACTCAGGTCATTAGGTTACTACATGAAGGGGCCATAACTCGGGTCAGGTGATTAGGTTGCTACATGAAGGGGCCATAACTCTGGTCAGGTGTTTAGGTTGCTACATGAAGGGGCCACAACTCTGATCATACATTTTTAAGTTGCTACATGAAGAGACAACAACTTTGGTCAGACATTGTTAGGTTTTGTCATTTGAAACTTAGTGGTATTTCAGAATATATTAGCAACAGTTTGGTACCAAGTATATATTTCCATATTTAACAGTTCTTGACATATGTGGGTTTTTTTATCAGCATTATGTTGGTTTTGTTGTGGTGCGACTCATAAATATGTATTGTATATTGTGGAAGTCGTGATAGCGCAGTGGATGCGCATTCGCTTCAGGTGCGAAAGGTCCGGAGTTTGAGCCCCACTGGAGCTGCTCCGATTGTGCCCTTAGGCAAGGCATTTAAATTCCACATTGCCTCTTCTCT
The DNA here is from genome assembly GCA_014843695.1 of Archivesica marissinica. Taxonomy (NCBI): domain Eukaryota; kingdom Metazoa; phylum Mollusca; class Bivalvia; order Venerida; family Vesicomyidae; genus Archivesica; species Archivesica marissinica. The sequence continues at coordinate 90,047,578 of CM026404.1, forward strand.
CTCCCTCGTGGCGATGGATTCCATCAGGAATGAGGTCTCGTGAGTGATTTATATAAGTTGAAACAACTTGTTTCGCAATCGAGCTAAAATAAATTTGTATAAACTAAATATGTACTATTGTAGTAAGATCTGGTACCTGTTCTCCACCATTATCAGTTAGACTCACGGTCACACACTCATATGGTACACCCTTCAATGCTAAAACTGAAAAACAGCATTACACATATCAATTAAGTGTACTTGAGAAAAAATCTATAATTTATAATTTTTTAATATTATAATTTATAAATTTATAATAAGCTGTGATATCAATTGTTAATCATGCCTTTGTAGTAATCATTCATTCATATATTACCTGTAATTAATCTTATGTCTTTATAACTTCTTAGTATTAATTTTTACGTAATACATATAGAATTTTATTTCATACACTCGACAATAAACATAACTTTAATGCGCGCTACATGACCTTAGATGTCCATGCGCCGTAAAACACCATTCATTCATTCATTTGAGAAAAAAATCAAGATTAACCCATTTCATCATGGATACCGTTGGAACGTGCCGTCTGATCAGGCTCTATACTGTTTGCTATTCAGATGATCTTGCTCAGACATTTAAGTTGGCTATGTAGCAAACAACATAGATCCTGATCATGCAGCATCACGCTGCGGCTGATCTGGATCTATGTTGTTTGCAAAAGCCTTTAAATGTATCCAGAATGAAATGGGTTAACAGAGAAGGCAGAGTTCATTGCAAGCAGTAACAATAACAGTCAAATATGTCATGGAATTGCATTAGAATTGTGTTGTAATAACAGTCAAATATGTCATGGAATCCCATTAGAATTGTGTTGTAATAACAGTCAAATATGTCATGGAATTGCATTAGAATTGTGTTGTAATAACAGTCAAATATGTCATGGAATTGCATTAGAATTGTGTTGTAATAACAGTCAAATATGTCATGGAATTACATTAGAATTGCGTTGTAATAACAGTCAAATATGTCATGGAATTGTCTTGTATTGACACATTTCTAATAAAATTCCATAACATTATTTCCAGAAATTTCCGCTACAAATAAAAAACACATTAATGAATTGTCGTCTGCTACAATTATTTGAACTATTTATAGCCTTTATTTTACCAAGCAGGTACGTAGTAATTATATCTTAGTTAAGCTCTTCACAACGTTTAAGGAATTGTCAAAATCGGACTTATAACGAACAAGATTTAGCAATTTGAAATATGACAAAATGGTGGATTCTGAAGGTGACCATTTTGAAGTTTGTGACATTATTTCATCATCATCATCTCTAGTGATTGCATCACTATGTCATTTATTCACAAATGTATTATTAATTATTCAATTACTGTTAGTTGCCAATGAAACATGGTGGTTTCGTTTATTCTGGATGGTATACATGTATATAACAAATGCTACTTACATAGTAAAGTAAATTATATAGTGGAAATAATAGTATTTGACAGTTTAAGAAAAGTATTTAAATACGGTCATTATGCTTGGCTGTTGCCAAGCAATATTCATACTTATATAATCACTTTTGTTGGTGCAAATGATTATGTTATGCTATATTTTATATTTCGGGTTTTATGCCTGCATCAGCACCATTTTGGGCTATATCGCCGGCGGGCAGTTTACCTAGCAACACCTTTCCTGGGCAGGCTGCAACGGTTAACCAGTACTTGGGTGCACCAACCTCCGTAAGAAACTGCCAACTTTTACATATAAATGAGACACGGCCTGAGCGGGGCTCGAACCCGTGACCATCAGTGATGATAGGTTACAGTGGTATACAAGTCAGCGACCATAACCACTCGACCACGGAGGCGGACATTGGTGCAAATGAAAGAATATAATTATGTGGTAATTTTGAATGGGAGGAATCCATGGTTCACAGGATCGATCCCCCATGTGACCATAACAATATTAACATCAGAGTGGACTTTAAACCGAGGTCTTGTGTCGGTGCTTTACACAGGTAGCTGCTTAATTGAGGTCAAACGTATAATAAAACAACATATTGGGAATTTAGAAAGTGGCTGCCTAATACAGATTGGCTGTTTTAATTTTTATTTGATAATATTTTATTGCTCTATATACATGTACGGTATGTAACAATAACATTCATATAACAACTACATAATTAGCAAATGGGTTGGGTCACAAGCTATGACAACATTAGTGATTGGCCCTTCCCATAATCCCTGTGGCTGTTTAATAGAGGTGACCACTAACCCATATTTCACTGTAAAATTTCAACACTGTGTAATGAAAATTGCACTTTACATGTCTCTAATAGGATCTTTCAGATACATTCTACCTCCGTCATGTCAAATTCCGTCAGACCGAACAAAATACTTCGACAGAACCAAAGTTTGACGTAACGAAATTCAATATAAACAGAGCCAGTTATATGTAAAATGATAGTGTCTGAAACGGGACTTTGATCCGATTTCGAGAGAATTAGATATAACCGACTTTGACTTAGCGGATGTAGAATTACAAAGTGTAACTAAGCTCCGTACATTTCAGGTATACCATGTCGGGTGACCGACAACAAACACTTCTTATACCTTATACATTATGTACTAACCTATTCTCACTCTCCATGATGCAGAGCTTTTGAAGTATGAATACAGGACGATCTGTAACAGACAAGACTTAAGTATGAATACAGGACGATCTGTAACAGACAAGACTTAAGTATGAATACAGGACAACTGTAACAGACAAGACATAAGTATGAATACAGGACGATCTGTAACAGACAAGACATAAGTATGAATACAGGACGATCTGTAACAGACAAGACATAAGTATGAATACAGGACGATCTGTAACAGACAAGACATAAGTATGAATACAGGATGATCTGTAACAGACAAGACATAAGTATGAATACAGGACGATCTGTAACAGACAAGACATAAGTATGAATACAGGACGATCTGTAACAGACAAGACATAAGTATGAATACAGGACGATCTGTAACAGACAAGACATAAGTATGAATACAGGACGATCTGTAACAGACAAGACATAAGTATGAATACAGGACGATCTGTAACAGACAAGACATAAGTATGAATACAGGACGATCTGTAACAGACAAGACATAAGTATGAATACAGGATGATCTGTAACAGACAAGACATAAGTATGAATACAGGACGATCTGTAACAGACAAGACTTAAGTATGAATACAGGACGATCTGTAACAGACAAGACATAAGAAATATTGCAATATGTCAATAACAAGCATACAGTTAAAATAGGATGCAATGTTTTGATGATTTATAAATTCAGTTCTGAAACTAAGCCCAGATCATGTGTGACCACAACCATAGCAGTGGCACAGCACCTGGGGGCAGAGATCATGTGTGACCGCAAGCCAATCATAGCAGTGGCACAGCACCTGGGGGTGGAGATCATGTATGACCGCAACCATAGCAGTGGCACAGCACCTGGGGGCGGAGATCATGTGTGACCGCAGCCATAGCAGTGGCACAGCACCTGGGGGCGGAGATCATGTGTGACCGCGACCATAGCAGTGGCACAGCACCTGGGGGCGGAGATCATGTATAACCGCGACCATAGCAGTGAGATCATGTGTGACCGCGACCATAGCAGTGGCACAGCACCTGGGGGGGCAGAGATCATGTGTAACCGTGACCATAGCAATGGCACAGCACCTGGGGGCGGAGATCATGTGTGACCGCAACCATAGCAGTGGCACAGCACCTGGGGGGGGGCGGAGATCATGTGTGACCGCGACCATAGCAGTGGCACAGCACATGGAGTGGTGGACGATGCCCCAATAATTTGGCGAGTACTGGATAAAAAAAAGATAGATAATTTTATACACAGTGGTTTCATTGACCATGACACCCATATGTATAGTCTATCTAGTCTCGATTAACAGTGCTAATCCCTAATATGATGGCCAACAAAGACATGAATTGGAGGGGGCAATTAAAGATCACCGGATATAATTGTGATCTACATGAACCAGTGTGAACATGTATGGTGTCAAGTATAATTTTAATTTAACTGTAATTGTCCACAAAGTTCTTATATGTCTCTTGCTAAAATACCCAAAAGCTTTAAAAAATAATTTCATTTCAATCCGAATAGATCGATTATTGATAAACATGTCATAAATCAACACATAGAGAAAGGAAAATTAAGAATTTAAAAACCTGCAAATTGCACCAATTATATCATTACTTCCAAAGTAACCTTGGCACACCTCTCCCATACCCACACAGCCACAATCTTAAACTTATCGTGGCGCACCTGCATAGAGGTTAATATATCATGCGATGATAGACCCCAAGCTAAAAATGTGGCATCCATGGTCCAATGGTAGAGCGTCGGATTTGGAATCGAACGGTCCGGATTCGATACTCAGTCAGGCCACGTATGTAGTGTCATTGAGCAAGCAAGGCACCTCACACAGGTTGCTTAGTACTGGTTAACCGCTATAGTCAGGAAAACATGTCTAAGCCACCGCAATGGGTTTGACATTAATGGAACATATATACATACAAAAATAGTTTCACATTTTTAATAAAAGATTATATGTTATATTTATTTCAAATGGATGTTTCTAGTTAAATTTTTCTTAGTCATCAATTCCTAACTAAATGAATCATCCAGGAAAATTAAAGAGTGAAAAATTAGACTTTGCTAGTTTTAGTTTTTTTTTAGTTTATACAAATTTATTTTAGCTCATTGCGAAACAAGTTTTTTCAACTTATATTAATCATTCCTGATGGAATCCATCGCCACGAGGGAGAGAAGAGGCAATGTGGAATTTAAATGCCTTGCCTAAGGGCACAATCGTAATGGCTCCAGTGGGGCTCGAACTCCGGACCATTCGCACCTGAAGCGAACGTGTATCCACTGCGCTATCACGACTTTCACGTCGTGACTTAAGACTTTGCTCTCCTGGTAATGGAGATAATTGTGCTGTGAGTTTGATCCGAGGCTTCTGTTCCTTAAAGACATATATTTGGTATACATGAACTTTTGACCTTAATAAAATTAAAAATAACAAAACACCTCTAGTGACATACTAATAATATCCTAATATCACTTTTGAACTCTTTCAGCGCCGAATAAATTCATATAAAGTGCAAACAGCCATGCCGCAACACAACGTTTAATCATGATCCATGTTCTTTGCTATTAGGACAGGTGCTTCAGCTCCACTGTCTGAAGAGCAATCAGCCTATAGCCTCAGGATCTATGTTCTTTGCTATTAGGACAGGTGCTTCAGCTCCACTGTCTGAAGAGCAATCAGCCTATAGCCTCAGGATCTATGTTCTTTGCTATTAGGACAGGTGCTTCAGCTCCACTGTCTGAAGAGCAATCAGCCTATAGCCTCAGGATCTATGTTCTTTGCTATTAGGACAGGTGCTTCAGCTCCACTGTCTGAAGAGCAATCAGCCTATAGCCTCAGGATCTATGTTCTTTGCTATTAGGACAGGTGCTTCAGCTCCACTGTCTGAAGAGCAATCAGCCTATAGCCTCAGGATCTATGTTCTTTGCTATTAGGACAGGTGCTTCAGCTCCACGGTCTGAAGAGCAATCAGCCTATAGCCTCAGGATCTATGTTCATTGCTATTAGGACAGGTGCTTCAGCTCCACTGTCTGAAGAGCAATCAGCCTATAGCCTGATCAGACGGCACGTTCTGTTCTGTCTGATCGGGTTCTCAAACCTTTGAAAGTTACGGAAAGTCTGGTAAAGTCATATGAAATTTACTTCCCTTTTATCAAAACTAAATTTGTAAATATACGCTAAAGAAACTGCGATTAAAAGTACTCCTGTGTGAAGATCTACAAGGCGGTTTGAAAGAGTATTTCATACAACTTAAATGGTATGACACTACTGGTGTACCATACACATAATTAACTCTTTGCTCCACAGAAACGGCATACAACACCATTTGGCTGTCCGATTAGCGCAGTGGTTAGCGAGCTCGCTTCTCGCCAATGCAACCCGGGTTCGATCCTCGGACCGGGAAGTATGTGAGATGGTACGATGGTTGCCAGATCGGACAGGTGGGTTTTCTCCAGGTACTCCGGTTTCCTCCCACACGAATGACCACATTTACGCTTTCATCCGCACCAACGAGAGTGATTAATATTAAGTTGTTAAAACTAGTTTCGCAATTGTTTAAACTTGTTTAAACAACACCATTAGGCTATAGCCTACATATAGCCACCATTCCATGCCATTATCTCTTTGAATAGATAGATTATATATTTATTGTACAGGTGCCTATCAGCAGTATGGAGAAAACATAAGTACCTGGCCTCTTCTATTGTGAGGAAAAGGCTAAACGAGTAAAACATTTAATTAATCTTAATTTTTATAATATATGAAAACGTAATGGTGGCTGTAATGTATTCAGCACATATTTGTGGATTCGGCAAATGCCAAGTACAAGTAGTTTGAGCCGCTGGAAGAACAGTTTGCCTGACTGTTTGTAACAGTGATATCTATGCTGTCGAATAATTATATGCAGTAGTTTAGTCTATACAAATTTATTTTAGCTCGATTGCAAAACAAGTTTTTTCAACTTATATTAATCACTCTCGAGACCTCATTCCTGATGGAATCCATCGCCATGAAGGAGAGAGAAGAGGCAATGTGGAATTTAAATGCCTTGCCTAAGGGCACAATCGTAACGGCTCCAGTGGGCTCAAACTCCGGACCGTTCGCACCTGAAGTGAACACGCATCCACTGCGCTATCACGACTTCCACGTGCAGTACATTCTCTTTAATAAAGATATGCCTCTTTTTGGAATTCATATGGAAAAATAAAATTATATTCATAATTTTGCAAATTTACCCTAGTGCTAACATTAATAAATGAACATGTACACAGTTATTCATGATTGTGTACATAAATATCCATAAAACAGCTACAAATAAGAATTCACAAAAATACATTTGATTTATCGGTCTGCTCTTCATAAAGATTTACATAAAGTTTGAATAAATTATTATTGAAAAATGTAAATACAAGTAATCATTATTTATAATCATCCGCACGTTGAAATACTTGTGTGCTGCACATTCTATCTAAACACGCTGTTAATTTACATTTAACACGTTCACACATACAGATTTGGCTAAAATACTACCATATCACCATACACATAGAGTGGTGGAACCTATGCTCGGCGTATTCCTATGCTCGGCGTATTTTTTCCATTTACATTCGTATTTAAAATATTTAAATAGTTTTAACCTATTTTCGCTGACAGAGGTGAAGCATGGTTCAATAACATTCCGTTGTGCGTACCGGTAGCCTAATGCAACTGTCACCTGACTGGTTCAGTAGCCGAATTTAAACAGACAACTTGTTGGGAACTTTTTTCCACCGAAATGTGCGGTTTATGAGTATTTCAGGTGGCTATCCGGATTGGAAAAAAATGTACAAATAACCAGAAAAAAGTTTCGTATGAGTTGTAATATTGTTAGTTATTGATGTTACTAAGTCAAAATAATATATTCAACATTTACCCGTGCGTAAATAAAAAAATTCATGTACGTCGTGCATAGGTGCCCTAAAGTATCTAGTTCCCCATGGAAACAGGTGCCGTTGCGATAGCTGTATTTAGGCACATGGCTACGTAATGAAGCTAAAATTTTCAACAACAATTTTATGAAAGTTGTGTTCACGACTTCTTGCAATAAACTGATACCAGATTTACATTAACCCATTCAACACCAAGTAACTGACATGGACTGGTGCATTATATTAACCCATTCAACACCAAGTAACTGACATGGACTGGTACATATTAACCCATTCAACACCAAGTAACTGACATGGACTGGTGCATCATATTAACCCATTCAACACCAAGTAACTGACATGGACTGGTGCATTATATTAACCCATTCAACACCAAGTAACTGACATGGACTGGTGCATTATATTAACCCATTCAACACCAAGTAACTGACATGGACTGGTGCATTATATTAACCCATTCAACACCAAGTAACTGACATGGACTGGTGCATTATATTAACCCATTCAACACCAAGTAACTGGCATGGACTGGTGCATTATATTAACCCATTCAACACAAAGTAACTGTCATGGACTGGTGCATTATATTAACCCATTCAACACCAAGTAACTGACATGGACTGGTGCATTATATTAACCCATTCAACACCAAGTAACTGACATGGACTGGTGCATTATATTAACCCATTCAACACCAAGTAACTGACATGGACTGGTGCATTATATTAACCCATTCAACACCAAGTAACTGACATGGACTGGTGCATCATATTAACCCATTCAACACCAAGTAACTGACATGGACTGGTGCATCATATTAACCCATTCAACACCAAGTAACTGACATGGACTGGTGCATCATATTAACCCATTCAACACCAAGTAACTGACATGGACTGGTGCATCATATTAACCCATTCAACACCAAGTAACTGACATGGACTGGTGCATCATATTAACCCATTCAACACCAAGTAACTGACATGGACTGGTGCATCATATTAACCCATTCAACACCAAGTAGCTGACATGGACTGGTGCATCATATTAACCCATTCAACACCAAGTAGCTGACATGGACTGGTGCATCATATTAACCCATTCAACACCAAGTAACTGACATGGACTGGTGCATCATATTAACCCATTCAACACCAAGTAACTGACATGGACTGGTGCATCATATTAACCCATTCAACACCAAGTAACTGACATGGACTGGTGCATCATATTAACCATTCAACACCAAGTAACTGACATGGACTGGTGCATCATATTAACCCATTCAACACCAAGTAACTGACATGGACTGGTGCATTCAACACCAAGTAACTGACATGGACTGGTGCATCATATTAACCCATTCAACACCAAGTAGCTGACATGGACTGGTGCATCATATTAACCCATTCAACACCAAGTAGCTGACATGGACTGGTGCATCATATTAACCCATTCAACACCAAGTAACTGACATGGACTGGTGCATCATATTAACCCATTCAACACCAAGTAGCTGACATGGACTGGTGCATCATATTAACCCATTCAACACCAAGTAACTGACATGGACTGGTGCATCATATTAACCCATTCAACACCAAGTAACTGACATGGACTGGTGCATCATATTAACCATTCAACACCAAGTAACTGACATGGACTGGTGCATCATATTAACCCATTCACACCAAGTAACTGACATGGACTGGTGCATCATATTAACCCATTCAACACCAAGTAACTGACATGGACTGGTGCATCATAACCCATTCAACACCAAGTAACTGACATGGACTGGTGCATATTAACCCATTCAACACCAAGTAACTGACATGGACTGGTGCATCATATTAACCCATTCAACACCAAGTAACTGACATGGACTGGTGCATCATATTAACCCATTCAACACCAAGTAACTGACATGGACTGGTGCATCATATTAACCCATTCAACACCAAGTAACTGACATGGACTGGTGCATCATATTAACCCATTCAACACCAAGTAACTGACATGGACTGGTGCATCATATTAACCCATTCAACACCAAGTAACTGACATGGACTGGTGCATTCAACACCAAGTAACTGACATGGACTGGTGCATCATATTAACCCATTCAACACCAAGTAGCTGACATTGACTGGTGCATCATATTAACCCATTCAACACCAAGTAGCTGACATGGACTGGTGCATCATATTAACCCATTCAACACCAAGTAACTGACATGGACTGGTGCATCATATTAACCCATTCAACACCAAGTAGCTGACATGGACTGGTGCATCATATTAACCCATTCAACACCAAGTAACTGACATGGACTGGTGCATCATATTAACCCATTCAACACCAAGTAACTGACATGGACTGGTGCATCATATTAACCCATTCAACACCAAGTAACTGACATGGACTGGTGCATCATATTAACCCATTCAACACCAAGTAACTGACATGGACTGGTGCATGATATTAACCCATTCAACACCAAGTAACTGACATGGACTGGTGCATCATATTAACCCATTCAACACCAAGTAACTGACATGGACTGGTGCATCATATTAACCCATTCAACACCAAGTAACTGACATGGACTGGTGCATCATATTAACCCATTCAACACCAAGTAACTGACATGGACTGGTGCATCATATTAACCCATTCAACACCAAGTAACTGACATGGACTGGTGCATCATATTAACACATTCAACACCAAGTAACTGACATGGACTGGTGCATCATATTAACCCATTCAACACCAAGTAACTGACATGGACTGGTGCATCATATTAACCCATTCAACACCAAGTAACTGACATGGACTGGTGCATTTGTTACAGAGTCATGAAAATGTCCTGGTTTAATATTATGTAATATAGTTATATACCAATATGTAATTGATATTATGTTATGTACTATTATGTAATTGACATCATGTAATATACTGTGATGTACTATTAGGTAATATGCTGATCATGAAATGTGTTTTGCATTGAATAAAGGACATCTTACAAAATATGATATTCTCGGATGAAAGTTACATGTATACTGTCTTAAGTAACTTGTGTATACACTTTATTGAATGTCGTAAAAGAATGAGTCTGTATAACTTTTGTTTGGTGTATACTTTCACTTCTGATAATGAATGATGTTGTATGGTGAAGTCATGATGCTCAAATAGAAATGTAGAAATACTTTATACATTTCAAACTTTGGGAATGTTATGGTTTCATATACATGTAGTATAGGCATATTTATGGTTTCATATACATGTAGTATAGGCATATTTATGGTTTCATATACATGTAGTATAGGCATATTTATGGTTTCATATACATGTAGTATAGGCATATTTATGGTTTCATATACATGTAGTATAGGCATATTTATGGTTACATATACATGTAGTATAGGCATATTTATGGTTTCATATACATGTAGTATAGGCATATTTATGGTTTCATATACATGTAGTATAGGCATATTTATGGTTTCATATACATGTAGTATAGGCATATTTATGGTTTCATATACATGTAGTATAGGCATATTTATGGTTTCATATACATGTAGTATAGGCATATTTATGGTTTCATATACATGTAGTATAGGCATATTTATGGTTTCATATACATGTAGTATAGGCATATTTATGGTTTCATATACATGTAGTATAGGCATATTTATGGTTTCATATACATGTAGTATAGGCATATTTATGGTTTCATATACATGTAGTATAGGCATATTTATGGTTTCATATACATGTAGTATAGGCATATTTATGGTTTCATATACATGTAGTATAGGCATATTTATGGTTTCATATACATGTAGTATAGGCATATTTATGGTTTCATATACATGTAGTATAGGCATATTTATGGTTTCATATACATGTAGTATAGGCATATTTATGGTTTCATATACATGTAGTATAGGCATATTTATGGTTTCATATACATGTAGTATAGGCATATTTATGGTTTCATATACATGTAGTATAGGCATATACATGTAGTATCATATACATGTAGTATAGGCATATACATGTAGTATAGGCATATACATGTAGTATAGGCATATACATGTAGTATCATATACATGTAGTATAGGCATATTTAGCATCAACATGTGTGACATGTCCTGTAGAATAGTATTTTGATATTTGTTTGTAAATATTTTGTACTTTGTTCCAATAATTGATCAATTTTTATTATGTTTGCATTCCTACATTTTACTAATGTAATCTGAAATATTTTTAGATAAATGTCAAAACAACTCTTGGTTGACACTTAATCTGAGACAAGCTGTCAAGCTTTTAGCTACTTTCCTGCTCCCTTTGAAGTAATTGACTTTGATAATTAAAAGTATATATTGTAGGCACTAATGCAATTTAATCCAGAAGCCTGGGTGATTGAGCAAAGGTAGTGGGTGTGTTTAGGTGACTGAGCTGATAACTTATCACAAACAAATTTCCTTTATCTTTGTCTAATTGTCCAGTTGTGATTGGAACATATTGTTTAATCACATGTCAAGCCATATGTGCTAAAAGCTTACCAGGACCTACTTGCCTTGTTCGTGCCTCCACACCGTGCACGTCGGGAACAAGGCACAGCTCACAGCAGGAAATTGGATCACCTGTTCCGAAGTGACCAATCCACGCCGCTGACGCATACAGACGAGGACCCGCATCGACTCTTTTGAGTGTCTTGCACTTTCCTAGATCAGCGACAGCTAATACTGGGGCGCTGAAGAGGCGACGAGTGACTGGGTAGGAGAGGACGGCAGTCGTTTCGCGTGGATGGCGCACTCGTCGCCTCGAACTTTTTTTATCTGTCTCCAATGATGGGCGAGCGGTTGGAGACGGAGGGATGCGACCTCGACCCCGGATGCGTCAACGGGGTGGACAACAACGGAACAACCGAACCATTTTGCTGCTGTGAGCCGACTAATCGTGGAGGATGTGGCCCTAAAAAGTACCGAGAATATAACCACCTTGGACATGATGGCGGAGAGAGACACCAGTACCATAATCACCAGCACCATAATCTTCTAGAGCATAATCATCTTGGACTTAATCAACTTAGACACAACCAACAAGGAATAACTATCGAGTAACATAATCATCTTGGACCGAAATCTTCACGGGAATCTACAACTTCAATCTTCAATCTACACCACTCTACAAGACACCGACGACACAACAATCATCGAATAATCGACGGTGCGAAAGCACGTTAGCTCGCCCATATGGTTTACCGGTGGCGAGGGTAAATAAACTGAATCAACAACGACCTACTTGCATAAAAACCAAGACGATAGTTAAAGCAAGTCACAACATCAGTGACTGTACAAAATAAAGTAACGGATATTTCTTAACTATCGTCTTGCGTTTATATAGGTAAGTTCACTTTCATTTTATCTTCATTTTTCTAGAACTTGTTTTTCAAATAATTTTACAAAGTAATTAAAGCTTAGCTGTCCGTTATTCTCGGCATTTTTGTAAATAGATTTAAATTTGATTTTGGTTTTGATTTCATGCATTATTGTTTAACTTTTAAAACATTGACATTCTCGAACATTATTGTTTTTAAATTCAAAACCAGTTGTCACGTGCGTAAGTCTAAAAAGCAATTATTAAAATGAACAATGCTCATGGAACGGAATTTTCCCTCGGTACATTTCACATGCAAACGAGTGCTCAAATTAAATAGCTGTTCCCCAAAAATATAGTATTTTATTTGTCATTTACTGATAGGCTAATATCCCCATAAATGATTGATAGCGTTAATAGTCTTTTAAGTGTTTCAAGAATTATTGATATTAACTGATTGATATATTGATAATGAATATTTGCTTTGTTTGAACTTGTATAGTATGTAGTTATTAAAATGATGATTATTCTGCAACTCTGTCGATTGTGTATCTTTCGACACATTGCTCACTTGTATATATACATTAACTATGCATTGAAATTGTATTACATTAATATTGATACACATTGTGCATATGTTATTGTACACAACATCAGTGACTGTACAAAATAAAGTAACGGATATTTCTTAACTATCGTCTTGCGTTTATATAGATACGGGTAAAGAAATACACCACAGCTTACGACGACATACACCACACAACGATTACGACGTGACACACATACACGCTACGCCCTACGGTGTAACACATTCAACACCAAGTAACTGACATGGACTGGTGCATCATATTAACCCATTCAACACCAAGTAGCTGACATGGACTGGTGCATCATATTAACCCATTCAACACCAAGTAGCTGACATGGACTGGTGCATCATATTAACCCATTCAACACCAAGTAGGACATGGACTGGTGCATCATATTAACCCATTCAACACCAAGTAACTGACATGGACTGGTGCATCATATTAACCCATTCAACACCAAGTAACTGACATGGACTGGTGCATCATATTAACCCATTCAACACCAAGTAACTGACATGGACTGGTGCATCATATTAACCCATTCAACACCAAGTAACTGACATGGACTGGTGCATCATATTAACCCATTCAACACCAAGTAACTGACATGGACTGGTGCATTCAACACCAAGTAACTGACATGGACTGGTGCATCATATTAACCCATTCAACACCAAGTAACTGACATGGACTGGTGCATCATATTAACCCATTCAACACCAAGTAGCTGACATGGACTGGTGCATCATATTAACCCATTCAACACCAAGTAACTGACATGGACTGGTGCATCATATTAACCCATTCAACACCAAGTAACTGACATGGACTGGTGCATCATATTAACCCATTCAACACCAAGTAACTGACATGGACTGGTGCATCATATTTTTAGACCAATAAATTAAGAAAAGAAAATTACATTTGGACGAGTTCATTTATCTAAATGGGTCATTTTTACAGTTTACCTAATAACCCCTTTCCTGGGCAGGCTCCAGCGGTTAATCAGTACTTGGTGCACCGACGTCCGCATGAAACTGCCAACTTTTTCATATAAAGAGACACGGTCTGAGTGGAGCTCAAACCCGTAATCATCAGTGATGATAGGTTACAGTGGTATACAAGTCAGCGACCTTAATCACGCAGAGCAGATTATTTTGCTGTGTGTAATTCGACATCTTAACATGTTTATCCATGCATGCACAGATCTGTATACAATATACACATTAAGTATGGTAAAACAATACAATAGATCTGTCAAACTTGTCTCCTATTTCTGGACCTGTTCCAACAATTCAATATGTCATGTAATAAGGACTCACAAAACTGGATCAGCTTTGTACAAAACTGGATCAGCTTTGTACATCTTCTAGAAACTTACACTATAAATAAACTTCCAACTTTGAATGATCAAAGATCGGCCACATCCATTTCAGAGGGGTGGAAGCTTTCGTATAACATGGGGCATTTATTATTATAATAACATTAGTATAATAACATATAAACATCGCAAAGTCAATGAACAGGATATGTGGCCGAACGGCAACGACTGAGGAATACAGATAAAATATCTTGTGATATAGTTTGTAGTTGCGAGTTCAAATCTCACTGGGTGTATTATTACTTTTTTAAATAATTAATAACAGTGATTGGCAGCTTGGATATTTCATAAAGAAATGCCTCATATTATGTTATGTTATATTTCGGGTTTTACGCCTGCATCAGCACCATTTTGGGCTATATCGCCGGCGGGCAGTTTACCTAACAACACCTTTCCTGGGCAGGCTGCAGCGGTTAACCAGTACTTGGCAGACCTTCTTAAATTATACTTTTAACTACTCATACTTTTAACTTCTTTGCGGTTTTGACGCGCAACATGTCTACGTCCCCGCGAGGGGTTCGACATTAGCGGAAGATAGATAGATATATAGGACAGGAGTTTTCTTCATACTGTAAATTTTACCTCAATAAGTGGGATTATTGAGATAGTCGCCTTATCACCAATAATATGTCCCCTGTTTGAAGCGCCTGAATGTACAGATAAAACTATATACAGGTTGCCAAACGGTCTAGTAGGTAGAAGTGACAGCTGCTGTTCTAACAGCTGCCGTGAATCCCTCTAGACTTGTCATAAGGTGTAAGAGCAGAGAATGACTATAAACAATCTTTGAGTGCTGGAAGTCTTGATAGTGCAGTGGAAGCGTGTCAAGTGTGAAAGGCTGTTATGATTATATCCTTAGGCAAGGCACTTAAATTTCACAGTGCCTCTTCTCTCTCCCTCATGGCGATGGATTCCATCTCTCCGGCGATGGATTCCATCTCTCCCTCATGGCGATGGATTCCATCTCTCCCTCATGGCGATGGATTCCATCTCTCCCTCATGGCGATGTATTCCATCTCTCCCTCATGGCGATGGATTCCATCAGGAATGAAGTCTAGAGAGCAAATTATATAATATTGTAAGAACTTGTTTCGCAATCAAGTTGAAATTAATTAACCTATACTCGGCGTATTCCTATGCTCGGCGTATTTAAATATTTATATAGTTCCAAGTTATTTTCGCTGACAGAGTTGAAGCATGGTTCAATAGCAAATATTTAGACTTGAAAATGTGACATTTTACTATCAAGGCATTTTTCAAAATAGCACCAAAAAAAATTATGTACAGGTCTTATATATAGGACTATGTGTATCGGTAGCCACGATGAAACTGTCACGTGTCAAAGAAGGAGATCAATTATTAAGTAGGTTATTTTCAGTTGATGTCAAGCCATATGCAAAGTCCTCATTCATCTCGTGAACACTGACACAATATTGCGATGGGCCAAACACGACTCCATACTTCCTATAGTATAGTAAACAGGTAAACGTGACTTGGCTTTCACTCTGTATTTAGATCGTTTTTGAAGAATAGAGTGTCAAAATACAATTTTAGACCAAATGTATATTTTTCTTCTTGCTTTACATAATTAATGACAATACTAAAGTTGACAACATTTCAAATGAACAGATATTTGCAAAATAAAACATGATACAACTCAAAACTTACATTTGTAGCCATCTTGTTTTGTTGATTTATCGTTTATGACAAAGTATATACTCGGCCTGTTCCGGACGTCGAGAGGTACGGCCTCCTCGATCGGAACGTCAAGAGACCTGTCTGTATGTAGTTATATACTTATATAAGACCTCTACATACATTGTTTTCGATCTGTTATTTCGAGAAATGCCATGATAGTTAAATACATGTATTACATTTTTCA
Organism: Archivesica marissinica; assembly: GCA_014843695.1. NCBI lineage: Eukaryota > Metazoa > Mollusca > Bivalvia > Venerida > Vesicomyidae > Archivesica > Archivesica marissinica. The sequence continues at coordinate 90,064,408 of CM026404.1, forward strand.
AGTTTAACTATTTGGAATAGTCTACAGGACGAGCTCTGTCTTATAGTTAAATTATTGCCTGGATACATTTATGTTCACAAATATTAGTTTTTTGTGACTACGAATCTTCTTTATGGTTTTGCAGCAAGTACTGATATCCAGATCTCCCGTCGGCTCTTCGACCACTACAGCCTCATCTACCGGAAGATCAAGTGTACATTGACTCTGCCAAGCTCTAGGACGACATGGGCAAGCTGCAATAGTGGGAACGAGACTGGCTGATGTAATTCATCTTGAAGATGATTGTTATATAGTTATATTAGTTTTACCAATTACGTCATTGATTTACTAGGTTAATACAAGTGCATTGGTCTACCTACAAAAATTAGTTATGTTTTAACATTTTTCATCATTTATCTTATAAATAAATTTAAATAAACATGCATATTTACTATCAGTGATTCTACTTTTATAGCTATTGTACAATTGCTACCATTATTTTATATTAATGTTATATAGTTGGTTCAAAAGTCTCACACAGAGCTTGTGTTGTACTGTTGGTATCTTGCCGACTCAAAATAAAATGTATCTTATCTTATCGTCAACCTCTCAAAGTGCGAAGTCCTCCGAATGACATGACAGCGGAACCCAAATCAAATCAAATCGTATGTATTGTTGGCATGGTACATGTCCACATATACAATCAACATAAGCTAGCTATGTATAACCCAATCCACGCTGACTACACTATCCACAGGCACAGCACAGCCATAGCCAAACCAGGTTGACAGGTTGATACGTGAGAAGCAATTAGTCGATGCAACGAGCAAGGTAATTATAACATCGGGACATGCATCTGATTCGCCATGTGTATTAGATATAACCGAAAATGTATGGAATTGATCGGTATTATACAGTACAGAGACGGGCAGCATACTACAATAAATCTACAAACTGACTGAATCTTGTGACCATGATTAGTTTTACCACGAAGCAAGAAACCAAGACTTAATACGAAGTGCAACATCATATTGTGTCCGTATTATTTCATGCAATTCAGTCCATTTTGCTGTAATAATTTAATCAATACTGTTAGATTAACATTTTGGTACCTAAGCCGTTTCATCCATAATGCTTTCAAACTGGCAACTGCTAAATTTTACAATGCACTGATAAAATCGGAGATTTTTTTGCCAGCATTAAACTTAGCAGACATTATTTCAGAGATACATATACATATAATATAAGTTATTCAATTAATACTGAGAGGATATTGGCAGAGACAGTGGCTAAACTATCATTAAGTGAGACAGAGCGCATTGGAGATTAAAAACAGTAATTAGTGTTATATGAGTGGTACAGTGGTTGGCCTCTCAGTAATATTGGTTAAGCTGGGGGTGGACGGTACATAATTGGGAAGGCCATTCCAAAAATCTATTGTTCGGGGGGGTATATTGTACTGGATTCGAGACTGTGTAATTAAGTAGTTCAGGTTCCTTGTTTGCAACGTTGGCAATTGAACGATTAATAAGAGTATTGACCGCGCCTGCTGTTAAAACTGGCTAAAGCCGGTCGATCCTTGTTAATACTCGTCGATTGAAAAGTTTGCTCTAAGATTCCTTACAGTGCTCCTTAAGTTACCGTATTTCCAACGTGTTAGTAGTTCTTGAAGTTGACATAACATTTTGATCATATAAAAGGATATTTGGATTTACTAAATTATACCGTGCAGGGCTAAAACAATGCAATTTTTTAAATTACCAATCCAAATTATTTGTTCAGTGGCAGGGGCCTAACGTACTTGTGTTTTGATAGCAACATTGACACATAATGACACAGTGAGTGAACACGATTTTAACCAGTAATGATTTAGTGTTGATTTTAGTAAAAACCAATCAATCAATATTGACCACCTTTGACAACAAAAAACTAGCCTGGGAACAGGCGTCGATATATTTTGCCTGGTCAGTAAAATAAATATATTTTAACACCGATACCATTAACCCATTTCATTCTGGATACATGTTAAGGCTTTTGCAAACAACATAGATCCAGATCAGCCACAGCGTGACGCTGCATGCTGATCAGTATCTATGTTGTTTGCTACATAGCCACGTGTCTTAACAAGATATATGAATAGCAAACAGCATAGAGCCTGACCAGATGACAAGTTCCGTGGCAGCATATCTGACTCTATGTTATTTGCAAATACTGTTTGCACGGTATACAGAATAAAATGAGTTAATTGGGCCGTATTGAGTTTCTGATAATATCAATGCCATTTTGCCAGAAGTTAAAAATAGATTGACTGGATACTAGGCTAACAAAACACATATCCTATTGGGGTTTTTTTATTATTTATTTTTTTACGTTTATTTATCGTCGCTACCGGTTGCCCATATGAGCGACGCCTCCTGAAGAGATTAGTTATTTTAGATGTTGAAGGATAGTGCAATGATACAGACAGAGACCCATTCCAGAATCTCCTCTGGTTCTTTTACGTGCACGGTGTAAAGCACCGACACGAGACCTCGGTTTAACGTCCCATCTGAAAGACTGTTAATTTTATTAGGGTCAGACGGGGGATCGAACCTGCGATCCCTGGATTACCAGTCCAGCGTGTTACCACTATTGGGTATGAAGATCAAGTACTATTATAGTTTGGGAACAGGCGTTGGTATATTTGGGCTGGTCAGTCATATAAATATATTTTGACTCCGAGACAATTAATTGGGCCGATAATATCAACGTCATTTTGCCAGAAGTAAATTAATTGTAACCCATGTCAAAAGTAGTTTTTCCATGTCAAAATAAATATAATCAATCAATACATTCTTAATATAAGAGTAACAACATGTTCAATCCAATCAATAAAACTATTATATAATAGTGATCACTACATTGTAACTGCTAACAATTAATTATGTTCATCCTCTATTCCGTAAATTGAATCATCATTATTATAATACTACATGTCAATCGATTTATGTGAATATATGAATGTAAAATCTATTGTATTACGTGACCAATATGTAATTGTATATTTGTATGTTTATGACGATGTACCATGTACAAGTCTTAAAATAAACATCTGTTCTGTTCTGTTCTGTTCTGTAAACACAGACAATACAACAACATAATCTCCAAGTATGGGTACAATGATATGCATTGATGAGCAGGAGTTGTCAGATTTTGATTGGCTGGGTTGAAGTTGCACACTTCTTGTGTATTGTGTAACGTTTGTACTACACATTTAACTGGGCACTTGTCAACAGATAGTGGAACAGTGATGTCCATAACTTGAGATGGATCTGTCTAAATTAACTGTGGTTCTGACCTTTCCACGAACCTCTCTCCCTCACTGATGTTTAAAATAAACACACCAAGAAGCCTAAAGATTTGTCTAGTATATACCACAGGGATTCGGCACGTTTGGGGGTACTAGTATATATATTTAAGTACTTAAATATATATACTAGTACCCCCAAACGTGCCGAATCCCTATACTTAAATATATATATACTAGTACCCCCAAACGTGCCGAATCCCTGTGGTATACTTAAATATATATACTAGTACCCCCAAACGTGCCGAATCCCTGTGGTATATACAAGTTGGACTTAGTATTAATTTTTACGTAATACATATACTTATATAGAATTTTATTTCATACACTCGACAATAAACATAACTTTAATGCGCGCTACATGACCTTAGATGTCGATGCGCCGTAAAACACCATTCATTCATTCATTACAAGTTGGACAACGGCTAAATAATGAAAAATCGAAAAACTGGAACACATGCTAACTAATATTAGTCTCTATACCGTCCAAAGTTATAAACACACATCGTGGCACAATGCAGAGTATACAATGATGGACTAAAATCACAAAATCAATGTTGAAGTTAGTATTGACCACCAGTCAACCGGTAGGCCTATTGACCACTATGGGAGTATCAATTGACCATGGTGGGTCGACCGGCAAACTTTGCCTGTTGGTGTGTGATGTTGTAGTCGACACATTATATTAGTAATCATATCATACATGATTTCAAGATATACATTGAACCAAATTTCTAAACGGCCAATATATAAAATGCGATTTCAAGAGAGTGGTTATATGTATAAATTCTAAAATTGGCAACGGAGTTCTATACGCTATACTAAATCGATATCTAAAAAGAAAACATGTTTCTGGTGCCAGATTTGATCAAATGGAAAGAAGAGACCGATTTATATAAATCGGCACGAGGGCCACGTGCATAGCATGGTGAGTGTCCATTTTATATGTAGTATAATCCCTGTCTAGTACAGAATATAAAACACACAAAACATAGCGAGAATGAGCATTGAAGAACGCGGGCGAGCTGTTGGCATGCTGGATGCTGGTACTTCAATTAGGCAGGTAGGTACAAATTTGCGATGAAATTAACCAGTTGACCTCAATGTTGTCAAAAATCATCAAATGTTATATTCTTATACAGCCATCTTGAAAGTCCGATAACCAGAAATATCACTCTAGGAACTTCGGAGTTATGGCCCTTTTATTATCATTTCAGGTTTCTCTACATTTCAATAGACAGCATTCCACCATTCAGCAGCTATGGGCGAAGTTTAGACGTACCGGACGTGTAGCCGACATTCGACGACGCCCTAAAGGGAGGGTAACCACATGCAGACAGGACCGGTACATTATTGTTTCCCACTTACGGGACCGCTTCACCCCAGCTACCAGAACGGCAAGGGTCACTATTGGCACACATAACCGCCACATCCATGCACAAACTGTACGTAATCGTCAGCTTACGAGCCCGACGACCACGAAATGGTCCAATTCTAACCAGAGACCATAGACGGGCACGGTTAGCATGGGCTAGACGGCATTTCAGGTTTACGAGAGCGGACTGGTCTAATGTTATATTTGTGGATGAGTCAAGGTTTACACTCAGTGGGGCCGACGGACGCGTCCGAGCATACCGCCGTCGGGGCGAGCGAAACAGCGCAAACTGTGTATTACAGGTCAATAAGTACGTAGGCGGCTCATTGATGGACTGGGCTGGCGTGTCAATGCATACTAGGACACCCATTGTACAAATTCGAGATAACTTAAATGCCAGAAAATATCAAAACGATATCCTACAACCCGTCCTTGTACCGCATGTTAATGGCAATCGTGGTATGATTTTGGCACAAGACAACGCACCCTGCCATGTTGCCAGGAACACTCGGGCTGCTAACAACGTGCAAATTCTTCCACGGCCGGCGAAAAGCCCCGATTTGAACCCCATAGAACATGTATGGGACCTGTTGAAAAGTAAGGTCAGAGCCCAACCACAGCAACTTAACATGCGTGAATTAGAGCGTGACATAATGCAGACATGGGCAACAATTCCGCAACGCTATCTCCAAAGATACATTGTATCGAGGTGTCGTGCCGTTATTGACGCAGAAGGGAGACATACGAGTTATTGAAATACCATAATAGCGATGTTTTCAGATTTGTGACTTTTTGTTATGAGGGTGACCTTATTGTTTTCATTGTTACGTTTTAGCCGCTTTTTTAATTTTAGTGAATTGTTGTATAAACATATGGAATAAAATGTATTAAATGATGATATGATTATTGATATTGTATGATTATAGGTTTTTCCCAAATACTGTAAAAAAACAGGTGGCCGTTTAGAAATTTGGTTCAGTGTAGAGCTATTACAAGTATTAGGGAGATATAAATTGATCATGTCGGTCGACCGGAAAACGTTGCTTGTTGGTGTTAGGGGGTTGTAGTCGACACATTATATCCGTAATCATATCAAACATGGATATGCTAAGCCATGACGTCAGGCTATAGCTATTAGTGAGGCTTTCTTTGAAGATATGTCAAGGGAGGAACCAGCCAATGAAACCATATGTCTCGTCAACCGGAACCGACTGATTTGCTCTAGATATAGGTAAGCCTTTTTTCTCAACCACCCAACTCGCTCGCCCATATGGTTCGCCGGTGGCGAGGGTAAATAAGCTCAATCATCATCATCAACCGCCCAACTGAATAATGACATCAACCACGAGTTTTGAACCTAACCCTAACACTGGGCGGTGCAAGTGATGAAGGCGCTTTATGCGTGGTTGATACTATATTCTGATCGGCTGGTTGAGATAAAGATTTTACGCTAGAGAGATAACTACCCTACCAATCGACCGGAACCGATATTATCTTTTTGTCAAAATAAACCATGCATATATTTACTTAGTGCCACATATGCAACAGTTATACAATAATTATACATATGATCAACGTTTTGTTTATTTGATCTTCATGTGTTAGTAATTTGTAAGAATGTTAGGTATAAATTGAATTTCCGGGCCTAGCCTTTGTAAATTAATTACCAATTAAAAGTGAATCGGTGCTCGGACAAACCGAGGCTGTGGCTAACCGCAACTCTATTGGACACGTAGCGATTAATCAGTGTTATTTTACGAAGGATATTTAATACAATATGTCCGAGAAAGTGTCAAGTATTCCTGTAAAAAGGAAAATAAATACATCCAGTAGTTCTTCTCATGACAAAAGACTTAATGAGAAACATTCACCAGCACACCAAATGTCAAAATCTGAAAAGTGTAATAAAAAACCTCAAGTAACTGACATGACAGAAACAAAATCAAACACATCTGAACTTACAAACAATGCTAAGGATACTAAAGACGTCACTGAGCTGACGTCGCAAAATGGGACAAAAGATTCTCTAGGAAATGGTGAAAGTACAACAAGCAATCCAGATATGGAGATTAGAGAGACGACAGTGTCGTCATTTCATTACAACAGTGATCAAACTCTGCTCTATTATATAGTCTTGGTTCTTATCACTTTATTGGCATTTGCAACTAGACTATACAAAATTGAAGTCCCATCATGGGTGTGGTAAGTACATGTAAATCAATTTCAAGATTTGTTTTCAGCTGCTCGCCATGGACGCACTGGGGTTCGGTGTGAAATTACGACACTGTATGGGTGTTGTATCTTAGCCGATGTACATGTAACCGTATTATGATCATGTTTTATGCGTCTGATCCAATGTCCAACTTGACATTATTCCTTAAAAAGATAAGGGTTGTTTAATGGACTTACCAATGTATTATAGTCTCTCATGAATCTATGGGAAATTTAATTTGAGCACACACTCTAATTAAAGAATGAATCACAGGATAATAATTTTCATCGGAGTATGAACTACATTTGCCGTGGTTAAAGTGTGTGGAGTCCGAAGGCATTCATACCCCATGAATACTATTAACCCGAGGTTCATTACTTATACATGTATGTATTTACATTAATTATTCTTTCCAATGACTTAAAGAAAAATATAGCACACTTCGTATTTAAAATGTATTTAGGCCATATTTGCGACTTACAATGTACCTTGTGTGGGTTCTGGTAAACAGATTATCCTTGGAACAGCGTAGATTGTAAGACACGCCTTTTTTTACGAGGAAAGCTGCCAAACACTGCAAATGCACATGACAGTAACTTCCAGGGTAATGTCTCGATTCGCCACAATCACGATTCGCCACATCTCGATTCGCCACAGAGTAAATACGATTCGCCACAGTTAAAACACGATTCGCCACAGTTTAAACATGATTCGCCACAGTATAAAAAAGCATGATTAAATTAATAAGAATATTAACAAAACATAAAAAATAAGCATTTATAAAATTTATATGAGCCGTATTTTCCTTTGTATAGATTCAATTCACGATACGTTTGTCAATTATTTAACACCTGTACATGTTAACCACCTGTGATATGTGTGTGTAATTATGCATCAGGTGTCTACTCAGTTAGACATTCTATTATTTCTAATGCAATTGTGAAATGTATCGTGACGAACAGTATACGTGGCGAATGGTCTGTGGAAGTAATTTTTAATTATGAAGTGAAAATAACAATAGAGATACATGTATACTACATGTAGTTTAATACATTTAATATAATGGCGGGGTTCGAACACATGACCATCAGTGATTATCGGTTACACTGGCATACAACTCAGCGACCTGTACCACTCGACCATGGAGACTTACGTGCATTAATTTACCTGTGTTTCCGCATTTTATGTGATGCCATCTCTAACAGTTGTCGCTGGTCACAGCTCGAGAATTCTTATAGATTCTTCCCAAACAAAAGATACACGGAGGAGCCGGCATCTTGACGTATTCACTTTTAGATTTGTATTGTATATAGATTCGTTTGGAATATGATATATAACTTGTGTGTTTTACGTTTATTTATCGTCGCTACCGGTTGTCCATATAAGCGACGCCTCCTGAAGATATTAGTCATTTTAGATTTTGGAGGATAGTGCAATGATACAGACAGAGACACATTCCAGAGTCTCCTCTGGTTCTTTTACATAACTCTGATCATCCACGTATTTATAGTAAACAGACGCGTGTCCTATATCACTCAATCGTTTCATTAATTATAATCAAACAAAAAATGTGTTAACCAGACCAATTGCACGTGTCGTATATTGCTCGATCGTTTCATTAATTATAATCAAACGATTAAATGTGTTAACCATACCAATTTCTCGGCGATTAACACAAACAAACACAGACAAATGATGATGATTGAGCTTATTTACCATCGCCTCCGGCGAACCATATGGGCGAGCGAACACAGACAAATTAATGGTGATGACAATTTATCACCAATGGCTGATTGCCACGGTAGCCCGAAAATAATTGCAATTAAGATATTTTGTTTATACTATCGTATATCGTAGTTTAACTGTGGTGAATCTACAACAACAACAACATTTATTGCATAAAACACATAACATGCTTATAGCAAATATACATAATACCAAAGTAGACATTCATGGAGAAGTCTTTAACAAAAATGCTTTTAATTGTGTAAATAAGTTTATCGTCTTAACAAATTTGCAAATTAAATAAATTTAGACAGTTTTACTGTAGCGAATCATGTTTAAACTGTGGCGAATCGTGTTTTAACTGTGGCGAATCGTGTTTTAACTGTGGTGAATCGTGTTTTAACTGTGGCGAATGGTGTTTACTCTGTGGCGAATTGAAATGTGGCGAATCGTGTTTGTGGCGAATCGAGAGTAATTCACTTCCAGGACGCATGTCACCTGCATATCATTAGTTAGGAAATTCATGCGAAAATGGATACAAACAGGGCATACATGTATACATTCATCGAATGAATGCAATAGTGTTGTAACTATTGTTTGATCCTGTCAACAATTTCCATGTATATATTCCACCTGAATTTATTTAACTAATTCTGCATAACATTATTTGTAAATCTAAATGTATATACGCATCTTACATGGGAGGGGTTACTACTGGATTATGCATTTTTGACAGATGTAAACAAACTGTTTTCAATTAAATTCTACGGAGTTATGATTAGATTGTGTGTGTCTTGTTCATGCCTCCACACCGTGCACGTCGGGAACAAAAGGCACAGCTCACAGCAGGAAATTGGATCACCTGTTCCGAAGTGACCAATCCACGCCGCTGACGCATACAGACGAGGACCCGCATCGACCCTTTTGAGTATCTTACACTTGCCTAGATCAGCGACAGCTAATACTGGGGCGCTGAAGAGGCGACGAGTGACTGGGTAGAAGAAGACGGCAGTCGTTTCGCGTTGATGGCGCACTTGTCGCCTCAAACTCTTTTATCTGTCTCCAACTACGGGCGAGCGGTTGGAGACGGAGGGATGCGACCTCGACCCCGGATGCGTCAACGGGGTGGACAACGACGGAACAACCGAACCATTTTGCTGCTGTGAGCCGACTAATCGTGGAGGATGTGGCCCTAAAAAGAACCGGGAATAAATAATCACCTTGGACATGATGGCGGAGAGAGACACCGGTACCATAATCACCAGCACCATAATCTTCTAGAGCATAATCATCTTGGACTTAATCAACTTAGACACAACCAACAAGGAATAACTATCGAGTAACATAATCATCTTGGACCGAAATCTTCACGGGAATCTACAACTTCAATCTTCAATCTACACCACTCTACAAGACACCGACGACACAACAATCATCGAATAATCGACGGTGCGAAAGCACGTTTGCTCGCCCATATGGTTTACCGGCGGCGAGGGTAAATAAATGGAATCATCATCATCATTAGATTTTGTATTCTGACATAAATAGTTCCGTAAAACATTGTAATACTTACCACATATCAGTATGAATCTCCTCGCTGGAACAGGTACATGTAGACTGCATGTTCATCTGCAATGCTAGAATTCAAATCTAAGCCCGAACCTTTAGTGTAACATGCAAATTTATTTTAGCTCGATTGCAAAACAAGTTCTTACAACTATATCACTCTCGAGACCTCATTCCTGATGGAATCCATCGCCACGAGGGAGAGAGAAGAGGCAACGTGGAATTAATTTAAATGCCTTGCCTAAGGGCACCATCGTAATGGCTCCAGCGTGGCTCAAACTCCAGACCTTTTGGCTTTTTGCACCTGAAGCGAACGCGCATCCACTGCACTATCTTCCACAAACCTTTGACCTATGCCACATTTTATAGCCGGAAGCTGAGCTTATCTTTCAGTGGGCATATCATCAAAACAATGGAATTTATTGCAGTAATCTGGAGAAGTATTAAATATAGTTGAGAATTTGTAGTGGTCAAGAATTGGTACCCTGAGACTAAAGGCAATTCAAAAATTGATTTTTGAGAACAAGTTTTCTGATTTTCCACACGTTTTAACATCTATAGTCCTATATATAAGACCTCTACATAATTATTTTCCCGATCTGTTATTTTGAAATATGCCTTGATAGTGAAATGTCACATTTTTCAAGTCTAAATATTTGGACTAGTTGTAACAGGGCAATACATACATTGTACATTTTTAATGCAACATCGTTCTTGCTAATTCCAGCTGGGACGAGACACATTTTGGCAAGATGGGAAGCTGGTACATCAATCATACATTTTTCTTTGATGTCCACCCGCCTCTTGGAAAGGTAAGATACATGAAGATCATATTTCTATGTTGAATGTTTAACTGGAAATACTGGGCAGAGTGCAGAGGACGTGTATTTAGTATTGGGTCTTGTATGTATGTATGTTCCTTTAATGTCAAACCCCTCACGGGGACTTAGACATGTTTTCCTGGGCAGGCTTAGTCGACCTAAGCGATTAACCAGTACTAAGCAATGTGTGTGAGGTGCCTTGCTCAATGACACTACATACGTGGCCTGACCGAGTATCGAACCCGGGACCGTTCGATTCCAAATCCGACGCTCTACCACTAACGCCACACAGTCTTGTACTAGTTCATGCCTGAAACATACGTTATTTCATCCATAAATTCAATGAACATAATTTTCCCACACATTCAGTCATTGTATGTATGTGAAAATCAAAATTACATTTTTCATTCTGTTACTGATGTAACCTGATACAACAAATGTTCTACTACATGTACAGGGTTCCCGCTGTCAGTCGCCTATGGCGCCAATTGTGACAAAAAACAAATATTGGCGCTATATTTTGTGAATTGGCCAAAATATTTGGCGCAACTTTTTTTAAAAAAATTGTCAAAAATACATGGCTTCAAATATTTATTTGTGAACTATATGGCTCTTAGTTGGCTCCAAGTTTTTTTAATTGGCACCAGTGTTTTTCAATTGGCGACAGAAGTGGCGCAGACAAACATTCAGATAAAGGGAGCCCTGTATTTTATTACTCTCCACCATAGAAACGTGGGGTAGCAGTTTTTTAGATGCATGTGTCTGTCTGTGTGTTAGAAGGATACCCGTCCAATTAGCGCAGTGGTTAGCGTGCTCGCTTTCCACCAATGCAACCTGGGTTCGATCCTCGTACCGGGAAGTATGCAAGATTGTACGATGGTCGCCAGATCGGACAGGTGGGTTTTCTCCGGGTATTCCAGTTTCCTCCCACACGAATGACCACATTTACGCTTTCATCCGCGCCAACGAGAGTGATTAATATAAGTTGTTAAAACTTGCTTCGCAATCGTTGTAAAATAAATAAAGTTGAAACGAGCAGGATACCTCTAAACAGATGAATTGTGATAAAACGTTGAACTTTGTGACTATTTACATTTTAGAGGGTTTGTTCACTAGGTAGTTATTCAGTTTTGGGAGAAATCAGTCACGGCATTGAGCATGGGATTGCATCTTTGCTATTCTCTAATACCAATTTTATATTTCATTAATTTTCACAGTTTGACAATTTGTTGAGTTGGTTGAACTATTATCTAGGTGTATTTATGTTGAGTTTGGTGAACTATTATCTAGGTGTATTTATGTTGAGTTTGGTGAACTATTATCTAGGTGTATTTATGTTGAGTTTGGTGAACTATTATCTAGGTGTATTTATGTTGAGTTTGGTGAACTATTATCTAGGTGTATTTATGTTGAGTTTGGTGAACTATTATCTAGGTGTATTTATGTTGAGTTTGGTGAACTATTAGTATTATCTAGGTGTATTTATGTTGAGTTTGGTGAACTATTAGTATTATCTAGGTGTATTTAGTGTCCCGTGAAAATGTTGAAAAGTGTGTTTGATTTTCAAGTAAACTAGTGTTTGATTTTCCAGTAAACAACATGTAGTTTGAAATTGGCCATTTTCATGATCCTTATATTGTTGTGATTCCAGATGATGATTGGTTTATCTGGTTATTTGACCGGATACAATGGCACGTTTGGTTTTCTCAAACCGGGTGACGATTATCAAGATTGGACACAGTTTGTCGGCATGAGGGTGGTAGGTTTACGTTTCACTTCCTCTTATTTTCTGTTTGATGCACATTGTGGGAGTTTGTAGACGTATAGGACATTTCCATTGCTTATTACAGACGGATCTGTAGTCTAGTGGGTAACACGCTGGACAGTCATCCAGGGATTGCAGGTTCGATCCCCTGTCTGACCCTAATAAAAATAAGTCTTTCAGATGGGACTTTAAACCACCGAGGTCTTGTGTTGGTGCTTACACTGTGCACGTAAAAGAACCAGATGATACTCTGGAATGGGTCTCTGTCTGTATCATTGCACTATCCTCCAAAAATCTAAAATCACTAATCTCTTCAGGAGGCATCGCTCATATGGGCAACCGGTAGCGACGATAAATAAACGTAAAACACACACTATAAAATAATGTGTGTTTTACGTTTATTTATCGTCGCTACCGGTTGCCCATATGAGCGATGCGTCGGGCAACTATTGCCTCCTGAAGAGATTGGTCATTTTAGATTTTGGCGGATAGTGCAATGATACATACAAGAGATCCCTCTGGTTCTTTTATGTGTATATTGTATATGTACATGTAGTGTCTATTTCCTATTATTTCCATATTATTTATTCAGATATGAAGTATATAATTATGAAGATCTACCAGTAAATGAACTTGTTTTACTACCATATTTGAATATTTTACAATTAGCGTTTAGCAAATCCCTTGAATACAGGACCTTTTAATTTTAGCAATATCAAAAAAATCTGCATACATGTACAGGTTTATGAGTATATACATGTAGGACAGTGTAAGGTGATTGCGGAAAGATCCCCGAAGCAACGTAGCTGTTACTACATGTACAGTATATGTATTTATGAGAGATACGTGTACTTGTGGCCATTACTACCTCTTTGGTAGTAAAATACTTCACAAACCACAGTATTCTGTACCACCTGAAGCATGGTTTTTGGGAAAATAGGTCATGTGACCCAATTAGTAATGCTGGACTTGCTAGTCAATGACATGGTTACCTCAGTCTACAATAAGCAAATAAACGTAAAACAGACGGTCTGTAGCTCAGTGGTAACACGCTGGACTGGTAATCCAGGATTCGCAGGTTCGATCCCCTGTCTGACCCTAATAAAATTAACAGTCTTTCAGATGGGACTTTAAACCAAGGTCTCGTGTTGGTGCTTTACACTGTGCACGTAAAAGAACCAGAGAAGACTCTGGAATGGGTCTCTGTCTGTATCATTGCACTGTCCTCCAAAAATCTAAAATTACTTTAGAATCTCTTCAGGAGGCGTCGCTCATATTGACAACCGGTAGCGACGATAAATAAACGTGATACACACACAAAACGTAAAACACACAATAAGCAACAAGTTGATCTTATCCTTGTAGATTTCAGTAAAGCTTTCAATAAGGTCAATCATGAGAAAGTACTACTAAACATGCATGACTATAGAGTCAGAGGTCAAACATTAAGGTGGATTAAGAGTTTTCTAGATAATAGACTCCAGTCAGTTGTTCTTAACCCATTTGATTCTGGATACCGTTCAAACAGTATTTGCAAAGAAGATAGAGCCAGATCAGCCACGGTGTAACGTGCCGTCTGATCAGGCTCTGCTGTTTGCTATTCAGATGATCTTGCTAAGGCACTTGGTTATCTAGCAAACAACATAGATCCTGATTAGCATACAGCATCACGCTGCGGCTGATCTGGATCTATGTTGTTTGCAAAAGCCTTTAAATGTATCCAGAATGAAATGGGTTAATGGTATTAGTCCAGAAGCCATTCCTGTGACTTCTGGAGTCCCACAGGGATCTATTCTTGGGTCCCTACTATTCCTAGCCATTATAGTCAGTTCAAAAGCTCACTCAGAGCTTGTGTTGTACTGTTGATATCTTGCCGACTCAAAAAATATAATTGATCTCATCTTATATAAACGACCTCCCACAAAAAGTCTGTATCTTTGCAGATGATACTGTAGTTTATCTATCACTGACATCTGCAAATGAGTTGATGACACTCCAAAATTTCTCCTCATTTTGTAGGTCTAGCTTTAACCCGGTCTATATTCTATAGAATTATCCCACATCACATTATAAGCATACAGTCAAACCTGTGTTAGTGGTCACCTCTATTAAGCAGCCAACCTGTATTAAGCAGCCAGTTTCCAGATTCCCAATATGTTGTTTTATTATACATTTTACCTTTATTAAGCAGTCACCTGTGCTAAACAGCTACTTTCCGTGATTCCCTTGGCTGGCTGCTTAACACATGTTTAACTGTATATGGGTATTATGAATGTTCTCCGTTTGTCTGTCCATCCGTCCATCACAAAGTCAACATGACATGTCCTCTCTATACCTCCATCGAGTGGTTATGGTCGCTGACTTGTATACAAATAAATAGGCACAACTGTGAGATATAATGGTAAATCTGTACCATAAATCGTGTTATTCAGGATACACTAGTTGTATTACGCATGGATGTCGACCCTATTTACATTGTTTTGTTATGTAAACAAACCGCATATACAACATTGAAATACTCAGTTTTTGAGGCAAATATTTTGAAAAAAATTATGCCATATAATAGGAAAATACATTCTGTAGAAATTTGTGTTTTCACTGATGTAGTGTCGCTTTAAATATTCAGGATGGCAACGCGTAACAAATTTGATACTCGAGTACTGTTTGTTTGTTTACTGATGTGTCGATATATGTGAAAACAGTGGTGGCATTGAGATTCACTTCTGTTGGTGAAATGGCTAATATATAGTTCTTGTATATTATACAGGTGTGTGCGTGCTTTGGGGCAAGTCTCGTCCCATTTGTGTATATGTCCACATGGTTGTTGTGTAAATCCATAATGGCAGCACTGTTTGCATCAACATTCGTTCTCTTCGGTAAGTGATGAAAAAGATATATACCGGTTCTTATAGGACTTTATCAGTGAAAGAGATTTAAATGTGTAACCCAGGTGAGAAATACATACAGCCTGACTCGAACCCGGTGCCTCTTGCATACAGGGCAATTGCTGACTAAGCTATCAGGGCTGCCTTCATTATCATCTCAAATACACACCGATACAGATATATGAGCCTTGCTGTGACAAATCCAAATCGCCAAGACTCTTAAATCCACATTGCCTCTCTCTCTCATTGCAATGGAATGATGTTATTTATACAAATTTATTTCAGCTCTTACAACAACTTATATTAATCACTCTCGAGACCTCATTCCTGATGGAATCCATCACCAAGGGGCAACATGGAATTTAAATGCCTTGCCTAAGTGCACCATTGTAACGGCTCCAATGGGGCTCAAACTCCAGGTCTATCACGACTACCACGAATGAGGTCTCAAGGGCGATTAAAATAATATTGCAAGAAGTGTTTCGCAATCATACTAAGCTAAATTTGTATCAACTATCTTAATGTCATCTGTAGTTCTAGACGTACGATCTGCTACCAATATACTTGATACATGTATATATGTAATTATTCACTATGTAACTTATGCTTCGGGGTTGGGGTATATATAGAGGAAACTGGTTCAGTATTTCATACCCTTTTAATCGACTTATACTAAAAACCAGCTACATGGTTGGACTGACCATAAATACACCATGGAGTAGATATCGACTTGCGTCGGTCGGATACAGACACCTACTCTCAGTCTAATACGGCCCTTCTACGGCCCTGCGCAAGGAGATATGAATTACGATTGTGAAGCAAGTTCTAACAACTTATATTAATCACTCTCGTTGGCGCGGATGAAAGCGTATATGTCATTCGTGTGGGAGGAAACCGGAGTTCCCGTAGAAAACCCATCTGTCCGATCTGGCGACCACCGTACCATCTCACATACTCCCAGGTCCGAGGATCAAACCCAGGTTGCATTGGTTAGAAGCGAGCGCGCTAACCACTGCGCTAATCGGACAGCCTTGATTGGTCAATATAATGACCAGTGTATATACCATAATGCAATAGATGCCAAACATACGTTATACAACTTTCTCAATCATACCACTCTCTCGTAACTGACGCTAACAATCACTCACTCAACTATTATCACTCTTATGCATCTGATACACCCAAATTCCGCTACGTTTCAATTATATTGTGACCGCCTCCGTGGTCGAGTGCTTAAGGTCACTGACTTGTATACCACTGTAACCTATCATCACTGATGGGCACGGGTTCGAGCCCCGCTCAGGCCGTGTCTCATTTATATGAAAAAGTTGGCAGTTTCTTACGGAGGTTGGTGCACCCAAGTACTGGTTAACCGCTGGAGCCTGCCCAGTAAAGGTGTTGTTAGGTCAACTGCCCGCCGGCGATATAGCCCAAAATGGTGCTGATGCAGGCGTAAATCCCGAAATATAAATATATTCAATTATATTATGCATGCTTTTAGATGTTGGAATTAATACATTGACGAGGTACATCTTACTCGATCCTATTCTCATGTTCTTCATCATGGCAGCTACATACACTCTACTCAAGTTCCTGTCTTATAGAGAAAGGTAAGCAACCTACATACATACTGATAGGGAGTAAACTCAGTTGGTTTGAGGAGGTCGGTGGTTCTACCTGTGTGTCCTTCCATGCTTGAAATATTGCTCGAAGTGCTCCTCCACCAATAACGTCTGGAGAGTCTCTTTGTGACATTAAACCCAAACGCCAACAAACAAATAACAAGTAGAATAACCAATGGATAACCAGTAGGCATATCTACCTCCATAGTTTTTAACAACTTATATTAATCACTCTCGTTGGCGCGGATGAAAACGTATATGTGGTCATTCGTGTGGGAGGAAACCGGAGTACCCGGAGAAAACCCACCTGTCCGATCTGGCGACTACCTCCATAACTGTTACTGGAAATGTTTATGCTTATACAGTCTACATCTGTTATGTCAGATCGGTTATGTCGAATTCTCCAGTTATCTCGAAGTCGGATGAAAGTCCCGTTTCAGACACTTTCATTATACATATAACTGGCTCCGTTTATATTGAATTTCGTTATGTCAAACTTTGGTTATGTCAAAGTATTTTGTTCGGTCCGACGGAATTCGAGATAACTGATGTAGACTGTATCTATATTATTTTGAAAATTTTATTTCTGGTGTTTTTGGTGGTTTGACTACAGGGTTATTCTAGAGTGGAAAAAAGGGCAGGGTAGGTCAAGAAATGGGCAGGGTTGGTCAAGAAATGGGCAGGGTTGGTCAAATGGTCAAGAAATGGGCAGGTCAGAAATGGGCAGGGTTGGTCAAGAAATGGGCAGGGTTGGTCAAGAAATGGGCAGGGTTGGTCAAGAAATGGGCAGGGTGGGTCAAGAAATGGGCAGGGTGGGTTAAGAAATGGTCAGGGTGGGTCATGAAATGGGCAGGGTGGGTCATGAAATGGGCAGGGTGGGTCAAGAAATGGGCATGGTTGGTCAGAAATGGGCAGGGTTGGCCAGAAATGGGCAGGGTGGGTCTAGAAGAATTTGCTAAATACGGTAAACGATCAAAGAGGCAGTAAGGCAGTACAGGTTTGTGAAAAGGGCAGATAAGTTCTAAGTTGTATTGATCTATAGACACCTGTCGAGGCTTGTATAATCAAAACAGGTGGGGAAATGGGTAATATGTATTTGTCAGCATCAGACCAGATGATGGATGTCGACGCAGATTGCTACAAATAATTAACGGCTGGAAGATAGTACTTAATGAGAATAAATCTGTAACTTAGTAAATAAATTCGCATTTGCAAACACCATTGATCCAGATCAGCCATGGCATATCGCAGTGTCTGATCAGGATCTATGTTGTTTGCTATTCAGCCAAATGTTTTAACTACACTATCCGAATAGCAAACAGCATAGAGCCTGATCAGACGGCACATTCTGTGCCGTGCTGTCTGATCTGGGTCTGTGCTGTTTGGAAAAGTGATTTTATCTGCCGCTAGCATGCAAAGGGTTAATGGCCCTTTCAAAAGCATCCGACTGTCTACCTCACTATCTTCCTCCATCCAATGTGAAATATTAATAGTGTGTCTGAAAAGGAAAATGTGAAAAGAAATTTACAAATACATAGACAAAGACTATGATACTGTTTTAGAGCTGTATCATTTTCTAGATATACATTTATATATCATAAATATATCTGTTTATATATGAGTCGCATGTTTGAAAGTATTTTAGGCTTGGTGAACATTAAATACTTAATAATTAGTATGAACTTTTAATGATAAAATATAAATGTTAACTATTTACCTTGGGCTATATGTGATATTAAAATTCCGTACAAAGGTTGACGTGTCGTTTTAGATATATTCATCTGTATACTAGTACACATACGTTTGTTAAATACAGCAAGGAGGAAACTGTTTGGTGAAAATTCATTAGAAACGCCATAAAAATGTAAAGATAAATGTAACCACTATGTTGCCTGTAGCCTGGGTTCCGGTCTGTCGATTTTTCACTTTTAACTTCTGGCAAAATGACATGATCAGAAACTCAATACAGCCCAATTAATGGTCTCGGTGTTAAAATATATTTATTTGACTGACCAGGCAAAATATATCGACGCGTGTTCCTGGGCAATGTTGCACATACAAAAGTACTTTATGGATCTAAGGATGGTGTGAAACATTGTAAAACAGACGTGTCCCTTAGAGATGGGACTTCTATAATGGTTAAACTGAAATTAACTAATGTACCACTTTAAACAATTTAAAGATATAAGTCTGATTTAAAGACCAATATATTTAACATTATAAGTGATACAGTTTCCAACAACCCTCCTACATTGTATATATCGCTAAAATATTCAACATTTACACAAACAGAATTAACAAATGTCCAAACTCTGGGAGGGGACACCACTCCTGCAATGTCCCCATTAATCCCGCCGTTTTAGTTGCTCAAACATTTTTCAGCTCAGTTTGGGCCCTGATGCATTTCATCATTGTTGCTTAACCCAGGGTTCCCGCTGTCGGTCGCCAATGCCTCCAATTGCGACAAAAAAAATACATTGGCGCTAAATTTTGTGAATTGGCGAAAATACTTGGTGCAATTTTTTTTTTTTGGTACATGTTTTGTCAAATACATGGCTTCAAATATTTATTTGTGAACTATATGGCTCCAAGATTTTTAAATTGGCTCCAGTGTTTTTTCAATTGGTGACAGAAGTGGCGCAGACAAACATTCAGACAGGGAACACTGTTAACCCTTTCCTTCATAGAGATTTAGGTTAATTTACTATTATATCTCCATACCATACAAACAGCCATTTAGCTATCATACAGTGGATAAGTAGTGGCCATATCTATCCCACCTACATAGATATTACTGGGACTACATGATATTCTGTCCTTTATTATGAACATTGGTTTGACTACTACATTGTCAATGTATGTCATATTGGTAATGGTGTCAAGAGGTGCTTCTATGAGGGAAAGGGTCAATGTATGTTGTATTGGTAATGGTGTCAATAGGTGCTTCTATGAGGGAAAGGGTCAATGTATGTCGTATTGGTAATGGTGTCAAGAGGCGCTTCTATGAGGGAAAGAGTTAATTATTCATTCTTGGTCATTTTTGAGGTTTTTTAAATAAATTTTCCTTGAAGTCCAACACGGACGAAACTTAAGATTTAATGTATTAATGTGATGGAATCAGCTGGGTGGGTGGGGAAAGCATACAGCATGCGACGTTCGACATTCTAGCCCATAATCGTTAGACATGGAGTTGGAGATGGGGTTGAAATGCCCATGGTCGAGTGTTATATGTTTGTTCACACTACTGCTGGAATCAATGCTATGTTCCATATATTCTATATATATGAAGCACATGTCGTTTTGCAGTGAGGATTACATGTATATCATATGGGAGGACAATTAGACATGTATATAAAGTATGAAATCTAAAAAAAGGTTTCTAAAATAAATGTTTATTATTTAATAATTATGATAATATGCTATGTAAAATATATATTATGAAAATAAAAAAATAATTTAAAAAAAACAACTTAAGATTTAATGGTGTGATAAGAACAATATCTGATAATCCTTCTGTTATTTCAGACCATTCTCATTGGGTTGGTGGTTTTGGATGTGTCTTACTGGTGTCTTCCTGGCCTCCGCAATGGCGTAAGTAGAAACCAGAGCAATTCCTACATTTACTGTTGCATACGGTCGACAAGTTAGTAAGTCTTGATGTGACTATAAACCAAGGTCTCGTGTATCAGTGCTATACATGGAGCATGTAAACGAACAAGGGATACTTCTGCAATTGGAGTGTCCTCTGTATCTTGCACTATCCTCCAATAAATAATATAACTACTATATTTCTGTAGGCATCAACCCGAGGATAGTTGACGTTGTGGATGGACAATCAATTGCACTGTGGGCTGGTTTTAAGTTTCAATTTTATTTATTTTACAACGATTGCGAAGCAAGTTTTAACAACTTATATTAATCACTCTCGTTGGCACGGATGAAAGCGTAAATGTGGTCATTCGTGTGCGAGGAAACTGGAGTACCCGGAGAAAACCCACCTGTCCGATCTGGTGACCACTGTACCATCTCACATTTTTCCCGGTCCGAGGATCGAACCCGGGTTGCATTGGTGAGAAGCGAGCATGCTAACCACTGCACTAATAGGACAGCCAGAAGGAAGCTGTCGGGTTTGACTTCAGAATGTCGGTGACTTTTCCAGTATGCCTTGTTCCTGTCTGAAACAATGTCCAGAAGGGCGCCAGTGTTTGTCTAACACTTCATTGTTCATTGTCTGGTATCTCTAAATCCTGTAACAAACAAAACGGGAACACAATATGCAAGCTGTGACATAAAATACTGGTATATGAACTTGCACTGTAATGATCTTTAGCACAGAGTACAGTCAAACCTGTGTTAGTGGTCACCTTTAATAAACAGTCAGCATGTATTCAGCATCAATTTTGTAATGAACTTTGAACTTTAACACGCAGTTGTATAGTAAATAGTTCAGACCAAATTATAGTGTACAGTCAAACCTGTGTTAGCGGTCACCTTTAATAAACAGCCAACATGTATTCAGCATCAATTTGCAAGACTCCCAATTTGCCAATTTGTTCAACATTTAACCTGCAATAAAGGGAAAGCGTCAACAGCGTTCTCATCACCTACAATGGATTAAGCATGTTTATACCTTTTCGCAATGTTTTCATAATACCGGTACTCATAAACCAAAATTTGAATCTTGTACACCAATTTAAAATTACTAAATTAGTGACAGAGCAGCGATTTTGTCCACCACCATTTCTGCTACCTGTGTGATGTCATCACAACAGTTTCCATATAATGTGATACAGTGTTCGCAATATAAATTTTGACAGATTCAGCAACATTTCTTTATAATCGCATTTTTATTCACAAAAATGTTTAATTTGTGTGGAATGGAGGCTGAGAATATTTATTTTCAACCTGTTGCAATATTACTTCGAACCAGGATAATACGGAAAACAAATTAAATACACTTGAAATCAGCCAACAGCACTTCGGAAGACGAATTCATTCTGGCGAGCGTCTTTGTAGCTCTACAAACTGCCTCACTATGCTCATAATTGATGAACATAGATATTGTCATGGGAATTATTTGACAGTCGGCACCCTTTAGGACAGATAATGCTTGATAGAACACGAGCACTTTGCAGCTCTAGTGTTGAATCCTGCCGTATTGAGTGTAGCCTATATCCAAATAATAGCTTACTCACGGGTGCTCACCGGACATGCTTAAAGTGACACTACATGATTAGTGAAAACGCAAATTTATACAGAATGTAATTTCCTATTATATGGTATAATTTTTTGTGACATAACAAAATAATGTAAACAGAGTCGACATACATGCGTAATACAACCTGTGTATCCCGAATAATGAGATTTATGGTACAGATTTAACGTTATATCTCACATTTGTGCCTATGCATATTTATTTGTAGACTAATTTTAGTTAAATTTATAATCTCTAAGCGACAATAACAAGCGTGGTTGACCGGTATATGAAATCCTACATTCACAAAGACATTATTTATTGATTCAATATTTGTGTTTGAATGTATTCGGAAGAATTTGTAGTAGCAATGCATACGTGAACAATGCATTTATTTGGCTTTTTGCGATGTAATGTTGCTTTAAACAGTTAATACAGAAATCTTATAATTATATTCAACTTGAATGTGACAATACAATGTCATTCAAGACTACAATGGAATATGCACATTTTTTAGATTGATGTTCATTTTACATGTTAGAATTTGAGCTATTTTCGTTGGTACTGATTCAATTTATTCTGATAAAAAATGGCGCTAAGAAGTTGAGACGTCACACTCACCTTGCAAAAGCGATAAAGGACAAAGTAATCTGACTGAGTTACATGTACACTTAAAATGGCCGCGACCATGATCTAATTATTGCGCAATACATGTGGACTTTTAATCTCTATAAACTCCTTCTTACAAGTTTTGAAAAATATATATTTACAGCTAGACATGTTCAATATGATAAATTAAAAGTATGGTTACTCTTGTTGGTGTATTTCCTTCAAGCAGCCACCTCTGCTAAGCAGCCACTTTTCATCACTCCCTTGGCTGGCTGCTTAACAAAGGTTTCTCTGTACATGTAAGAAGAATGCTTTTTATTCCTATTGCAAACTTTCTGTTGTTAAATATCTCAGTTTATAATTGTGACACTTTCATTTCAGCGTGAAATTTGTTGGTCTCTTTGTTGTACTGCTTGCTGGTTGCACCACTATGCATGATCTCTGGAGGTTGCTAGGCAACCAAACAGTATCTATGGTTAGTATGTTCTATTGCTGGCTGGTTACATCACTATGCATGATCTCTGGAGGTTGCTAGGCAACCAAACAGTATATATGGTTAGTATGTTCTACTGCTTGCTGGCTACATCACTATGCATGATCTCTGGATGTTGCTAGGCAACCAAACAGTATCTATGGTTAGTATTTTCTACTGCTTGCTGGTTGCACCACTATGCATGGTCTCTGGAGGTTGCTAGGCAACCAAACGGTATCTATGGTTAGTATGTTCTATTGCTGGCTGGTTACACTACTATGCATGATCTTGGAAGTTGCTAGGCAACCAAACAGTATCTATGGTTAGTATGTTCTACTGCTTGCTGGTTACACTACTATGCCTTATCTCTGGAAGTTGCTAGGCAACCAAACACTATCTAGTGTTAGTATGTTCTACTGCTTGCTGGTTACACTACTATGCATGATCTTGGAAGTTGCTAGGCAACCAAACACTATCTATGGTTAGTATGTTCTATTGCTGGCTGGTTACACTACTATGCCTTATCTCTGGAAGTTGCTAGGCAACCAAACACTATCTAGTGTTAGTATGTTCTATTGCTTGCTGGTTACACTACTATGCATGATCTTGGAAGTTGCTAGGCAACCAAACACTATCTATGGTTAGTATGTTCTATTGCTGGCTGGTTACACTACAATGCATGATCTCTTGAGGTTGCTAGGCAACCAAACACTATCTAGTGTTAGTATGTTCTACTGCTTGCTGGTTACACTACTATGCATGATCTTGGAAGTTGCTAGGCAACCAAACACTATCTAGTGTTAGTATGTTCTATTGCTGGCTGGTTACACTACTATGTCTGATCTCTGGAAGTTGCTAGGCAACCAAGCACTATCTAGTGTTAGTATGTTCTATTGCTGGCTGGTTACACTACAATGCATGATCTCTGGAAGTTGCTAGGCAACCAAACAGTATCTATGGTTAGTATGTTCTATTGCTGGCTGGTTACACTACTATGCATGATCTCTGGAGGTTGCTAGGCAACCAAACACTATCTATGGTTAGTATGTTCTATTGCTGGCTGGTTACACTAATATGCATGATCTCTGGAGGTTGCTAGGCAACCAAACACTATCTATGGTTAGTATGTTCTATTACTGGCTGGTTACACTACTATGCCTTATCTCTGGAAGTTGCTAGGCAACCAAACACTATCTAGTGTTAGTATGTTCTATTGCTTGCTGGTTACACTACTATGCATGATCTTGGAAGTTGCTAGGCAACCAAACACTATCTATGGTTAGTATGTTCTATTGCTGGCTGGTTACACTACAATGCATGATCTCTGGAGGTTGCTAGGCAACCAAACACTATCTAGTGTTAGTATGTTCTACTGCTTGCTGGTTACACTACTATGCATGATCTTGGAAGTTGCTAGGCAACCAAACACTATCTAGTGTTAGTATGTTCTATTGCTGGCTGGTTACACTACTATGTCTGATCTCTGGAAGTTGCTAGGCAACCAAGCACTATCTAGTGTTAGTATGTTCTATTGCTGGCTGGTTACACTACAATGCATGATCTCTGGAAGTTGCTAGGCAACCAAACAGTATCTATGGTTAGTATATTCTATTGCTGGCTGGTTACACTACTATGCATGATCTCTGGAGGTTGCTAGGCAACCAAACACTATCTATGGTTAGTATGTTCTATTGCTGGCTGGTTACACTACTATGCATGATCTCTGGAGGTTGCTAGGCAATAATAATGAAATAAGGATAGACACATGTGTGTTTTAACGAGCAGCCCAATATAACTGTGTACAGGAAGTCACAGGTACACTAATAAACGTGTATGAAAGCTAAGAAGTACCGGTAATACTGATTTTGGGTGTCTAGATGTCCTGGGGTAAGTATAAACGATTGCGAAACAAGCTTTATCAATCACTCTCATTGGTGCAGATGACAGCAGCTCATTCGTGTTGGAGGAATCCAAAGTTCCCCTGGAAAACCCCCACATGTCTGATCTGGCGATCACTATACCATCTCACATACAATGTACTTCCATAGTACGATGATCGAACCAGGGTTACATTGGTGAGAAGCGGGCGTGCTAACCACTGCGCTAATTGGACAGCCTGGGGTAGAGATGTCTTAGGATTTTGGATATAGAGCTCCTCAGATGTTTCCGGTGTCGTGGTGTCTGATAATGGGCCCTTTGCAAAAATACACAATCAAATTGAACATTTCGTGTAGCTGTAGCCGTTATGATTGTGTCCTTAGGCAAGGAGCTTCAATTCCACATTGCCTCTTCTCTCTCACTCATGGCGATGGATTCCATCAGGAATGAGGTCTCGAGTGTTATTACTATCAGTAGAAAAGTTGGCTGCTTTCTAAACCTATCGATTGAGAATTTTAATGGTGTTTAATTATTTTCTGAAATTATTTTAGTCAAATAAATCGACGTCCAAATGTAAAGTTATAAGTAAGCGACAACGCTGACAGATGTAACATCAATGTCAAGGTTGACAAAAATGGGGAAAAATGAAGTATAAATAGTTATTAAATACCGAAAAGATACTGACAGGTTCGACTTGTTACACTGTTGCATACTTTTATTTCGATGTAAATAGGACGTGGAACCGAAAATCTGTAGTCCTAATCGGCACCATGTTGGTGATCTTCTCAAATCCCAAGCATTCCGATTGGTTATAGCCTTGTGCAAGATTTCAGATCCCACCAATCAGATTGCTTGAGCTTGAGATCTCAGGTTTTACACCCGGTACCTAGGCAACCAGTTATGTTGGATGCACTGCTGTAGGTTAGTTGGAGCATTTGTGTTCATTGGTTGCATGTTTGTGCACTGGTGTTGGTTGTTGGTGCACTGGTGTTGGTTGGTTGGTTGGTTGTAGGTGCACTGATGTTGGTTGGTTGGTTGTTGGTGCACTGGTGTTGGTTGGTTGGATGTAGGTGCACATGTGTTGGTTGGTTGGATGCATGTGCACTGGTGTTGGTTGGTTGGTTGTTGGTGCACTGGTGTTGGTTGATTGGTTGGTTGTTGGTGCACTGGTGTTGGTTTGTTGGTTGGATGTTGGTGCACTGGTGTTGGTTGGTTGGATGTTGGTACACTGGTGTTGGTTGGTTGGATGTTGGTGCACTGGTGTTGGTTGATTGAATGTTGGTGCACTGGTGTTGGTTGGTTGGATGTTGGTGCACTGGTGTTGGTTGATTGAATGTTGGTGCACTGGTGTTGGTTGGTTGGATGTTGGTGCACTGGTGTTGGTTGATTGAATGTTGGTGCACTGGTGTTGGTTGGTTGGATATTGGTGCACTGGTGTTGGTTGGCTGGATGTAGGTGCATTGGTGTTGGTTGGTTGTATGTTGGTGCATTGGTGTTGGTTGGATGTAGGTGCACTGGTGTTGGTTGGTTGGATGTAAGTGCATTTGTGTTGGTTGGTTGGATGTAGGTGCATTTGTGTTGGTTGGTTGGATGTAGGTGCATTGGTGTTGGTTGGTTGTATGTTGGTGCACTGGTGTTGGTTGGTTGGATGTAGGTGCATTGGTGTTGGTTGGTTGGATGTAGGTGCATTTGTGTTGGGTGGTTGGATGTAGGTACATTTGTATTGGTTGGTTGGATGTAGGTGCACTGGTGTTGGTTTGTTGGTTGGATGTAAGTGCACTGGTGGTGGTTTGTTGGTTGGATGTTGGTGCACTGGTGTTGGTTTGTTGGTGCACTGGTGGTGGTTGGTTGGATGTAAGAGCACTGATGTTGGTTGGATGTTGGTGCACTGGTGTTGGTTGGTTGGATGTTGGTGCACTGGTGTTTGTTGGTTGGATGTAGGTGCACTGGCGTTGGTTGGTTTGATGTAGGTGCACTGGTGTTTGTTGGTTGGATGTTGGTGCACTGGTGTTGGTTTGTTGGTTGGATGTTGGTGCACTGGTGTTGGTTGGTTGGATGTAGGTGCACTGGTGTTGGTTGGATGTTGGTGCATTTGTGTTGGTTGGTTGGATGTAGGTGCACAGGTGTTGGTTGGATGTTGGTGCACTGGTGTTGGATGTTGGTGCACTGGCGTTGGTTGGTTTGATGTAGGTGCACTGGTGTTGGTTGGTTGGATGTTGGTGCACTGGTGTTGGTTGGTTGGATGTAGGTGCACTGGTGTTGGTTGGATATTGGTGCATTTGTGTTGGTTGGTTGGATGTAGGTGCACAGGTGTTGGTTGGATGTTGGTGCACTGGTGTTGGTTGGTTGGTTGGATGTAGGTGCACAGGTGTTGGTTGGATGTTGGTGCGCTGGTGTTGGTTGGTTGGATGTTGGTGCACTGGTGTTGGTTAGTTGTAGGTGCACTTGTGTTGGTTGGTTGGATGTTGGTGCACTTGTGTTGGTTAGTTGTAGGTGCACTTGTGTTGGTTGGTTGGATGTTGGTGCACTGGTGTTGGTTAGTTGTAGGTGCACTTGTGTTGGTTGGTTGGATGTTGGTGCACTGGTGTTGGTTGGTTAGATGTATGTGCACTGGTGTTGGTTGGTTGGATGTTGGTGCACTGGTGTTGGTTAGTTGTAGTTGCACTTGTGTTGGTTGGTTGGATGTTGGTGCACTGGTGTTGGTTAGTTTTAGGTGCACTTGTGTTGGTTGGTTGGATGTTGGTGCACTGGTGTTTGGTTGGTTAGATGTATGTGCACTGGTGTTGGTTGGTTGGATGTTGGTGCACTGGTGTTGGTTGATTGAATGTTGGTGCACTGGTGTTGGTTGGTTGGATGTTGGTGCACTGGTGTTGGTTGATTGAATGTTGGTGCACTGGTGTTGGTTGGTTGGATGTTGGTGCACTGGTGTTGGTTGGTTGGTTGGATGTAGGTGCACAGGTGTTGGTTGGATGTTGGTGCACTGGTGTTGGTTGGTTGGATGTTGGTGCACTGGTGTTGGTTAGTTGTAGGTGCACTTGTGTTGGTTGGTTGGATGTTGGTGCACTTGTGTTGGTTAGTTGTAGGTGCACTTGTGTTGGTTGGTTGGATGTTGGTGCACTGGTGTTGGTTAGTTGTAGGTGCACTTGTGTTGGTTGGTTGGATGTTGGTGCACTGGTGTTGGTTGGTTAGATGTATGTGCACTGGTGTTGGTTGGTTGGATGTTGGTGCACTGGTGTTGGTTAGTTGTAGTTGCACTTGTGTTGGTTGGTTGGATGTTGGTGCACTGGTGTTGGTTAGTTTTAGGTGCACTTGTGTTGGTTGGTTGGATGTTGGTGCACTGGTGTTTGGTTGGTTAGATGTATGTGCACTGGTGTTGGTTGGTTGGATGTAGGTGCATTGGTGTTGGTTGGTTGTATGTTGGTGCACTGGTGTTGGTTGGTTGGATGTTGGTGCACTGGTGTTGGTTGATTGAATGTTGGTGCACTGGTGTTGGTTGGTTGGATATTGGTGCACTGGTGTTGGTTGGTTGGATGTAGGTGCATTGGTGTTGGTTGGTTGTATGTTGGTGCATTGGTGTTGGTTGGATGTAGGTGCACTGGTGTTGGTTGGTTGGATGTAAGTGCATTTGTGTTGGTTGGTTGGATGTAGGTGCATTTGTGTTGGTTGGATGTAGGTGCATTGGTGTTGGTTGGTTGTATGTTGGTGTACTGGTGTTGGTTGGTTGGATGTAGGTGCATTGGTGTTGGTTGGTTGGATGTAGGTGCATTTGTGTTGGTTGATTGGATGTAGGTACATTTGTGTTGGCTGGTTGGATGTAGGTGCACTGGTGTTGGTTTGTTGGTTGGATGTAAGTGCACTGGTGTTGGTTGGATGTTGGTGCACTGGTGTTGGTTTGTTGGTGCACTGGTGGTGGTTGATTGGATGTAAGAGCACTAGTGTTGGTTGGATGTTGGTGCACTGGTGTTGGTTGGTTGGATGTTGGTGCACTGGTGTTTGTTGGTTGGATGTAGGTGCACTGGCGTTGGTTGGTTTGATGTAGGTGCACTGGTGTTTGTTGGTTGGATGTTGGTGCACTGGTGTTGGTTTGTTGGTTGGATGTTGGTGCACTGGTGTTGGTTGGTTGGATGTAGGTGCACTGGTGTTGGTTGGATGTTGTTGCATTTGTGTTGGTTGTTTGGATGTAGGTGCACAGGTGTTGGTTGGATGTTGGTGCACTGGTGTTGGATGTTGGTGCACTGGCGTTGGTTGGTTTGATGTAGGTGCACTGGTGTTGGTTGGTTGGATGTTGGTGCACTGGTGTTGGTTGGTTGGATGTAGGTGCACTGGTGTTGGTTGGATGTTGGTGCATTTGTGTTGGTTGGTTGGATGTAGGTGCACAGGTGTTGGTTGGATGTTGGTGCACTGGTGTTGGTTGGTTGGTTGGATGTAGGTGCACAGGTGTTGGTTGGATGTTGGTGCACTGGTGTTGGTTGGTTGGATGTTGGTGCACTGGTGTTGGTTAGTTGTAGGTGCACTTGTGTTGGTTGGTTGGATGTTGGTGCACTGGTGTTGGTTAGTTGTAGGTGCACTTGTGTTGGTTGGTTGGATATTGGTGCACTGGTGTTGGTTGGTTAGATGTATGTGCACTGGTGTTGGTTGGTTGGATGTTGGTGCACTGGTGTTGGTTAGTTGTAGGTGCACTTGTGTTGGTTGGTTGGATGTTGGTGCACTGGTGTTGGTTAGTTGTAGGTGCACTTGTGTTGGTTGGTTGGATGTTGGTGCACTGGTGTTGGTTGGTTAGATGTATGTGCACTGGTGTTGGTTGGTTGGATGTTGGTGCACTGGTGTTGGTTGGTTAGATGTATGTGCACTGGTGTTGGTTGGTTGGATGTTGGTGCACTGGTGTTGGTTAGTTGTAGGTGCACTTGTGTTGGTTGGTTGGATGTTGGTGCACTGGTGTTGGTTAGTTGTAGGTGCACTTGTGTTGGTTGGTTGGATGTTGGTGCACTGGTGTTGGTTGGTTAGATGTATGTGCACTGGTGTTGGTTGGTTGGATGTTGGTGCACTGGTGTTGGTTGGTTAGATGTATGTGCACTGGTGTTGGTTGGTTGGATGTTGGTGCACTGGTGTTGGTTAGTTGTAGGTGCACTTGTGTTGGTTGGTTGGATGTTGGTGCACTGGTGTTGGTTAGTTGTAGGTGCACTTGTGTTGGTTGGTTGGATGTTGGTGCACTGGTGTTGGTTGGTTAGATGTATGTGCACTGGTGTTGGTTGGTTGGATGTTGGTGCACTGGTGTTGGTTGGTTAGATGTATGTGCACTGGTGTTGGTTGGTTGGATGTTGGTGCACTGGTGTTGGTTAGTTGTAGGTGCACTTGTGTTGGTTGGTTGGATGTTGGTGCACTGGTGTTGGTTAGTTGTAGGTGCACTTGTGTTGGTTGGTTGGATGTTGGTGCACTGGTGTTGGTTGGTTGGATGTTGGTGCACTGGTGTTGGTTGGTTAGATGTATGTGCACTGGTGTTGGTTGGTTGGATGTTGGTGCACTGGTGTTGGTTAGTTGTAGGTGCACTGGTGTTGGTTAGTTGTAGGTGCACTGGTGTTGGTTAGTTGTAGGTGCACTGGTGTTGGTTAGTTGTAGGTGCACTTGTGTTCGTTGGTTGGATGTATTATTATTATTATTATATTTCGGGGTTTTACGCCTGCATCAGCACCATTTTGGGCTATATCGCCGGCGGGCAGTTTCCTAACAACACCCATCCTGGGCAAGCTCCAGCGGTTACCCAGTACTTGGGTGCACCAACCTCCGTAAGAAACTGCCAACTTTGTCATATAAATGAGACACGGCCTGAGCGGGGCTCGAAATTGGTTGGATGTAGGTGCACATGTGTTTGTTGGTTGGATGTAGGTGCACTGGTGTTGGTTGGTTGTTGGTGCACTGGTGTTGGTTGGTTGGATGTTGGTGCAGAGGTGTTGGTTGGTTGGATGTTGGTGCACTTGTGTTGGTTCGTTGGTTGGATGTTGGTGCACTTGTGTTGGTTCGTTGGATGTAGGTGCACTGGTGTTGGTTCCTTGGATGTAGGTGCACTGGTGTTGGTTGGAAATCTACTCAACAATAATAACAATACTCGTACACACATGTTTTGCATTTTTCAGATTGATCTGATGAAACATTTTGTAGCGCGGGCAGCTGGTCTCATTGTTCTTCCAAGTATCTGTTATATCATCTATTTTGCCATCCACTTGGAAATTCTTTATAAAAGGTATGTATTCACTAAATTCCTCTTGTTTGTACAGAATGAACTACAGTCAAACCTGTGTTAGTGGTCACCTGTATTACATACAGTCAAACCTGTGTTTGTGGTCACCTCTATTACATACAGTCAAACCTGTGTTAGTGGTCATCTGTATTACATACAGTCAAACCTGTGTTAGTGGTCATCTGTATTACATACGTCAAACCTGTGTTAGTGGTCATCTGTATTACATATGTCAAACCTGTGTTAGTGGTCATCTGTATTACATATGTCAAACCTGTGTTAGTGGTCATCTGTATTACATATGTCAAACCTGTGTTAGTGGTCATCTGTATTACATACAGTCAAACCTGTGTAGTGGTCATCTGTATTACATACGTCAAACCTGTGTAGTGGTCATCTCTATTACATACAGTCAAACCTGTGTTAGTGGTCATCTGTATTACATACGTCAAACCTGTGTAATGGTCATCTGTATTACATACAGTCAAACCTGTGTAGTGGTCATCTGTATTACATACAGTCAAACCTGTGTTAGTGGTCATCTGTATTACATACGTCAAATCTGTGTAGTGGTCATCTGTATTACATACGTCAAACCTGTGTTAGTGGTCATCTGTATTACATACGTCAAACCTGTGTTAGTGGTCATCTGTATTACATACATCAAACCTGTGTTAGTGGTCATCTGTATTACATACGTCAAACCTGTGTAGTGGTCACCTATATTAAGCAGCATTTTTCACATTCCCAAAATGTTGTTTTATTATACATTTGACCTCTGTTAAGCAGCCACCTGTCCAAAGCAGCCACTATATGTGCTTCCCTTGGCTTGCTGCTGACAACAGGTTTGACTGTATCTCTTTTTAGAGGTCATACAAATATTCATAGTCTATTGCTTTACACCGTGCACGTAAAAGAACCAGAGGAGACTCTGGAATGGGTCTCTGTCTGTATCATGCACTATCCTCCAAAATCTAAAATAACTAATCTCTTCAGGAGGTGTCGCTCATATGGGCAACCGGTAGCGACGATAAATAAACGTAAAACACACACACACTTGAAAATGAGTAGTTGTTTAATGGTAAGTTTAATCCACTCAGTTTTGGGTACATAAACAATTGTCTGTAGTCCTATAATACCTGTCTCAATAAAGTGTACTGTTCATCGCTGGACTGGTAATCCAGGGATCGCAGGTTCGATCCCCCGTCTGACCCTAATAAAATTAACAGTCTTTCAGATGGGACGTTAAACCGAGGTCTCGTGTCGGTGCTTTACACCGTGCACGTAAAAGAACCAGAGGAGACTCTGGAATGGGTCTCTGTCTGTATCATTGCACTATCCTCCAAAATCTAAAATGACTAATATCTTCAGGAGGCGTCGCTCATATGGGCAACCGGTAGCGACGATAAATAAACGTAAAAAACAAACATGTATGTAAATAATAGTTAAATGAGACAGTTGAATTTGCACCCACTATGTATAGGATATAAGCCGAAAACGATTCAATAGGTAAAATATTGGACTGTGACTGAGGCGGGTAGCGCCAAAGGTCACAGTGAACTATTATTTACATACTTACGTTTACGCTAGACACCATTTTGTTATTCTTACCCAATTAACTAGCAGCAATCACTCATATGGATGATTGATTGGTTTAAACAGTATTTATTGCAAGACCAAAGTCGCATATAACATACAACGACATACATAATACATAATGCAAAGGATCAAGTAGGAAGCTAAAGATAGCTTTTATAAAATGATAGATTATGGGAAATTCACGTTTGTAATTAGCCGAATGGCCAACATCCTCCTCGATGTCTCTAATTTTGCTTCAGGCAATTTTCCAGCCATCCTTGAAGCCATCCAAATGCAAAAGGTTTTTTATCTGGAGGAGAATGGTTTGCAGGACTACATGACTGTTGATTAAACTTTAACCCATTCAACCCCAAGTAACTGACATGGACTGGTGCGTGACATTTTCAGACCAATAAATTAATAAGAAAATTACCTTTGGACCAGTTCATTTATCAAAATGGGTAATTTTATCTAAAAATAGTAATAATTATTACTGGCAAAAAAGTGCAGATCCTGATGAGACGCATCTGGATCTACACTTTTCATAAGCCTATTTAGAGGCCTGTGGGGTTGAAAGGGTTAAACTTACTTGCTCTGATACGTCTGTGACCAATGTTACTAGTAAAATAAGCATGAAATGTGATTACTTTCAGCGGTCCAGGAGATGGTTTTTACAGTTCACAGTTCCAGTCTATGCTGGAGGGAAATAAACTTTACAACGTCAGCATGCCAGATAGTAAGTACCATCTATCAGATTACACACATACTGTGTACATTACATTACATTGCTCAAGACATAGCGGTTACTTCCAAAACCTGTTGATTATTTCTCGCAAGTCTTGCATGTTGTTACCCGCAAGCCTTGTATGTTGTTGCCCGCAGGTCTTGCATGTTGTTGCCCTCTAGTCTTGCATGTTGTTGCCTGCAAGTCTTGCATGTTGTTGCCCGCAGGTCTTGCGTGTTGTTGCCCGCAAGTCTTGCATGTTGTTGCCTGCAGGTCTTGCGTGTTGTTGCCCGCAAGTCTTGCGTGTTGTTGCCCGCAAATCTTGCATGTTGTTGCCCGCAGGTCTTGCGTGTTGTTGCCCGCTAGTCTTGCGTGTTGTTGCCCGCAAGTCTTGCATGTTGTTGCTCGCAAGTCTTATACATATATGCTGGTCTTGTACACTTTGAGGATATAACCTTGTACACAATATACATATATGCTGGTCTTGTACACTTTGAGGATATAACCTTGTACACAATATACATATATGCTGGTCTTGTACACTTTGAGGATATAACCTTGTACACAATATACATATGTGCTGGTCTTGTACACTTTGAGGATATAACCTTGTACACAATATACCATATATGCTGGTCTTGTACACTTTGATGATATAACCTTGTACACAATATACATATATGCTGGTCTTGTACACTTTGAGGATATAACCTTGTACACAATATACATATATGCTGGTCATGTACACTTTGAGGATATAACCTTGTACACAATATACATATATGCTGGTCTTGTACACTTTGAGGATATAACCTTGTACACAATATACATATATGCTGGTCATGTACACTTTGAGGATATAACCTTGTACACACTATACATATATGCTGGTCATGTACACTTTGAGGATATAACCTTGTACACAATATACATATATGCTGGTCATGTACACTTTGAGGATATAACCTTGTACACAATATACATATGCACTGGTCTTGTACACTGAGGATATAACCTTGTACACAATATACATATATGCTGGTCATGTACACTTTGAGGATATAACCTTGTACACAATATACATATATGCTTGTCATGTACACTTTGAGGATATAACCTTGTACACAATATACATATATGCTGGTCTTGTACACTTTGAGGATATAACCTTGTAAACAATATACATATATGCTGGTCATGTACACTTTGAGGATATAACCTTGTACACAATATACATATATGCTGGTCTTGTACACTTTGAGGATATAACCTTGTACACAATATACATATGTGCTGGTCTTGTACACTGAGGATATAACCTTGTACACAATATACATATATGCTGGTCATGTACACTTTGAGGATATAATCTTGTACACAATATACATATATGCTTGTCATGTACACTTTGAGGATATAACCTTGTACACAATATACATATATGCTGGTCGTGTACACTTTGAGGATATAACCTTGTACACAATATACATATATGCTGGCCTTGTACAATTTGAGGATATAACTTTGTACACAATATACATATATACTTGTCTCGTACACTTTGAGGATATAACCTTGTACACAATATACATATATGCTGGTCATGTACACTTTGAGGATATAACCTTGTACACAATATACATATGTGCTGGTCATGTACACTTTGAGGATATAACCTTGTACACAATATACATATATGCTGGTCATGTACACTTTGAGGATATAACCTTGTACACAATATACATATATGCTGGTTGTGTACACTTTGAGGATATAACCTTGTACACAATATACATATATGGTGGTCATGTACACTTTGAGGATATAACCATGTACACAATATACATATATGCTGGTCATGTACACTTTGAGGATATAACCTTGTACACAATATACATATATGCTTGTCATGTACACTTTGAGGATATAACCTTGTACACAATATACATATATGCTTGTCATGTACACTTTGAGGATATAATCTTATATACAATATACATATATGCTAGTCGTGTACACTTTGAGGATATAATCTTATATACAATATACATATATGCTGGTCTTGTACACTTTGAGGATATAACCTTGTACACAATATACATATATGCTTGTCATGTACACTTTGAGGATTGGTATATGGCGGTGTAATTACCCTAAAGCAACAGCGAAACAGGGGACTATACCTACACTCACATAGTGCCACTTACACGAATGACATAGAGAGTATTCCCGATAAGATTCCAAATACTCTTGTACGTCAAGAAATAGAGAGGAAGCGCCAGTTAGCAAATGCTGATCCCAAATGTGGAATATTTATGCAACAACAGGTACCGAGGATGACGGGATTCAATGTGCATGTTTATTTGTGATTCAGTTTTTATTATTGTATTTAGGATTGGACAGGACAGAGTTTGCTAATTGCATGCCGAGTTTAGTCGCGCATTCGTAATCTTATATAGCCCTGTACTCCCCAACACAAGAGGCTGTCCGATTAGCGCAGTGGTTAGCGCACTCGCTTCTCACCAATGAAACCCAGGTTCGATCTGCGAACGGTGAAGTATGTGAGATGGTACGGTGGTCGCCAGATCGGACAGGTGTGTTTTCTCTGTGGAATGTCTGACCTATTCAGACTACTCTGTGGAATGTCTGGACTATCCAGCTTACTCTGTGGAATGTCTGGACTATCCAGACTACTCTGTGGAATGTCTGGACTATCCAGATTACTCTGTGGAATGTCTGGACTATCCAGACTACTCTGTGGAATGTCTGGACTATCCAGACTACTCTGTGGAATGTCTGGACTATCCAGCTTACTCTGTGGAATGTCTGGACTATCCAGACTACTCTGTGGAATGTCTGACCTATCCAGACTACTCTGTGGAATGTCTGGACTATCCAGATTACTCTGTGGAATGTCTGACCTATCCAGACTACTCTGTGGAATGTCTGGACTATCCAGACTACTCTGTGGAATGTCAGGACTATCCAGACTACTCTGTGGAATGTCTGGACTATCCAGATTACTCTGTGGAATGTCTGGACTATCCAGATTACTCTGTGGAATGTCTGGACTATCCAGACTACTCTGTGGAATGTCTGGACTATCCAGACTACTCTGTGGAATGTCTGGACTATCCAGATTACTCTGTGGAATGTCTGGACTATCCAGACTACTCTGTGGAATGTCTGGACTATTCAGACTACTCTGTGGAATGTCTGGACTATCCAGACTACTCTGTGGAATGTCTGGACTATCCAGACTACTCTGTGGAATGTCTGGACTATCCAGACTACTCTGTGGAATGTCTGGACTATCCAGATTACTCTGTGGAAGTATCACTCATTTTACGTTTATTTATCGTCGCTACCAGTTGCCCAGATGAGCGATACCTCCTGAAGAGTTTAGTCATTTTAGATTTTTGAAGGATAGTGCAATGATACAGACAGAGACCCATTCCAGAGTCTCCTCTTGTTCGTTTACGGGCACGGCATATAACAAGATGTTTCGACTTTAGTCAATATATATATGTATAAGCAACAAGTGTTTTCTTAGTAATTTATAACATAACTGATTAAATTAGTCCAATTAAAAGGCTCAAAGACTCCAGAAACTCTTTATTATATTATTTATACTAACATTATGTTTCATCTTCTGCATGTTTTTCAAAGTATATATATATATATATACCCGGTATCTTTGAGTTTGTTTGTTTCTTTTTTATAAATTATTTATTATATTGGAGAAACAAGCAGGCAAACAAACTCAAAGATTTGTTATAACACATCTCAACATTTAGTAATCATCGTGTAGTTTTATTTACAACAACAAATTTGTTAGAACATAGTTATTGTTGTTTTTAGTCTCTACGCAGCCAGACATGACTTTATCTTTTGGGTATGTTTATTTATCGTGGCCGCCTGGTTAATCGGGGCACTGCATCTAGAAGTAGATTAGTCATTGAATTGTTTTGTTGGATAGTGCAAGATACGGAAGATGCTCCAATTGCAGAAGTATTCCTTGTGTATTCCTGTCCGGTGTATAGCACCGATGCATGAGACCTCGGTTTTACATGTCCGGTGTATAGCACCGATGCATGTGACCTTGGTTTTACATGTCCGGTGTATAGCATCGATGCATGAGACCTCGGTTTTACCTGCTCGGTGTATAGCACCGATGCATGAGACCTCAGTTTTACATGTCCGGTGTATAGCACCGATGCATGAGACCACGGTTTTACCTGCTCGATGTATAGCACCGATGCATGAGACCTCGGTTTTACCTGCTCGGTGTATAGCACCGATGCATGAGACCTCGGTTTTACCTGCTCGGTGTATAGCACCGATGCATGAGACCTCGGTTTTACCTGCTCGGTGTATAGCACCGATGCCTGAGATCTCGGTTTTACCTGCTCGGTGTATAGCACCGATGCATGAGACCTCGGTTTTACCTGCTCAGTGTATAGCACTGATGCATGAGACCTTGGTTTTACCTGCTCGGTGTATAGCACTGATGCATGAGACCTTGGTTTTACCTGCTCGGTGTATAGCACTGATGCATGAGACCTTGGTTTTACATGTCCGATGTATAGCACCGATGTATGAGACCTCGGTTTTACATGTCCGATGTATAGCACCGATGCATGAGACCTCAGTTTTACCTGCTCGTTGTATAGCACCGATGCATGAGACCTCGGTTTTACATGTCCGGTGTATAGCACCGATGCATGAGACCTCGGTTTTACCTGCTCGGTGTATAGCACCGATGCATGAGACCTTGGTTTTACCTGCTCGGTGTATATAACTGATGCATGAGACCTTGGTTTTACCTGCTCGGTGTATAGCACCGATGCATGAGACCTTGGTTTTACCTGCTCAGTGTATAGCACTGATGCATGAGACCTTGGTTTTACCTGCTCGGTGTATAGCACCGATGCATAAGACCTCAGTTTTACCTGCTTGGTGTATAGCACCGATGCATGAGACCTCGGTTTTACCTGCTCGGTGTATAGCACCGATGCATGAGACCTCGGTTTTACCTGCTCGGTGTATAGCACCGATGCATGAGACCTTGGTTTTACCTGCTCGGTGTATAGAACTGATGCATGAGACCTTGGTTTTACCTGCTCGGTGTATAGCACTGATGCATGAGACCTTGGTTTTACCTGCTCGGTGTATAGCACTGATGCATGAGACCTTGGTTTTACCTGCTCGGTGTATAGCACTGATGCATGAGACCTCGGTTTTACATGTCCGATGTATAGCACCGATGTATGAGACCTCGGTTTTACATGTCCGATGTATAGCACCGATGTATGAGACCTCGGTTTTACATGTCTGGTGTATAGCACCGATGCATGAGACCTCAGTTTTACCTGCTTGGTGTATAGCACCGATGCATGAGACCTCAGTTTTACCTGCTCGGTGTATAGCACCGATGCATGACACCTCAGTTTTACCTGCTCGGTGTATAGCACCGATGCATGAGACCTCAGTTTTACATGTCCGGTGTATAGCACCGATGCATAAGAACTCGGTTTTACATGTCCGGTGTATAGCACCGATGCATGAGACCTCAGTTTTACATGTCCGGTGTATAGCACCGATGCATAAGAACTCGGTTTTACATGTCCGGTGTATAGCACCGATGCATGAGACCTCGGTTTTACATGTCCGGTGTGTAGCACCGATGCATGAGACCTCGGTTTATAGTCCCATTGGAAAGACAGTTAATATTAGGTCAGATTGGGAATCGAACCTGTGATTCATGCATTCTAGTTTGAGATCTGATAAAAGTTTTATAACCTTGGGACCTGGAAGAGTTAAAGCAGGACAGTTTATTTCCAGTTTTATGACCTGGGGCGTATCTAGACCCAAATTAATATAGAGGAAAGCTCAACTGAGGGAGGGGTGCAGGGACATATTCCCATGAAAAAATTATGTTTTCAAGGGTGTTCATTAGGAATATATTCTGGCATATCTGGAGCAGGAACAATATATATACATATTGATCAATTACATTTTAGACTCATATTTGGACACAGGCACAAGACACATTTTTTTAAATTTAATTTTGCCCTATGGTCATATGGTAAGTAATGTTACATGTTTATGCTATATATGACTATTGGGCAAACAAAATAAAATTTGTGTCTTGTGCCTGTGTATTTGGACAGTTTGAAAGTATTTTGAATCGTATGTGTAGGCCAGCGATTATTGTGCATGGAGTTATAAATTATATCATTTATTTATAGGTTTATGTAATTATACCGTTATGCACAGCATACTTTTACATTTGAGCACTGTTTTTTCCTCCAAATTTGCAAAGGTGTTTTCTTTCTAGGCGTAGCTTTTGGGAGCATAATTTCATTGAAGCACCAGCGGACAGGGGGATCGTACCTTCATTCACACTCGCACTTATACCCCGAGGAATGTCCGCCAAGACACCAACAGGTACATGTATATACTAACAAGGGATGGCAACGAATGTTTATTTTGGCATTTCAATGATCTTCCGAACAAGTATTCGCTAATTTCGTCTTCTAAGAACTTTTGAATTGCGCGCATTTTTATCAAGCT
This sequence comes from Archivesica marissinica, assembly GCA_014843695.1. Taxonomy (NCBI): domain Eukaryota; kingdom Metazoa; phylum Mollusca; class Bivalvia; order Venerida; family Vesicomyidae; genus Archivesica; species Archivesica marissinica. The sequence continues at coordinate 90,104,970 of CM026404.1, forward strand.
CTGTGAAGTAGCACCGTTTTCCGATTGAAAATGGTGGTAGAATGATATAAACGTGACGTCTAGTGTTAGCCTTTTAAACACGCAGGATCTTTTGTTAGCTCGACATTTATAAATATTGAGCATTCATGCAGGGAACAACTGTCAGCATTTCCAACCATTGTGGACACCAAACAACACGTGTCTTAATAAATATATTCGGCATATGTTGATTGTTCATTAACCCTTTCAACACCACAGACCTCTAAATAGGCTTACAAAAAGTGTAGATCCAGATGAGCCGGCTCATGACGAGCCGTCTCATCAGGATCTGCACTTTTTGCCAGTAATATTACTATTTTTAGACATAATTACCCATTTTGATAAATGAACTTGTCCAAATGTGATTTTCTGATTCATTTATTGGTTTAAGAATATCATGGACCAGTCCATGTGAGTTACTTGGTGTTGAATGGGTTAACTACTGAATCAAAGTTTCAGAAACTAAGATTTCTCTTCTTCTGGAGGATGTTTGAAGAAATAAACAAATTAATATTTCAACAATTTTAATTAGGCAACACAATCTCTTTTATAAGGTTCAAATGGAACCAACGTTGCCTGAACGGTCAGAACCTCCTAATATGTGTGTTCATTTCCACCCCGCCATTCTAGGGGTTTACAGTACTAGTGTGCCCATTACGACCCCGCCATTCTAGGGGTTTACAGTACTAGTGTGCCCATTGCCCCCCCGCCATTCTAGGGGTTTACAGTACTAGTGTGCCCATTACGACCCCGCCATTCTACGGGTTTACAGTACTAGTGTGCCCATTACGACCCCGCCATTCTAGGGGTTTACAGTACTAGTGTGTCCATTACGACCCCGCCATTCTACGGGTTTACAGTACTAGTGTGCCCATTACGACCCCGCCATTTCTAGGGGTTTACAGTACTAGTGTGCCCATTGCCCCCCCGCCATTCTAGGGGTTTACAGTACTAGTATGCCCATTGCCCCCCCGCCATTCTAGGGGTTTACAGTACTAGTATGCCCATTACGACCCCGCCATTCTAGGGGTTTACAGTACTAGTGTGCCCATTGCCCCCCGCCATTCTAGGGGTTTACAGTACTAGTATGCCCATTTTTTCAGCAACTATGATTCCCTTGTTTTTTCTTCAGACATTCGAACCAATATTTTGAACATTTGTAGTCATCCCTAATACTAACTCATGCATGATAGACATTGGCGAGTTCGGGATAAATCATACTTTATCTGCCAAACGGAGGTAATATATAAACCAGCAATGGTTAACCCATTCAACACAAAGTAACTGACATGGACTGGTCCACGATATTTTTAGACCAATAAATTTATAAGAGATTTACATTTGGATCAGTTCATTTATCAAAATGGGTAATTTAGAAATAACTAAAAATAGTAATATTTTTTTTTTTTTATATATACTTTATTTATTTTACAACGATTGCGAAGCAAGTTTTAACAACTTATATTAATCACTCTCGTTGGCTCAGATGAAAGCGTAAATGTGGTCATTCATGTGGGAGGAAACCGGAGTACCAGGAGAAAACCCACCTGTCTGATCTGGCGACCATCGTACCATCTCACATACTTCTCTGTCCGAGGATCGAACCCGGGTCACATTTGTGAGAAGCGAGCGCGCTAACCACTGTGCTAATCGGACAGCCAAGATAGTAATATTAACAAATATTACTGGTAAAAATTGCAGATACAGATGAGACGGCTCGTTATGAGCCGGTTCATATGGATCTACACTTTTTATAAGCCTATTTAGAGGTCTGTAGTGTTGAAAGGGTTAAGCATATTTATTGGTTGTAGTTTACAATACACATGTACATTTTCTACACAGATATAATACAATGACAAGTTCATTAAAATGAAAGCTCGCTTAACCCATTCAACCCCAAGTAACTGACATGGACTGGTCCATGATATTTTTAGACCAATAAATTAATAAGAAAATTACCTTTAGACCAGTTCATTTATCAAAATGGGTAATTTTATCTAAAAGTAGTAATTGGCAAAACGTGCAGATCCTGATGAGACTGCTCGTCACGAGCCGGCTCATCTGGATCAACACTTTTTTGCAAGTCTATTTAGAGGCCTGTAGTGTTGAAAGGGTTAATACCAAAATGCCAAAACTTGTTTCATAATGTATGAAATTACCACTCATGTATGATCCTATATGTACCTATGCTATGATTTACAATGAAATATAGAAATATTAATAATAAAAAATAGAAACTTTAATTAGTTTACAACGATTGCGAAACAAGCTTTAATAACTTATATTAATATAACTGTTGTTGGTGCGGATGAAAGTGTATATGTCCTTCTTGTGTGAGGAAACCAGAGTACCCGGAGAAAACCCACCTGTCCGATCTGGCGACCACCGTACCATCTCACATACTTCCCGGTCCGAGGATCAAACCTGGGTTGCATTTGTGAGAAGCGAGCGTGCTAACCACTGCGGATGAAAGTGTATATGTGGTCCTTCGTGTGGGAGTAAACCGGAGTACCCGGAGAAAACCCACCTGTCCGATCTGGCGACCACCGTACCATCTCGCATACTTCCCTGTCCATGGATCAAACCCGGGATGTATTGGTGAGAAGCGAGCGTGCTAACCACTGCCCTAATCGGACAGCTGAATTATTAAATACAAATACAGTTTCCAATGTTAATATTAATTTAGGATTATAATATTATAATTACAACTACAGTATTGTATATACAGTCAAACCTGTGTTAGTGGTCACCTCTATTAAGCAACCTGTATTAACCAGCCAGTAACCTAGTGCAAGTGTGGCAGTTGGTCATCATTTAACCTCTATTAAGCAGCTACCTGTGGTAAGCAGCCAATGTGCATCACTCCCTTGGCTGGTTACTTAAGACAGGTTTGTCTGTATATATAGTAGAGTCATTATAGCAGTAAAAGTGGTAATGCCTTCAGTCAAACCTGTGTTAAGCATACATACATATATAAACATAGAGCAATTTTGGAATCCCACATGCTTTCATGTGAGGAAACTCTCCAACCGGCTTGCAGCAGGTCGGTGGTTCAACCCTTGTGCCCATCCGCACCTGAAATACTGCGCAGTTAGGCACCAGGATCTTCCTCCACCAATAATAGCTGGAGAGTCGCCATAGGACCTAAGCTGTCAGTGCAACCCAAAACAAACAAAACAATAATTTTGGTACTACTGTGTTAGTGGTCACCTCTATTAAGCAGCCAACCTGTATTAAGCAACCAGTCTTCAGATTCCCAATATGTTGATTTATTATACATTTGACTATTAAGCAGCCACCTGTGCTAAGCAGCCACTTTCTGCGAGTCCCTTGGCTGGATGCTTAAGCCAGGTTTGACTGTATACATTTTTGTTTCACAGATTACTACATACAGCCACAAGGATGAGAATAATCTGTGGCGGATCAAGCAAGCCGACAAAGAGCCGAACATGCACGAGTCATACCCAGTATTTGTGAAAAATGGTGACCTAGTCAGGCTGGAACATGTCCCGTAAGTATGGATTCTAAGTAAGTGTTGTAGATAATGTAAAATGGTGACCTAGTCAGACTGGAACATGTCATGTAAGTATGGATTCTAAGTAAGTGTTGTAGATAATGTAAAATGGTGACCTAGTCAGACTGGAACATGTCCTGTAAGGATTGATTCTAAGTAAGTGTTGTAGATAATGTAAAATGGTGACCTAGTCAGGCTGGAACATGTCCTGTAAATATGGATTCTAAGTAAGTGTTGTAAATAATGTAAAATGGTGACCTAGTCAGACTGGAACATGTCCTGTAAGTATGGATTCTAAGTAAGTGTTGTAGATAATGTAAAATGGTGACCTAGTCAGACTGGAACATGTCCTGTAAGGATTGATTCTAAGTAAGTGTTGTAGATAATGTAAAATGGTGACCTAGTCAGGCTGGAACATGTCCTGTAAATATGGATTCTAAGTAAGTGTTGTAAATAATGTAAAATGGTGACCTAGTCAGACTGGAACATGTCCTGTAAGTATGGATTCTAAGTAAGTGTTGTAGATAATGTAAAATGGTGACCTAGTCAGACTGGAACATGTCCTGTAAGGATTGATTCTAAGTAAGTGTTGTAGATAATGTAAAATGGTGACCTAGTCAGACTGGAACATGTCCTGTAAGTATGGATTCTAAGTAAGTGTTGTAGATAATGTAAAATGGTGACCTAGTCAGACTGGAACATGTCCTGTACGTATGGATTCTAAGTAAGTGTTGTAGATAATGTAAAATGGTGACCTAGTCAGACTGGAACATGTCCAGTAAGTATGGATTCTAAGTAAGTGTTGTAGATAAAGTAAAATGGTGACCTAGTCAGGCTGGAACATCTCCCGTAAGTATTGATTCTAAGTAAGTGTTGTAGATAATGTAAAATGGTGACCTAGTCAGACTGGAACATGTCCTGTAAGTATGGATTCTAAGTAAGTGTTGTAGATAATGTAAAATGGTGACCTAGTCAGACTGGAACATGTCCTGTAAGGATTGCTTCTAAGTAAGTGTTGTAGATAATGTAAAATGGTGACCTAGTCAGACTGGAACATGTCCTGTAAGTATTGATTCTAAGTAAGTGTTGTAGATAATGTAAAATGGTGACCTAGTCAGGCTGGAACATGTCCTGTAAGTATGGATTCTAAGTAAGTGTTGTAGATAATGTAAAATGGTGACCTAGTCAGGCTGGAACATGTCCTGTACGTATGGATTCTAAGTAAGTGTTGTAGATAATGTAAAATGGTGACCTAGTCAGACTGGAACATGTCCTGTAAGGATTGATTCTAAGTAAGTGTTGTAGATAATGTAAAATGTTGACCTAGTCAGACTGGAACATGTCCTGTAAATATGGATTCTAAGTAAATGTTGTAGATAATGTAAAATGGTGACCTAGTCAGGCTGGAACATGTCCTGTAAGTATGGATTCTAAGTAAGTGTTGTAGATAATGTAAAATGGTGACCTAGTCAGGCTGGAACATGTCCTGTACGTATGGATTCTAAGTAAGTGTTGTAGATAATGTAAAATGGTGACCTAGTCAGACTGGAACATGTCCTGTAAGGATTGATTCTAAGTAAGTGTTGTAGATAATGTAAAATGTTGACCTAGTCAGACTGGAACATGTCCTGTAAATATGGATTCTAAGTAAATGTTGTAGATAATGTAAAATGGTGACCTAGTCAGGCTGGAACATGTCCTGTAAGTATGGATTCTAAGTAAGTGTTGTAGATAATGTAAAATGGTGACCTAGTCAGGCTGGAACATGTCCTGTAAGTATGGATTCTAAGTAAGTGTTGTAGATAATGTAAAATGGTGACCTAGTCAGACTGTAACATGTCCTGTAAGGATTGATTCTAAGTAAGTGTTGTAGATAATGTAAAATGGTGACCTAGTCAGACTGGAACATGTCCTGTAAATATGGATTCTAAGTAAATGTTGTAGATAATGTAAAATGGTGACCTAGTCAGACTGGAACATGTCCTGTAAGTATGGATTCTAAGTAAGTGTTGTAGATAATGTAAAATGGTGACCTAGTCAGGCTGGAACATGTCCTGTAAATATGGATTCTAAGTAAGTGTTGTAGATAATGTAAAATGGTGACCTAGTCAGACTGGAACATGTCCTGTAAATATGGATTCTAAGTAAGTGTTGTAGATAATGTAAAATGGTGACCTAGTCAGACTGGAACATGTCCTGTAAATATGGATTCTAAGTAAATGTTGTAGATAATGTAAAATGGTGACCTAGTCAGGCTGGAACATGTCCTGTAAATATGGATTCTAAGTAAGTGTTGTAGATAATGTAAAATGGTGACCTAGTCAGGCTGGAACATGTCCTGTAAATATGGATTCTAAGTAAATGTTGTAGATAAAGTAAAATGGTGACCTAGTCAGGCTGGAACATGTCCTGTAAGGATTGATTCTAAGTAAGTGTTGTAGATAATGTAAAATGGTGACCTAGTCAGACTGGAACATGTCCTGTAAATATGGATTCTAAGTAAGTGTTGTAGATAATGTAAAATGGTGACCTAGTCAGACTGGAACATGTCCTGTAAATATGGATTCTAAGTAAGTGTTGTAGATAATGTAAAATGGTGACCTAGTCAGACTGGAACATGTCCTGTAAGTATTGATTCTAAGTAAGTGTTGTAGATAATGTAAAATGGTGACCTAGTCAGGCTGGAACATGTCCTGTAAATATGGATTCTAAGTAAATGTTGTAGATAATGTAAAATGGTGACCTAGTCAGGCTGGAACATGTCCTGTAAATATGGATTCTAAGTAAATGTTGTAGATAAAGTAAAATGGTGACCTAGTCAGACTGGAACATGTCCTGTAAGGATTGATTCTAAGTAAGTGTTGTAGATAATGTAAAATGGTGACCTAGTCAGACTGGAACATGTCCTGTAAGTATTGATTCTAAGTAAGTGTTGTAGATAATGTAAAATGGTGACCTAGTCAGACTGGAACATGTCCTGTAAGTATTGATTCTAAGTAAGTGTTGTAGATAATGTAAAATGGTGACCTAGTCAGGCTGGAACATGTCCTGTAAATATGGATTCTAAGTAAATGTTGTAGATAATGTAAAATGGTGACCTAGTCAGGCTGGAACATGTCCTGTAAATATGGATTCTAAGTAAGTGTTGTAGATAATGTAAAATGGTGACCTAGTCAGACTGGAACATGTCCTGTAAGTATTGATTCTAAGTAAGTGTTGTAGATAATGTAAAATGGTGACCTAGTCAGACTGGAACATGTCCTGTAAGTATTGATTCTAAGTAAATGTTGTAGATAATGTAAAATGGTGACCTAGTCAGGCTGGAACATGTCCTGTAAATATGGATTCTAAGTAAAGTTGTAGATAAAGTAAAATGGTGACCTAGTCAGGCTGGAACATGTCCTGTAAGGATTGATTCTAAGTAAGTGTTGTAGATAATGTAAAATGGTGACCTAGTCAGACTGGAACATGTCCTGTAAATATGGATTCTAAGTAAGTGTTGTAGATAATGTAAAATGGTGACCTAGTCAGACTGGAACATGTCCTGTAAATATGGATTCTAAGTAAGTGTTGTAGATAATGTAAAATGGTGACCTAGTCAGACTGGAACATGTCCTGTAAATATGGATTCTAAGTAAGTGTTGTAGATAAAGTAAAATGGTGACCTAGTCAGACTGGAACATGTCCTGTAAATATGGATTCTAAGTAAGTGTTGTAGATAATGTAAAATGGTGACCTAGTCAGACTGGAACATGTCCTGTAAATATGGATTCTAAGTAAGTGTTGTAGATAAAGTAAAATGGTGACCTAGTCAGACTGGAACATGTCCTGTAAATATGGATTCTAAGTATGTGTTGTAGATAATGTAAAATGGTGACCTAGTCAGACTGGAACATGTCCTGTAAATATGGATTCTAAGTAAATGTTGTAGATAAAGTAAAATGGTGACCTAGTCAGGCTGGAACATGTCCTGTAAGTATTGATTCTAAGTAAGTGTTGTAGATAATGTAAAATGGTGACCTAGTCAGACTGGAACATGTCCTGTAAGTATTGATTCTAAGTAAGTGTTGTAGATAATGTAAAATGGTGACCTAGTCAGGCTGGAACATGTCCTGTAAATATGGATTCTAAGTAAATGTTGTAGATAATGTAAAATGGTGACCTAGTCAGGCTGGAACATGTCCTGTAAATATGGATTCTAAGTAAGTGTTGTAGATAATGTAAAATGGTGACCTAGTCAGACTGGAACATGTCCTGTAAGTATTGATTCTAAGTAAGTGTTGTAGATAATGTAAAATGGTGACCTAGTCAGACTGGAACATGTCCTGTAAGTATTGATTCTAAGTAAATGTTGTAGATAATGTAAAATGGTGACCTAGTCAGGCTGGAACATGTCCTGTAAATATGGATTCTAAGTAAATGTTGTAGATAAAGTAAAATGGTGACCTAGTCAGGCTGGAACATGTCCTGTAAGGATTGATTCTAAGTAAGTGTTGTAGATAATGTAAAATGGTGACCTAGTCAGACTGGAACATGTCCTGTAAATATGGATTCTAAGTAAGTGTTGTAGATAATGTAAAATGGTGACCTAGTCAGACTGGAACATGTCCTGTAAATATGGATTCTAAGTAAGTGTTGTAGATAATGTAAAATGGTGACCTAGTCAGACTGGAACATGTCCTGTAAATATGGATTCTAAGTAAGTGTTGTAGATAAAGTAAAATGGTGACCTAGTCAGACTGGAACATGTCCTGTAAATATGGATTCTAAGTAAGTGTTGTAGATAATGTAAAATGGTGACCTAGTCAGACTGGAACATGTCCTGTAAATATGGATTCTAAGTAAGTGTTGTAGATAAAGTAAAATGGTGACCTAGTCAGACTGGAACATGTCCTGTAAATATGGATTCTAAGTATGTGTTGTAGATAATGTAAAATGGTGACCTAGTCAGACTGGAACATGTCCTGTAAATATGGATTCTAAGTAAATGTTGTAGATAAAGTAAAATGGTGACCTAGTCAGGCTGGAACATGTCCTGTAAGGATTGATTCTAAGTAAGTGTTGTAGATAATGTAAAATGGTGACCTAGTCAGGCTGGAACATGTCCTGTAAATATGGATTCTAAGTAAATGTTGTAGATAATGTAAAATTCATTCCACTTGTGTTATTGATACATTGTCGTATAATTAACAATTAATATGTTGAACAATTTGCACTGTTTATAATGCTATTTCAGTACTGGTAGAAACCTACATAGCCACAATGAGCCGGCCCCTGTCACCCCGAGACATTTCCAGGTTACAGGTTATGGCAGTGTAAGTATAAGTGAAATCTACATAGCCACAATGAGCCGGCCCCTGTCACCCCGAGACATTTCCAGGTTACAGGTTATGGCAGTGTAAGTATAAGTGAAATCTACATAGCCACAATGAGCCAGCCCCTGTCACCCCGAGACATTTCCAGGTTACAGGTTATGGCAGTGTAAGTATAAGTGAAATCTACATAGTTACAGGGAACCAGCCCCTGTCACCTCGAGACATTTCCAGGTTACAGGTTATGGCAGTGTAAGTATAAGTGAAATCTACATAGTTACAGGGAACCAGCCACTGTCACCTCGAGACATTTCCAGGTTACAGGTTATGGCAGTGTAAGTATAAGTGAAATCTACATAGTTACAGGGAACCAGCCCCTGTCACCTCGAGACATTTCCAGGTTTATGGCAGTGTAAGTATAAGTGAAACCTACATAGTTACAGGGAACCAGCCCCTGTCACCTCGAGACATTTCCAGGTTTATGGCAGTGTAAGTATAAGTGAAACCTACATAGTTACAGGGAACCAGCCCCTGTCACCTCGAGACATTTCCAGGTTTATGGCAGTATAAGTATAAGTGAAACCTACATAGTTACAGGGAACCAGCCTCTGTCACCTCGAGACATTTCCAGGTTTATGGCAGTGTAAGTATAAGAGAAACCTACATAGTTACAGGGAACCAGCCCCTGTCACCTCGAGACATTTCCAGGTTTATGGCACTGTAAGTATAAGAGAAACCTACATAGTTACAGGGAACCAGCCCCTGTCACCTCGAGACATTTCAAGGTTTATGGCAGTATAAGTGAAACTTGCATAGTTACAGGGAACCAGCCCCTGTCACCTCGAGACATTTCCAGGTTTATGGCAGTGTAAGTATAAGTGAAACTTACATAGTTACAGGGAACCAGCCCCTGTGATCTTCAGAGATTACCATGATACCTGTTAGTGTACTGTAAGTATAAGAGAAACCTACATAGTTACAGGGAACCAGTTAATGTGTCCTCCAAACATTCACAGTTTACAGGCCCTTGTTATGTTTAATCATATTCTTCGTGGGAGTCGTGATAGCGCACGTTGCTTCATGTGCGAAAAGCCGGGGTTCATGCCCATGCTAGCGCGGTTACGATTGTGCCCATAGGCAAGGCATTTTCATTCCTCATTGCCTCTTCTCTCTTCCTCGCAGCAATGGATTCCATCAAGAATAAGGTCTCAAGAGTGATTAATATAAGTTGTAAGAACTTGCTTTGCAATAGAGCTAAAATAAATTTGTATAAACTCGCGGTTCCCGCTGTCGGTCGCCAATGGCGCCAATTGCGACAAAAAACAAATACTGGCGCTAAATTTTGTGAATTGGCTAACATATTTGGTGCAAAAATCATTTTTTGGCACAACATATTTTCTCAAATACATGGCTTCAAATAATTATCTGTATACTATAGATAGATAGATTTCTTTATTTATAGAGGGTGACCTAATTAGTTTTGAACTAATCCTCCTTAGGGCCCCTTCAATTTGTTAACACTATAGAATAAATGTACATACACAATAATTATAACATAGTTACGCCATACAATATACATGCATAATGTTGTACAAAGTAACCTAAACAACAGCCTAAATAAAACAGGTACTTTGATAGAAATACAAAACGACACAAGCATATTGATTTACAATCATTATATATTTATAACTGTCTAGTGTCTACCGATTAAAACGTTGTATCCATACTTTACATTTTGTCTTGAATATATTTAAAGATCTCGACGTCTTAATTTCAAATGGTAGACAATTCCATATCTTTGGACCAGAGTATTCTAATGATTTCTTATACATTTCACATCTAGGTCTTAGAATATAGAGATCCATATTTCTCAATGTCATATCTGAAGTAACTGAATTGCAATGTCTTAATTGAAAATGTTCATTCAAATAATTCGGTACAAGATTGTTCATAATTTTGAAAAATAATCCGTTGGTCAAAAGTCATTATATTAATTTCAGACATTGATTCACGCAAAGAAATATAATCTTGGCCCAGAATGAATTTACAAGCTCGTCTCTGCAATCTTAATAGTGTGTTAATATTTTGTCTAAACGCCATAAACATCCTCGCTACTTGTGTGGGTATGTAGCATCGTTAAGCGTCAACTATCTGCTAAACGTCTAAAGACCGCTAAACGTCATAAACATTCCCGCTACGTGTGTGCGTATGTAGCATCGCTAAGCGTCAACTATCTGCTAAACGTCTAGAGACCTCTAAGCGTCATAAACATTCCGGCTACTTGTGTGGGTATATGAATTTACAAGCTCGTCTTTGCAATCTTAATAATGTGTTGATATTTGTTTGTGTGGTGTTTCCCCATATGATACAACAATAATCAAAATGTGGTTGGATATATGCCTTGTAATAAAGTATTCTGTAGTTCAGATTCACAATATACCGTATTTTACCTAAGAGCCAAATGTTAGTTGAAATCTTTTTCACAATATATTTGATATGTGAGTCCCATTTTAATGAATCCTGAATGTGTACTCCAAGCAACTTCTCTGATTTGCTGGTTTTCAATAATATATTTTCATATTTAAGAGGGAGTGTAGGGTTAGGGAAAGCACATTTTCGCTGGGCTGTCATCATAAATAGAACTTTCGTTTTGTCTGTATTAATCTTCATTCCATTTTGGAAACACCAGTATTTCAAGTCTTCCAAAGCTTGTTGTAATCTTGTTTCAAACACTTCTTTATTATATGGATATCATATAATGTAGATCATCTGCATATAAATCACTACCGGTGATTTTATTTGAAAACATTAGTGGTAAGTCATGATAAAAAGTAAGAACAAAAGAGGTCCTAATATTGAGCCCTGCGGAACTCCACAATTAACAGTTCTATTTTCAGATAAAACGTCATTTATAGAAACAGTTTGCTTTCTATCACAAAGATATGATTGAAAAAGCTTCAAAGTATTGTTGCTACATTTGTATAATGATAATTTCTTTAACAAAACAGTATGATCGACAAGATCAAAAGCTTTTCGAAAATCGACCATTACAATTCCAATCAATTTTCCCTCATTCAGTGCTCGAATCCATTTATCTATCATATAAAGTAAAGCTGATTCAGTTGAGTGGCCAGTTCTGAAACCACTTTGTGTTTTGTGAAGTAAATTGAAGTGATCCAAAAAAAGTCTGCAGCGATTTATGCACGTGTCTTTCAAAAAGTTTCGACAAAGATGGTAAAATTGAAATAGGTCTATTGTTATTGACGTCATTGGTTTTTCCACTTGAATAATGGTTTGACTTTTGCAAATTTCCAAGCTTCAGGGAAAGTTGATGTTTGCAAACTCTTATTTATTATAACAGTTAAACATGTTGTACAATGACATCAGCTGAAAGTTTTAACAGCTTTGGTCCAATATTATTGATTCCAGTAGCTTTAGAAACATTAAGTTCGAGTAATTGCTTTCTGGTATTACTCTGTGTAACTTCTGGTATTTCAAACACTACATCAACAGGTACATGTTCATTAATAAAATCTTTTATATAGTCAAAGTTTAAGTGATCAGGGACTGGATCTTTGATATTAGATGCAACATTGACAAAGAATTCATTAAATATATTTGCCATTTCAACATTTTGAGAGTAATCAGATCCTTGATGGTATATTGATTTAATATTGTTTCCAGATTGTGTTGATTTTCCTGAACCAAACTCTTTAAAAATCTTCCAGACAGTACGTGGGTTATCTTTACCAGACTCGATTTTTCTTTCACATGACTTTTTCCTTGCTGTATTAATCATTGCCGACACTTTGTTTCTAAATAGTTTATATTGATTAACACCTTGCTCTGATTTATCTTGCTTCATTTTATCGCGTTCTTTCATAGTATCTAAGATTTCTGTTGTTATCCAGTCTGGTTGATATTTCCGTTTCACTCGCTGAGTTTTTATTGGAATATGCTTATGTACAATTTCTAAAAATAGTTTACACCACATATTTAATATTTCATTTGGATCATCATATATATAAACAAAGATCCAGTCTGCAATACGTAAATCTTCGCAAAAGGACTCCTCATTGAAGTTTTTAAATGATCTATATGATATTGTTTCATGCATACTTTGATTATTTGAAAAGTTGACTTTACGATTACAGAATACTGGGTAATGATCACTGATAGAAAGATTTGGTACATACATATTGGCAATGTTTTCTTCCATGTTAGTATATATGTGATCAATCAAAGATAATATGGCTCTTAGTTGCCTCTAAGTTTTTCAAACTGGCTCCAGCTTAGAAACTAATCATATATTATTGCATGGAACAAAAATGTAGCATGATAATACAAATGGTTCTTAGCAACATTAGTCTTAGCAACATTAGACATGTTGATTAACCTCACAAGTCAATGAACTGTGAGTACCCGTGGTTATCTAGCTTGTAACAGTTTGCAAACTGAATGCACAGGCCTCGCAAATTCTTTCAATTTCTCAATATCCAAACTTTATATTAATCTTGTCGTTATCTTGGACTACCATCAAGGTTGATGGCGTATATTATTCACGTCAGTCATTAGCAGCCATTGACTTATGTTGTTTAGTATATACATGGCCATATGTCAACCTCGGTCATAAGGTGGTACTTTGGTGCCATTAGAAAGCATTTATTTTGCATGCTTTCACCCATACGTCTATGTAACTTTTTCAAGAAAATTTCAGTTCCATGAAATTTTTCAAAGTAGTTACGTTTAACAAATAGCATAGCTAAAGATTCACTGATAATTAGGTCCATCTTGAAATGCCCATTAGCATGTTCACGGTACTATTCTTTGATTTCCTAATATTGTATTGCTCTATATACATGTATATAACAATCACAATCGTTGTACAAATAGAAATTTTGCAAATGGGCCACAAGTTCTAACAACATTAGTGATTATTATTATTATTATTATTATACCAGATTTCTTGTGATTGGCCCTCCCCATAAAATAAATTAAGAACAACAGAATGTAAGTGGCGTAGTTAGTGGTACTGTTCTTTAATGTGTAATCTCTTCTTCTTCTCGTGCACCGATTTGATAGTTCATGTTCTTGAACTTTCTATTTTCATTGTTATATATATTATTCTCCTGCCTATTGTATATATTATTCTCCTGCCTATTGTATATATTATTCTCCTGCCTATTGTATATATTATTCTCCTGCCTATTGTATATATTATTCTCCTGCCTATTGTATATCAATCAATTGATAGGGAGAAGAACTATATAAGTTTTCTTTCGTTCTAATCCCTTTCAGTCTACTGCTGTTAAATTATATGTAAAATGTTCATTTCTTGATTACTTGTACACATACTGAAATACATTAGCAAATTTACATTAAATTAGTCCGATTAGCGCAGTGGTTATTGCGCTCGCTTCTCACCAATGCGACCTGGGTTCGATCCTCGGACCGGGAAGTATGTGAGATGGTACGGTGGTCGCCAGATCGGACAGGTGGGTTTTCTCCTGGTACTCCGGTTTCCTCCCACATGAATGACCACATATACGCTTTCAGCTTTCATCCGAGCCAACGAGAGTGATTAATATAAGTTGTTAAAACTTGCTTCGCAATCGTTGTAAAATAAATAAAGTTAAAAAAAAATTTAAAAAAATACTGATATAAATAATGTTTAACCCATTCAACACCAAGTATCTGACATGGACTGGTCCATGATATTTTTAGACCAATAAGAAAATTACATTTGGATCAGTTCATTTATCAAAATGGGTAATTTTTTTTCTAAAAATAGTTATATTACTTGAAAAAAGTGCAGATCCTGATGAGACGGCTCGTCACGAGCCGGCTCATCTGGATTACACTTTTTTGGTAAGCCCAGGTTTAAGAGGTGCTGTGTGGTGTTTTGAAAGGTTAAACTAAATGGTGTAGTTTGCAAGCGAGTGTCATATATCAGTAAAACCCCTGTAAACCGAATGGCCACGGGACCATAGACAATGTTTGGTTTGGAAGGGATTTCAGTTTAGAGTTGTTTTCATAGTGGGGTAGATTTCTCCTATGTTAACAATTCAACTACGTAATGTGTAGAATGAGAGACATGTTTATAGTTTTGTAGTTTTGTAGTTAGTAAAGAACTGATTAATTTTTAAGTGCACAATACATTATTCTGAAAAAAATAGCTGACAGTTTGTTTATTTAAAATAATAGTCAGTTTCACAGGGTTCATTCTAGGTCAGAATTTTTGGGAAAAGTGAGAAAGCGCGTGATCGCTTCCTTAAATGGTGTTCTTTAATATACTTCTGCAAAATAGGGTTAAAATGCACAGTACAACCATTAAATTTGAATAGGAGTGCTTTTGAAAATCGTAAAAACCAAAAAATAATTTTGTTTAATTTTTTTTTAGGGAGAAGTAGGGCCCCAGAGGGCGAAGTCAGGGTCCCTAGGGCGACTATTTCGCCCACATCGCCCTCTAGAATGACCCCTGGTTTCATATTTGATCTAGACAAGTTGCTGATTGGTTTACAGGTTTACAGTTGAAAAATCTGTTTGGTTTTCGGAAAAGAGGTGTTCAGGAGTTGTTTTTGTGTGTGCAATAACCAAAGAAGACCAAGAAATGTGTTTGGGTTGTAGTGAATTTCACATTAGAGGGGTTCTGGTTTTGAGGTGTTTCACTGTATTAATCTATACAATAAATGCAACTGATGTAATATTACTACCATAGTACACTTGTCTTGTTGTAGGAGGGGCACGGTGATAACAACGATCTATGGCAGATAGTGATCCCCGGAGCGAAGGACGGGGCCCATGTCATGGCCGTCAGTTCTAAGTTTCAGCTCATACATTTGTATATGAAATGTGCGTTGTATTCACATGACAAAAAATTGCCAAAATGGTGAGTTACACTCAATGAATATTCAAGTTAACCTTTGTATACCACAACAGTTGCACTTGTTGAATATTCAAGTTAACCTTTGTTCACCACAACAGTTGCACTTGTTGAATATTCAAGTTAACCTTTGTTCACCACAACAGTTGCACTTGTTGAATATTCAAGTTAACCTTTGTTCACCACAACAGTTGCACTTCATGAATATTCAAGTTAACCTTTGTTCACCACAACAGTTACACTTCATGAATATTCAAGTTAACCTTTGTTCACCACAACAGTTGCACTTCATGAATATTCAAGTTAACCTTTGTTCACCACAACAGTTGCACTTGATGAATATTCAAGTTAACCTTTGTATACCACAACAGTTACACTTCATGAATATTCAAGTTAACCTTTGTATACCACAACAGTTACACTTCATGAATATTCAAGTTAACCTTTGTACTCCACAACAGTTGCACTTCATGAATATTCAAGTGAACCTTTGTACTCCACAACAGTTGCACTTCATGAATATTCAAGTTAACCTTTGTACTCCACAACAGTTGCACTTCATGAATATTCAAGTTAACCTTTGTACTCCACAACAGTTGCACTTCATGAATATTCAAGTTAACCTTTGTACTCCACAACAGTTGCACTTTCAAGGCCAACTACTCACGTTATATCTATGTGCCACAACAGAAGAGGCCAACTAGTCACGTTATATCTATGTGCCACAACAGAAGAGGCCAACTAGTCACGTTATATCTATGTGCCACAACAGAAGAGGCCAACTAGTCATGTTATATCTATGTGCCACAACAGAAGAGGCCAACTAGTCACGTTATATCTATGTGCCACAACAGAAGAGGCCAACTAGTCATGTTATATCTATGTGCCACAACAGAAGAGGCCAACTAGTCACGTTATATCTATGTGCCACAACAGAAGAGGCCAACTACTCACTTTATCTCCATACAGTACATACTACACTGTACTACATACTCAATAATCAATGTGGAAATACAGACAAACCTATGTTAATGGTCAGCCACCTGAGCTAAGCAGCCACTTTCTACGATTTGCTTTGCTGACTGCTTAAGAAAAAAGGTTAAGGAAAAAGTTTTTATATAAGCTAGCTTTAGCTTCCTGTGTGTTTTACGTTTATTTATCATCGCTGCCAACTGTCCATATGAGCGACGCCTCCTGAAGAGATGAGTCATTTTAGAGTTTTGGAGGATAGTGCAATGATACAGACAGAGTCTCCTCTGGTTCTTTTACGTGCACGGTGGAAAGCACTGACACAAGACCTCGGTTTAAAGTCCCATCTGAAAGACTGTTAATTTTATTAGGGTCAGACATGGGATTGAACCTGTGATCCCTGGATTACCAGTCCAGCGTGTTACCACTGGACTACAGATCCGTCTTTAGCTTCCTATTTGATCCTTTGCATTATGTATTATGTAGGCCTATGTAGTTGTATGTTATATTTGATTTATGTCTTGCAATAAATACTGTTTAAACCAAGACAGGTTTGACTGTAGATAGATAGTGGTGTGGAATGGAACACTATATATTGGAAGCAATAAAAGCATTTATGTGAAGTAATGGGTTAACCCTATAATGCTGTGGTTGTTGGGCTGGTCACCTAGCATTTACTATATAGCAGTTGTCTGTGTCAGAGACATCGGTCTATCTGTTGGTATAGTATGGCGGAGGTCGAAGATTTGTTTTAATGTTTTACATTACGACGTGTTTTTTTTACATACTGTTCGAGCCCCGCTCAGGCCGTGTCTCATTTATATGAAAAAGTTGGCAGTTTCTTACGGAGGTTGGTGCACCCAAGTACTGGTTAACCGCTGGAGCCTGCCCAGGAAAGGTGTTAGGTAAACTGCCCGCCGGTGATATAGCCCAAAATGGTGCTGATGCAGGCGTAAAACCTGAAATATATATATATTGTTTTACATAATAGCATTTATGTTTACATTACGACGTCTCCGTGTGGCTGAGAGGTTGATGTCGTTGACTTCAAATCACTTGTCCCTCATCGCTGTAGGTTCGAATCTCCCTAGGTGTTTCAAATTCTTACAAGTGATGAAGCTATTCAGCTGGCTTGCGGTAGGTCGGTGGTTCTACCATGTGCCTGTCTGTGTGAAATACTGCTTGTAGGGCACCCGGGGCTTTCTTACACCAATCATGGCAGGAAATGTTTGCATATGACACAATTGTTTTACAAAATAATGTTGGTGTTTTACATTATGACATATGACACAATTGTTTTACAAAATAATGTTGGTGTTTTACATTATGACATATGACACAATTGTTTTACAAAATAATGTTGGTGTTTTACATTATGACATATGACACAATTGTTTTACAAAATAATGTTGGTGTTTTACATTATGACATATGACACAATTGTTTTACAAAATAATGTTGGTGTTTTACATTATGACAGGGGCTTTGAGCAGTTGGAAGTGACATGTAACCCTAACGTCAAAGATTCCACAGCATTTTGGAGTGTAGAGGAAATCAGAGATCTTAGATGTATGTACTCATAAACCAGTTATAGCGAGATCCTAGATGTATATACTCATAAACCAGTTATAGCGAGATCCTAGATGTATGTACTCATAAACCAGTTAGTTGGAGATCCTAGATGTATGTACTCATAAACCAGTTAGTAGGAGATCCTAGATGTATGTACTCATAAACCAGTTTGTGGTAGATCCTAGATGTATGTACTCATAAACCAGTTTGTAGGCGATCCTAGATGTATGTACTCGTACACCAGTTTGTAGGCGATCCTAGATGTATGTACTCATACACCAGTTTGTAGGCGATCCTAGATGTATGTACTCATACACCAGTTTGTAGGCGATCCTAGATGTATGTACTCATACACCAGTTAGTAGGAGATCCTAGATGTATGTACTCATAAACCAGTTAGTGTGAGATCCTAGATGTATGTACTTATAAACCAGTTAGTAGGAGATCCTAGATGTATGTACTCATAAACCAGTTAGTAGGAGATCCTAGATATATGTGCTCATAAACCAGTTCGTGGGAGATCCTAGATGTATGTACTCATACACCAGTTTGTAGGAGATCCTAGATGTATGTACTCATAAACCAGTTAGTAGGAGATCCTAGATGTATGTACTCATAAACCAGTTAGTGTGAGATCCTAGATGTATGTGCTCATAAACCAGTTAGTAAGAGATCCTAGATGTATGTACTCATAAACCAGTTAGTAGGAGATCCTAGATGTATGTACTCATAAACCAGTTAGTAGGAGATCCTAGATGTATGTACTTATAAACCAGTTATAGCGAGATCCCAGATGTATGTACTCATAAACCAGCTAGTGTGAGATCCTAGATGTATGTACTCATAAACCAGTTAGTGTGAGATCCTATATGTATGTACTCATAAACCAGTTAGTGTGATATCCTAGATATATGTACTCATAAACCAGTTATAGTGAGATCCTAGATGTATGTACTCATAAACCAGTTAGTGTGAGATCCTAGATGTATGTACTCATAAACCAGTTATAGCGAGATCCTAGATGTATGTACTCATAAAATAGTTATAGTGTGATCCTAGATGTATGTACTTATAAACCAGTTAGTAGGAGATCCTAGATGTATGTACTCATAAACCAGTTTGTGGTAGATCCTAGATGTATGTACTCATAAACCAGTTTGTAGGCGATCCTAGATGTATGTACTCATACACCAGTTTGTAGGCGATCCTAGATGTATGTACTCATACACCAGTTTGTAGGCGATCCTAGATGTATGTACTCATACACCAGTTTGTAGGCGATCCTAGATGTATGTACTCATACACCAGTTAGTAGGAGATCCTAGATGTATGTACTCATAAACCAGTTAGTGTGAGATCCTAGATGTATGTACTTATAAACCAGTTAGTAGGAGATCCTAGATGTATGTACTCATAAACCAGTTAGTAGGAGATCCTAGATATATGTGCTCATAAACCAGTTCGTGGGAGATCCTAGATGTATGTACTCATACACCAGTTTGTAGGAGATCCTAGATGTATGTACTCATAAACCAGTTAGTAGGAGATCCTAGATGTATGTACTCATAAACCAGTTAGTGTGAGATCCTAGATGTATGTGCTCATAAACCAGTTAGTAAGAGATCATAGATGTATGTACTCATAAACCAGTTAGTAGGAGATCCTAGATGTATGTACTCATAAACCAGTTAGTAGGAGATCCTAGATGTATGTACTTATAAACCAGTTATAGCGAGATCCTAGATGTATGTACTCATAAACCAGCTAGTGTGAGATCCTAGATGTATGTACTCATAAACCAGTTAGTGTGAGATCCTATATGTATGTACTCATAAACCAGTTAGTGTGATATCCTAGATGTATGTACTCATAAACCAGTTATAGTGAGATCCTAGATGTATGTACTCATAAACCAATTAGTGTGAGATCCTAGATGTATGTACTCATAAACCAGTTATAGCGAGATCCTAGATGTATGTACTCATAAAATAGTTATAGTGTGATCCTAGATGTATGTACTTATAAACCAGTTAGTAGGAGATCCTAGATGTATGTACATATAAACCAGTTATAGCAAGATCCTAGATGTATATAGTCATACCAGTTAGTGGGAGATCCTAGATGTATGTACTCATACACCAGTTATAGTGAGATCCTAGATGTATATAGTCATACCAGTTAGTGTGAGATCCTAGATGTATGTACTCCTAAACCAGTTATAGCGAGATCCTAGATGTATGTACTTATAAACCAGTTAGTGTGAGATCCTAGATGTATGTACTCCTAAACCAGTTATAGTGAGATCCTAGATGTATGTACTTATAAACCAGTTATAGCGAGATCCTAGATGTATGTACTCATAAACCAGTTAGTGTGAGATCCTAGATGTATGTACTCATAAACCAGTTATAGTGAGATCTTAGATGTATGTACTCATAAACCAGTTAGTGTGAGATCCTAGATGTATGTACTCATAAACCAGTTAGTGGGAGATCCTAGATGTATGTACTCATAAACCAGTTAGTGTGAGATCCTAGATGTATGTACTCATAAACCAGTTATTGGAGATCCTAGATGTATGTACTCATAAACCAGTTATAGTGAGATCCTAGATGTATGTACTTATAAACCAGTTAT
Source organism: Archivesica marissinica (assembly GCA_014843695.1). Classification (NCBI taxonomy): domain Eukaryota; kingdom Metazoa; phylum Mollusca; class Bivalvia; order Venerida; family Vesicomyidae; genus Archivesica; species Archivesica marissinica. The sequence continues at coordinate 90,125,875 of CM026404.1, forward strand.
AGTGAGATCCTAGATGTATGTACTCATAAACCAGTTAGTGGGAGATCCTAGATGTATGTACTCATAAACCAGTTAGTGTGAGATCCTAGATGTATGTATTTATAAACCAGTAAGTTGGAGATCCTAGATGTATGTATTTATAAACCAGTTATAGCGAGATCCTAGATGTATGTACTTATAAACCAGTTATATCGAGATCCTAGATGTATGTACTCATAAACCAGTTATAGCGAGATCCTAGATGTATGTACTCATAAACCAGTTAGTAGGAGATCCTAGATGTATGTACTTATAAACCAGTTATAGCGAGATCCTAGATGTATGTACTCATAAACCAGTTATAGCGAGATCCTAGATGTATGTACTTATAAACCAGTTATAGTGAGATCCTAGATGTATGTACTCATAAACCAGTTAGTGGGAGATCCTAGATGTATGTACTCATAAACCAGTTAGTGTGAGATCCTAGATGTATGTACTTATAAACCAGTAAGTGAGATCCTAGATGTATGTACTTATAAACCAGTTAGTGGGAGATCCTAGATGTATGTACTCATAAACCAGTTAGTGTGAGATCCTAGATGTATGTATTTATAACCAGTTATTGGAGATCCTAGATGTATGTACTCATAAACCAGTTATAGCGAGATCCTAGATGTATGTACTCATAAACCAGTTAGTGGGAGATCCTAGATGTATGTACTCATAAACCAGTTATAGCGAGATCCTAGATGTATGTACTCATAAACCAGTTAGTGTGAGATCCTAGATGTATGTACTCATAAACCAGTTTTAGTGAGATCCTAGATGTATGTACTCATAAACCAGTTAGTGTGAGATCCTAGATGTATGTACTTATAAACCAGTTAGTGTGAGATCCTAGATGTATGTACTCATAAACCAGTTATAGCGAGATCCTAGATGTATGTACTCATAAACCAGTTATAGCGAGACCCTAGATGTATGTACTCATAAACCAGTTTTAGTGAGATCCTAGATGTATGTACTCATAAACCAGTTAGTGTGAGATCCTAGATGTATGTATTTATAAACCAGTAAGTTGGAGATCCTAGATGTATGTATTTATAAACCAGTTATAGCAAGATCCTAGATGTATGTACTCATAAACCAGTTAGTAGGAGATCCTAGATGTATGTACTTATAAACCAGTTAGTAGGAGATCCTAGATGTATGTACTTATAAACCAGTTATAGCGAGATCCTAGATGTATGTACTCATAAACCAGTTAGTGTGAGATCCTAGATGTATGTACTTATAAACCAGTTATAGTGAGATCCTAGATGTATGTACTCATAAACCAGTTATAGTGAGATCCTAGATGTATGTACTCATAAACCAGTTAGTGGGAGATCCTAGATGTATGTACTTATAAACCAGTTATAGTGAGATCCTAGATGTATGTACTCATAAACCAGTTAGTGGGAGATCCTAGATGTATGTATTTATAAACCAGTTAGTGGGAGATCCTAGATGTATGTACTCATAAACCAGTTAGTGTGAGATCCTAGATGTATGTATTTATAAACCAGTTATTGTGAGATCCTAGATGTATGTACTCATAAACCAGTTATAGTGAGATCCTAGATGTATGTACTCATAAACCAGTTAGTGGGAGATCCTAGATGTATGTACTTATAAACCAGTTATAGTGAGATCCTAGATGTATGTACTCATAAACCAGTTAGTGGGAGATCCTAGATGTATGTATTTATAAACCAGTTAGTGTGAGATCCTAGATGTATGTACTCATAAACCAGTTAGTGGGAGATCCTAGATGTATGTATTTATAAACCAGTTATAGTGAGATCCTAGATGTATGTACTCATAAACCAGTTATAGTGAGATCCTAGATGTATATACTCATAAACCAGTTAGTAGGAGATCCTAGATGTATGTACTCATAAACCAGTTATAGCGAGATCCTAGATGTATGTACTTATAAACCAGTTATAGCGAGATCCTAGATGTATGTACTCATAAACCAGTTAGTAGGAGATCCTAGATGTATGTACTCATAAAATAGTTATAGTGAGATCCTAGATGTATGTACTCATAAACCAGTTATAGCGAGATCCTAGATGTATGTACTTATAAACCAGTTATAGCGAAATCCTAGATGTATGTACTCATAAACCAGTTAGTAGGAGATCCTAGATGTATGTACTCATAAAATAGTTATAGTGTGATCCTAGATGTATGTACTTATAAATCAGTTAGTAGGAGATCCTAGATGAATGTACTCATAAACCAGTTATAGCGAGATCCTAGCTGTATGTACTTATAAACCAGTTAGTGTGAGATCCTAGATGTATGTACTCATAAACCAGTTATAGTGAGATCCTAGATGTATGTACTTATAAACCAGTTATAGCGAGATCCTAGATGAATGTACTCATAAACCAGTTAGTGTGAGATCCTAGATGTATGTACTCATAAACCAGTTTTAGTGAGATCCTAGATGTATGTACTCATAAACCAGTTAGTGTGAGATCCTAGATGTATGTATTTATAAACCAGTTAGTGTGAGATCCTAGATGTATGTACTCATAAACCAGTTATAGCGAGATCCTAGATGTATGTACTCATAAACCAGTTATAGCGAGACGCTAGATGTATGTACTCATAAACCAGTTTTAGTGAGATCCTAGATGTATGTACTCATAAACCAGTTAGTGTGAGATCCTAGATGTATGTATTTATAAACAGTAAGTTGGAGATCCTAGATGTATGTATTTATAAACCAGTTATAGCAAGATCCTAGATGTATGTACTCATAAACCAGTTAGTAGGAGATCCTAGATGTATGTACTTATAAACCAGTTATAGCGAGATCCTAGATGAATGTACTCATAAACCAGTTAGTGTGAGATCCTAGATGTATGTACTCATAAACCAGTTTTAGTGAGATCCTAGATGTATGTACTCATAAACCAGTTAGTGTGAGATCCTAGATGTATGTATTTATAAACCAGTTAGTGTGAGATCCTAGATGTATGTACTCATAAACCAGTTATAGCGAGATCCTAGATGTATGTACTCATAAACCAGTTATAGCGAGACCCTAGATGTATGTACTCATAAACCAGTTTTAGTGAGATCCTAGATGTATGTACTTATAAACCAGTTAGTGTGAGATCCTAGATGTATGTATTTATAAACCAGTAAGTTGGAGATCCTAGATGTATGTATTTATAAACCAGTTATAGCAAGATCCTAGATGTATGTACTCATAAACCAGTTAGTAGGAGATCCTAGATGTATGTACTTATAAACCAGTTAGTAGGAGATCCTAGATGTATGTACTTATAAACCAGTTATAGCGAGATCCTAGATGTATGTACTTATAAACCAGTTATAGCGAGATCCTAGATGTATGTACTCATAAACCAGTTATAGCGAGATCCTAGATGTATGTACTTATAAACCAGTTATAGTGAGATCCTAGATGTATGTACTCATAAACCAGTTAGTGGGAGATCCTAGATGTATGTACTCATAAACCAGTTAGTGTGAGATCCTAGATGTATGTACTTATAAACCAGTTATAGTGAGATCCTAGATGTATGTACTCATAAACCAGTTAGTGGGAGATCCTAGATGTATGTATTTATAAACCAGTTAGTGGGAGATCCTAGATGTATGTACTCATAAACCAGTTAGTGTGAGATCCTAGATGTATGTATTTATAAACCAGTTATTGTGAGATCCTAGATGTATGTACTCATAAACCAGTTATAGTGAGATCCTAGATGTATGTACTCATAAACCAGTTAGTGGGAGATCCTAGATGTATGTACTTATAAACCAGTTATAGTGAGATCCTAGATGTATGTACTCATAAACCAGTTAGTGGGAGATCCTAGATGTATGTATTTATAAACCAGTTAGTGTGAGATCCTAGATGTATGTACTCATAAACCAGTTAGTGGGAGATCCTAGATGTATGTATTTATAAACCAGTTATAGTGAGATCCTAGATGTATGTACTCATAAACCAGTTATAGTGAGATCCTAGATGTATATACTCATAAACCAGTTAGTAGGAGATCCTAGATGTATGTACTCATAAACCAGTTATAGCGAGATCCTAGATGTATGTACTTATAAACCAGTTATAGCGAGATCCTAGATGTATGTACTCATAAACCAGTTAGTAGGAGATCCTAGATGTATGTACTCATAAAATAGTTATAGTGAGATCCTAGATGTATGTACTCATAAACCAGTTATAGCGAGATCCTAGATGTATGTACTTATAAACCAGTTATAGCGAAATCCTAGATGTATGTACTCATAAACCAGTTAGTAGGAGATCCTAGATGTATGTACTCATAAAATAGTTATAGTGTGATCCTAGATGTATGTACTTATAAATCAGTTAGTAGGAGATCCTAGATGAATGTACTCATAAACCAGTTATAGCGAGATCCTAGCTGTATGTACTTATAAACCAGTTAGTGTGAGATCCTAGATGTATGTACTCATAAACCAGTTATAGCGAGACGCTAGATGTATGTACTCATAAACCAGTTTTAGTGAGATCCTAGATGTATGTACTCATAAACCAGTTAGTGTGAGATCCTAGATGTATGTATTTATAAACAGTAAGTTGGAGATCCTAGATGTATGTATTTATAAACCAGTTATAGCAAGATCCTAGATGTATGTACTCATAAACCAGTTAGTAGGAGATCCTAGATGTATGTACTTATAAACCAGTTAGTAGGAGATCCTAGATGTATGTACTTATAAACCAGTTATAGCGAGATCCTAGATGTATGTACTTATAAACCAGTTATAGCGAGATCCTAGATGTATGTACTCATAAACCAGTTATAGCGAGATCCTAGATGTATGTACTTATAAACCAGTTATAGTGAGATCCTAGATGTATGTACTCATAAACGAGTTAGTGGGAGATCCTAGATGTATGTACTCATAAACCAGTTAGTGTGAGATCCTAGATGTATGTATTTATAAACCAGTAAGGTGGAGATCCTAGATGTATGTATTTATAAACCAGTTATAGCGAGATCCTAGATGTATGTACTCATAAACCAGTTAGTAGGAGATCCTAGATGTATGTACTTATAAACCAGTTAGTAGGAGATCCTAGATGTATGTACTCATAAACCAGTTATAGCGAGATCCTAGATGTATGTACTCATAAACCAGTTAGTGTGAGATCCTAGATGTATGTGCTCATAAACCAGTTAGTGTGAGATCCTATATGTATGTACTTATAAACCAGTTAGTGTGAGATCCTAGATGTATGTACTCATAAACCAGTTAGTAGGAGTTCCTAGATGTATGTACTCATAAACCAGTTAGTGGGAGATCCTAGATGTATGTACTTATAAACCAGTTATAGTGAGATCCTAGATGTATGTACTCATAAACCAGTTAGTGGGAGATCCTAGATGTATGTATTTATAAACCAGTTAGTGGGAGATCCTAGATGTATGTACTCATAAACCAGTTAGTGTGAGATCCTAGATGTATGTATTTATAAACCAGTTATTGTGAGATCCTAGATGTATGTACTCATAAACCAGTTATAGTGAGATCCTAGATGTATGTACTCATAAACCAGTTAGTGGGAGATCCTAGATGTATGTACTTATAAACCAGTTATAGTGAGATCCTAGATGTATGTACTCATAAACCAGTTAGTGGGAGATCCTAGATGTATGTATTTATAAACCAGTTAGTGGGAGATCCTAGATGTATGTACTCATAAACCAGTTAGTGTGAGATCCTAGATGTATGTATTTATAAACCAGTTATTGTGAGATCCTAGATGTATGTACTCATAAACCAGTTATAGTGAGATCCTAGATGTATGTACTCATAAACCAGTTAGTGGGAGATCCTAGATGTATGTACTTATAAACCAGTTATAGTGAGATCCTAGATGTATGTACTCATAAACCAGTTAGTGGGAGATCCTAGATGTATGTATTTATAAACCAGTTAGTAGGAGATCCTAGATGTATGTACTCATAAACCAGTTAGTGGGAGATCCTAGATGTATGTATTTATAAACCAGTTAGTGGGAGATCCTAGATGTATGTATTTATAAACCAGTTAGTAGGAGATCCTAGATGTATGTACTCATAAACCAGTTATAGTGAGATCCTAGATGTATGTACTTATAAACCAGTTATAGTGAGATCCTAGATGTATGTATTTATAAACCAGTTAGTAGGAGATCCTAGATGTATGTACTCATAAACCAGTTATAGTGAGATCCTAGATGTATGTACTTATAAACCAGTTATAGTGAGATCCTAGATGTATGTACTCATAAACCAGTTAGTAGGAGATCCTAGATGTATGTACTCATAAACCAGTTAGTGGGAGATCCTAGATGTATGTATTTATAAACCAGTTAGTGGGAGATCCTAGATGTATGTATTTATAAACCAGTTAGTAGGAGATCCTAGATGTATGTACTCATAAACCAGTTATAGTGAGATCCTAGATGTATGTACTTATAAACCAGTTATAGTGAGATCCTAGATGTATGTATTTATAAACCAGTTAGTAGGAGATCCTAGATGTATGTACTCATAAACCAGTTATAGTGAGATCCTAGATGTATGTACTTATAAACCAGTTATAGTGAGATCCTAGATGTATGTACTCATAAACCAGTTAGTAGGAGATCCTAGATGTATGTACTCATAAACCAGTTATAGCGAGATCCTAGATGTATGTACTCATAAACCAGTTATATCGGTGTTTATGGCCGCCATGATTTAGATAGTATATACATGTGTAGAGTTGATGGATTGACTGAATTATTTGCATGCTGGGTAAAATAATGTCTATAAATAGGTCAAATAATTGTAGCAGATGACATGTCATTAATGTGCTTTCTTATTTGTAACTGAAAACTCTGGTTATATGTCATGGAATATCATTCGATTTGTGTAGTTACGACATGGAATATCATTAGATGTGTGTAGTTACAACATGGAATATCATTAGATTTGTGTAGTTACGACATGGAATATCATTAGATTTGTGTAGTTACAACATGGAATATCATTAGATTTGTGTAGTTACGACATGGAATATCATTAGATTTGTGTAGCTACGACATGGAATATCATTAGATTTGTGTAGCTACGACATGGAATATCATTAGATTTGTGTAGTTATGGCATGGAATATCATTAGATTTGTGTAGCTACGATATGGAATATCATTAGATTTGTGTAGTTACAACATGGAATATCATTAGATTTGTGTAGTTACGACATGGAATATCATTAGAATTGTGTAGCTACGACATGGAATATCATTAGATTTGTGTAGTTACGACATGGAATATCATTAGATTTGTGTAGCTACGACATGGAATATCATTAGATTTGTGTAGTTACGACATGGAATATCATTAGATTTGTGTAGCTACGACATGGAATATCATTAGATTTGTGTAGCTACAACATGGAATATCATTAGATTTGTGTAGTTACGACATGGAATTTCATTATATTGTGTAGCTACGACATGGAATATCATTAGATTTGTGTAGTTACGACATGGAATATCATTAGATTTGTGTATTTACGACATGGAATATCATTAGAATTATGTATTTACGACACAGTATTAATGAAATTCCATGACATATTAGACTGTTATTTTCACCATTAACATGCAGAGTGTTAAAGACCAAGGTCATGATTTGTTTTACATGGTTTACATTGCTTGCCATGTGGAACCTTATTACGCCCATGGGATTGTAATATTGGAAATTTGTGCAATGCACCCATTTACTATTTTCTGTTTACTATTTTTTATCCTATATTATACTTGGCCTACCGAACAAAAGTTTATTACCTTACTTACACAGACTAATAGGAAAATTGTTCAAAACCTGTCCAAATTTATATATTACGCAAATTTAGTAAGAAATTAATTTTTTTTAGACACCACAACCATCTATGCTCTACTGAAAATGTATCCATGTCTTTTCATTGTACTTTGTTTATATATGTATTCTTTGCTATAAGTATGTTGTCATATTTAATGCAATAAATATATTGAATTGAATTGAATTTTCTAAGGGAGTGGTTGTTTGATTCGCTATGCTCTAATGTGGAGCTGCCATTGTGTACTGCGGTGCCTGCATTGCAACCGAGAAGTTGTGAGTTAGAGCCCCGTCATCACTATGGTGGTCGTGTCCTTGGGCAACACGCTTGAATCCACATTTCCTCTTCTCTCTCCCTCCTCGTGGCGATTCTATTAGGAATGAGGGCTCGATAGCTATTAATCTAATGTTGTAAGAACTCGTTTCACAATCGAGCTAAGCTAACTTTGTATGCTCTAATGTACTATTGTCTTGTCTTTCAGTGCCCAATGTCAGCTTTGCGGTTCACGCTCCCTCATTCTTGACCAAATTTGTTGAAAGTCATGCTGTTATGAGTCAGGTATGTTATATCCTATTCTTATGGTTCTGTTATGACGCAGGTATGTTATATCCTATTTATTATGGTTCTGTTATGACGCAGGTATGTTATATCCTATTTATTATGGTTCTGTTATGACGCAGGTATGTTATATCCTATTTATTATGGTTCTGTTATGACGCAGGTATGTTATATCCTATTTATTATGGTTCTGTTATGACGCAGGTATGTTATATCCTATTTATTATGGTTCTGTTATGACGCAGGTATGTTATATCCTATTTATTATGGTTCTGTTATGACAGATTATTGTAGATGAAAAATAATTACAAGTCATTACATCTAAATTACAAGTTACTACATCTAACTTACAAGTTACTACATCTAACTTACAAGTTACTACATCTAACTTACAAGTTACTACATCTAACTTACAAGTTACTACATCTAACTTACAAGTTACTACAGCTAGCTTACAAGTTACTACATCTAAATTACAAGTTACTACATCTAACTTACAAGTTACTACATCTAACTTACAAGTTACTACATCTAACTTACAAGTTACTACATCTAACTTACAAGTTACTACATCTAACTTACAAGTTACTACAGCTAGCTTACAAGTTACTACATCTAAATTACAAGTTACTACATCTAACTTACAAGTTACTACATCTAAATTACAAGTTACTACATCTAACTTACAAGTTACTACATCTAACTTACAAGTTACTACATCTAACTTACAAGTTACTACAGCTAGCTTACAAGTTACTACATCTAACTTACAAGTTACTACATCTAACTTACAAGTTACTACAGCTAGCTTACAAGTTACTACATCTAACTTACAAGTTACTACAGCTAGCTTACAAGTTACTACATCTAACTTACAAGTTACTACAGCTAGCTTACAAGTTACTACATCTAAATTACAAGTTACTACATCTAACTTACGAGTTACTACATCTAACTTACAAGTTACTACATCTAACTTACAAGTTACTATATGTTATGATTTATGATTCGGGTTTTACGCCTGCATCAGCACCATTTTGGGCTATATCGCCGGCGGGCAGTTTACCTAACAACACCTTTCCTGGGCAGGCTCCAGCGGTTAACCAGTACTTGGGTGCACCAACCTCCGTAAGAAACTGCCAACTTTTTCATATAAATGAGACACGGCCTGAGCGGGGCTCGAACCCGTGACCATCAGTGATGATAGGTTACAGTGGTATACAAGTCAGCGACCTTAACCACTCGACCACGGAGGCGGACTACAAGTTACTACATCTAACTTACAAGTTACTACAGCTAGCTTACAAGTTACTACATCTAAATTACAAGTTACTACAGCTAGCTTACAAGTTACTACATCTAAATTACAAGTTACTACATCTAACTTACAAGTTACTACATCTAACTTACAAGTTACTACATCTAACTTACAAGTTACTACAGCTAGCTTACAAGTTACTACATCTAAATTACAAGTTACTACATCTAACTTACAAGTTACTACATCTAAATTACAAGTTACTACATCTAACTTACAAGTTACTACATCTAACTTACAAGTTACTACATCTAACTTACAAGTTACTACATCTAACTTACAAGTTACTACAGCTAGCTTACAAGTTACTACATCTAAATTACAAGTTACTACATCTAACTTACAAGTTACTACATCTAACTTACAAGTTACTACATCTAACTTACAAGTTACTACATCTAACTTACAAGTTACTACAGCTAGCTTACAAGTTACTACATCTAAATTACAAATTACTACATCTAACTTACAAGTTACTACGTCTAAATTACAAGTTACTACATCTAACTTACAAGTTACTACATCTAACTTACAAGTTACTACATCTAACTTACAAGTTACTACATCTAAATTACAAGTTACTACATCTAACTTACAAGTTACTACATCTAACTTACAAGTTACTACAGCTAGCTTACAAGTTACTACATCTAAATTACAAGTTACTACATCTAACTTACAAGTTACTACATCTAACTTACAAGTTACTACATCTAACTTACAAGTTACTACATCTAAATTACAAGTTACTACATCTAACTTACAAGTTACTACATCTAACTTACAAGTTACTACATCTAACTTACAAGTTACTACATCTAACTTACAAGTTACTACATCTAACTTACAAGTTACTACATCTAACTTACAAGTTACTACATCTAACTTACAAGTTACTACATCTAACTTACAAGTTACTACATCTAACTTACAAGTTACTACATCTAACTTACAAGTTACTACATCTAACTTACAAGTTACTACATCTAACTTACAAGTTACTACATCTAAGTACTAGACTTTAAGTTAGTAGACTGCCACATGTTATATAAAATTAGTTTTTAAGTTAATAGCGAACAGAAAGCTTAGTGACATACTAATTAAAGTCTAGTACTAGATGTTAGTTTAGAATTTTGTTGCAAACATGCAATGCTAATAAAATACAGCCAATAGTAAATCGTGGTTTTATTTATTTTAACTATAAACATACATCAATGTAAGAGACATTGATTATAATCGATTCCACATTTTCACAATCGATTAACGCCGATGTTAACCCACGCAAACAATTGTCGGTGACTTGTCGATAATCGGTTTATCTCTAGTGTCTAGTTGAGTCATGTGAGGAAGCTACCTAGTTGAAGCTGAAGGGTCAAGGAACTTACCTGATTAGGTAACTAATAGCTGCAACTTTATACTTGGAAAATGGCAAACAGACAATTTATATTTGTTGCGTGTTTGGCCTTTTGAGCGTGTATGATGATTTTGCCTCATAGAGCTGGTTCCCAGAATGCCTCGTTTCCATTCTAGTCTCTATCTTCAGCGCCAGACTGTGTCGCATAAAGAACTCAATTGCCATTTACTACATGACTTGTAGATGGTCGGTGATTCTACTCAGGTGCCCGTCCATGCCTGAAATACTGCTCGGAGAGGCACCCGGGTTCTTCCTCCGTCAATAACAGCTGGAGAGACGACACAGAAAACAAACAAACATATTATTGTATGTGAACACTGACTTGACCACTAACATCACATTTTTGTGTTCATTTTTGAATTTGTTTCATGTTTATGACAAGCAACTTACCGTAATTTTCAGGGTAACTCTGGGTTAAAACCCAAAGAAGGGGAGGTAACATCGCGACCTTGGGAATGGCCTATTAACATGAGGGTAAGTCTTTCATCTTTAGGGTAGACTTTCATCTTTAGGGTAGTTTTTCATCTTTATGGTAGTTTTTCTTCTTTAGTGTGGAATTTCATCCTTAGGGTAGTCTTTCATATTCAAGGTATTCTTTCATCATAATATCAGAACTCCTCGGGATTAAGCCCATATATTGTCGGTTTGGTGCAACGTGTATTCTGTCTTATCGGCTGTCCGTTTAGCGCAGTGGTTAGCACGCTCGCTTCTCACCAATGCAACCTGGGTTCGATCCTCGGACCGGGAAGTATGTGAGATGGTACGGTGGTCACCAGATTGGACAGGTGAGTTTTCTCCGGGTACTCTGGTTTCCTCATGTAGAAATAAGCTTGTTTCCCAATCGTTGTAAAATAAATAAAGTTTAAACTAACGTGTATTCTGACTTCCATATACATACCTATAATTGTTAGGTGCTCGTTGCACGGAATAGACATCAGACTGCTATTCCAATATCAATACACGGTAAGAAAAGAATAGCATTGTCCGTATTTTCTAAGTACATTAGTAGCTCGCACATTTAATCACTGTTCTATGATCTTGAAGGGACCAGAGACACTGCAGTTTCCTCAAGCACAGGTTTGATTGGTATAATTTCAGGAAGGAATATTCACACATATCTCCTTGGTTACCCTATCATTTGGTTCAGACTGGTTCCCTCAATCACATATTTGGTATATTTTCATGTCCAGTTTCTTACAGGCAAGGATCATCTTTTATATCTCCTCGGTATCGGTATCCATGTCGGATCCTATGGACTAGTGTCCTATATCACATGTTTGACTGGTTATACTTTCACGAGTTTCTCCGGAAGATATATCTCCTAGGCAACACTGTCATCTGGTATGGACTGGTTCCCTCAATCTCATGTTTTCAATCTCATGTTTTGTATATTTTCAAGGCCAGAATTACTCACAAAATAATCATCATGTATATCTCCAAGGAACGCTGTTATCTGGTACAGGCTTGTTCCGCAAAGCACATATCTCACTTGATATATTTTCAGGGCCAGGTTTTCTCAGCAAAGGATCACCGTGTGTTACTCCTCGGCAACCCTATCATCTGGTATGGGCTGCTCGTCTCCATGGCAATGTTTCTACTTACCTTCCTTGCACACTCTGTTCAGATCCAAAGAGGAGTGAAGATATCGAAGGAAGTGATTGGTAAGTGATATGTTACCTATGTATGGACAAAGGAAGTGATTGGTGAATGTATGTTACCTATGTATAGACAAAGGAAGTGATTGTTGAATGTAATGTTACCTATGTATAGACAAAGGAAGTGATTGGTGAATGTAATGTTATCTATGTATGGACAAAGGAAGTGATTGGTGAATGTAATGTTGCCTATGTATGGACAAAGGAAGTGATTGGTGAATGTAATGTTACCTATGTATGGACAAAGGAAGAGATTGGTGAATGTAATGTTACCTATGTATGGACAAACAAAGGAAGTGATTGGTGAATGTAATGTTACCTATGTATGGACAAAGGAAGTGATTGGTGAATGTAATGTTACCTATGTATAGACAAAGGAAGTGATTGGTGAATGTAATGTTACCTATGTATAGACAAAGGAAATGATTGGTAAGTGATATGCTAGCTATGTGTATAAAAGGGAAGTGATTGCTATGTGCTATGTTCACTATATGTGTACAAGGGAAGTGTGATTGGTATGTGCTCTGCTAGCTATATGTATGCAATGGAAGTGATTGGTAAGTGCTATGCTATATATATATGTATACAAGGGAAGTGATTGTTAAGTGCTACACTAGCTATGTGTATACAAGGGAAGTGATTGGTATGTGCTATGGGATGGGGCAGTGACAAATTGATAAATAAATATCCAATTAAAATACGATGTGCACTCACTGTAGATATTTTGTATTGTGTATATCATATTGAATTGTTTGATTGCATTTCAGAATTCAAGGAGAATACGTTCTCTGCGTGTTGGTGGGCGATGGCGGGCTGGGCTCTACACTACTTTCCATTCTGGCCGATGACAAGGGTCCTGTACTTCCACCATTACTTTCCTGCCCTATTGTACAGCTGCATGCTGGGAGGTGAGTTATGCAATCCAACCTGTGTTAAAGCGACACTACATATAAAAACCATCTATCTCTAAAGGCCATTACCAGTATATTGATTTCACGTTTCTAGAACCACTACTATGCAAGTCTTATCATTAAACTTCATTCTTTGACTTCAAATCACATACCGCTCACCGCTGCAGGTTCGAATCCCACTAGGAGCGTCAAATTATTTTGGGTGAGGAAGCTATCAAGATTGCTCCAGATTGCTTGCGGTAGGTCGGTGGTTCTGCCTGGGTGCTTGTAAATAAGTGAAATACTGCTTGGAGAGACACCGGGGGGGGGGGGGGTATTCCTCAACCAATAATAGCTGGAGAGTCGCCGTATTACCTAAGCAGTTTGTGCAACCTTAAACCCCAAAAACAAAGAAACAAACAAATCACCATGCGTCAATATGAGGTGTGTGAGGATTAACCCATAACCTGCCGAATAAATTGGAACGAATGTGCAAACAACATAAATCCAGATCAGCTGTGGCGTAGCGTCGCATCTGATCAGGATCTATATTGTTTGCTATTTAGCTCCACTATCTAATAGCGAACAGCATAGAGCCTGATCAGACAGAATATTCTGTGCACCTTCTGTGCCATCTGATCTGGCTCTATGCTGTTTGCAAAAGCGACTTTAGTCGTGATTGGCAGGTTATGGTTTAATGGAAGCCTAAGAATAGAAACTATTGCATTTATTGGTAACCCATGTATTCCTCATTGATTGGACAAATATAGAGAGCATATGTTCAATACTCAGGTTGTAACTTGAAGCAGTGATCAAGGGAAATTTCATCATAATAGTATAGTAATATCAACACTCATTTACAGGTTGTAACTTGAAGCAGTGATCAAGGGAAATTTCATCATAATAGTATAGTAATATCAACACTCATTTACAGGTTGTAACTTGAAGCAGTGATCAAGGGAAATTTCATCATAATAGTATAGTAATATCAACACTCATTTACAGGTTGTAACTTGAAGCAGTGATCAAGGGAAATTTCATCATAATAGTATAGTAATATCAACACTCATTTACAGGTTGTAACTTGAAGCAGTGATCAAGGGAAATTTCATCATAATAGTATAGTAATATCAACACTCATTTACAGGTTGTAACTTGAAGCAGTGATCAAGGGAAATTTCATCATAATAGTATAGTAATATCAACACTCATTTACAGGTTGTAACTTGAAGCAGTGATCAAGGGAAATTTCATCATAATAGTAATATGATTGTTTAGTATTGTGTCACACCTATACATAGCTTCCAATCACGTGAACAACTACCATGCGATGCCGCCATCTTGTGGGTCAAACGTGTAGAAATATTATCAATAAAGTGTAAAATCACGCTAGCGGCAGGTGAAATCACATTTGCAAACAGTATAGTAGCATAGTTAGTCGTTCAGTCGTGGACAGATTTGTGAGAACTTTTTAATTGACATTCCAGTCGTCATGGGAATAAATAAAAATAAACTCAGATTTTCAACTTCAAACTCATATAAATTTACTCTTCCTTTTCTAATGTTTAACGCAATAATATCACAACTTGGTTTATCATCAAAAGCATATCACGTCAAAAGTATTCATTTGATGCTAATATTCCCTTCAAAATCAATAAATAATACAATAAAATTCCCACCCTAATTTATCTTCCATGGTCAGTTCCCCTTTCGTTCCCCGCTAGTTCTACCCTAGTTCTCCCGGTAATGAAAGAAACGAGTGCTTATATAGTAAAATTCCCGATCCCACAAGAATTCCGTCACGCGCAGAAACGAGCAGAAATCCCGCATCTGGCGGAAAATGGCAGGTTGTGCCAACAGGATTCCGCAGAACAGACTGCACAGAATAGGCTAATAACATGTATACTGCTTATCTCCCCTTTCAGGCATGAACCCTCAATCTGCCAATCATGACTAAAGTCGCTTTTGCAAACAACATAGAGCCAGATCAGATGGCACAGAACGTGCACAGAACCTGCCGTCTGATCAGGCTCTATGCTGTTTGCTATTCGGATAGTGGAGCTAAAAGACTTGGCTGAATAGCAAAGAACATAGATCCTGATGAGACGCAGCATTACGCCGTGGCTGATCTGGCTCTATGTTGTTTGCTATTCGGATAGTGGAGCTAAAAGACTTGTCTGAATAGCAAAGAACATAGATCCTAATGAGACGCAGCATTATGCCGCGGCTGATCTGGATCTATGTTGTTTGCAAAGGTGATTTTATTTACTCAGCAGGCTACAGGTTAAGTGGATCAGAATGGTTGAAAGGGTTGAGAAACAGGATGAACCGCTAAATGTGTGCATTGTTGTAATCTATGTATTGATAATCGACACTCCACAGAAACAGGATGAACTGCTAAATGTGTGCATTGTTGTAATCTATGTATTGATAATCTACACTCCACAGAAACAGGATGAACCGCTAAATGTGTGCATTGTTGTAATCTATGTATTGATAATCTACACTCAACAAAATTGCTTGCGTGTGTGTTTTACGTTTATTTATCGTCGCTACCGGTTGCCCATATGAGCGACGCCTCCTGAAGAGATTAGTCATTTTAGATTTTTGGAGGATAGTGCAATGATACAGACAGAGACCCATTCCAGAGTCTCCTCTGGTTCTTTTACGTGCACTGTCTACACTAGTGAATACAGGACTCGTTATCTAGTCTACACTAGTGAATACAGGACACGTTATCTAGTCTACACTAGTGAATACAGGACTCGTTATCTAGTCTACACTAGTGAATACAGGACACGTTATCTAGTCTACACTAGTGAATACAGGACTCGTTATCTAGTCTACACTAGTGAATACAGGACACGTTATCTAGTCTACACTAGTGAATACAGGACTCGTTATCTAGTCTACACTAGTGAATACAGGACACGTTATCTAGTCTACACTAGTGAATACAGGACTCGTTATCTAGTCTACACTAGTGAATACAGGACTCGTTATCTAGTCTACACTAGTGAATACAGGACTCGTTATCTAGTCTACACTAGTGAATACAGGACTCATTATCTAGTCTACACTAGTGAATACAGGACTCGTTATCTAGTCTACACTAGTGAATACAGGACTCGTTATCTAGTCTACACTAGTGAATACAGGACTCGTTATCTAGTCTACACTAGTGAATACAGGACTCGTTATCTAGTCTACACTAGTGAATACAGGACTCGTTATCTAGTCTACACTAGTGAATACATGGCTCGTTATCTAGTCTACACTAGTGAATACAGGACTCATTATCTAGTCTACACTAGTGAATACAGGACTCGTTATCTCTAGTCTCCACTAGTGAATACATGACTCATTATCTCTAGTCTACACTAGTGAATACAGGACTCATTATCTCTAGTCTACACTAGTGAATACAGGACTCATTATCTAGTCTACACTAGTGAATACATGACTCATTATCTAGTCTACACTAGTGAATACAGGACTCATTATCTCTAGTCTACACTAGTGAATACAGGACTCATTATCTCTAGTCTAAACTAGTGAATACATGACTCGTTATCTAGTCTACACTAGTGAATACATGACTCGTTATCTAGTCTACACTAGTGAATACATGACTCATTATCTAGTGAATACAGGACTTGTTATCTAGTCTACACTAGTGAATACAGGACTCGTTATCTAGTCTACACTAGTGAATACAAGACTCGTTATCTAGTCTACACTAGTGAATACAGGACTCGTTATCTAGTCTACACTAGTGAATACAGGACTTGTTATCTAGTCTACACTAGTGAATACAGGACTCGTTATCTAGTCTACACTAGTGAATACAGGACTTGTTATCTAGTCTACACTAGTGAATACAGGACTCGTTATCTAGTCTACACTAGTGAATACAGGACTTGTTATCTAGTCTACACTAGTGAATACAGGACTCGTTATCTAGTCTACACTAGTGAATACATGGCTCGTTATCTAGTCTACACTAGTGAATGCAGGACTCGTTATCTCTAGTCTCCATTAGTGAATACATGACTCATTATCTCTAGTCTACACTAGTGAATACATGACTCATTATCTAGTCTCCACTATTGAATACATGACTCATTATCTAGTCTACACTAGTGAATACAGGACTCGTTATCTAGTCTACACTAGTGAATACAGGACTCGTTATCTAGTCTACACTAGTGAATACAGGACTCGTTATCTAGTCTACACTAGTGAATACAGGACTCATTATCTAGTCTACACTAGTGAATACAGGACTCGTTATCTAGTCTACACTAGTGAATACAGGACTCATTATCTAGTCTACACTAGTGAATACATGACTCATTATCTAGTCTCCACTAGTGAATACATGACTCATTATCTCTAGTGTACACTAGTGAATACAGGACTCATTATCTCTAGTCTACACTAGTGAATACAGGACTTGTTATCCAGTCTACACTAGTGAATACAGGACTCGTTATCTAGTCTACACTAGTGAATACATGGCTTGTTATCTAGTCTACACTAGTGAATACAGGACTCATTATCTAGTCTACACTAGTGAATACAGGACTCGTTATCTAGTCTACACTAGTGAATACAGGACTCATTATCTAGTCTACACTAGTGAATACAGGATTCGTTATCTAGTCTCCACTAATGAATACAGGACTCGTTATCTCTAGTCTACACTAGTGAATACATGACTCATTATCTCTAGTCTACACTAGTGAATACAGGACTCATTATCTCTAGTCTACACTAGTGAATACAGGACTCATTATCTAGTCTACACTAGTGAATACATGACTCATTATCTAGTCTACACTAGTGAATACAGGACTCATTATCTCTAGTCTACACTAGTGAATACAGGACTCATTATCTCTAGTCTACACTAGTGAATACATGACTCATTATCTAGTCTACACTAGTGAATACATGACTCATTATCTAGTGAATACAGGACTTGTTATCTAGTCTACACTAGTGAATACAGGACACGTTATCTAGTCTACACTAGTGAATACAGGACTCGTTATCTAGTCTACACTAGTGAATACAGGACTCGTTATCTAGTCTACACTAGTGAATACAGGACTCGTTATCTAGTCTACACTATTGAATACAGGACTCGTTATCTAGTCTACACTAGTGAATACAGGACTCATTATCTAGTCTACACTAGTGAATACAGGACTCGTTATCTAGTCTACACTAGTGAATACAGGACTCGTTATCTAGTCTACACTAGTGAATACAGGACTCATTATCTAGTCTACACTAGTGAATACAGGACTCATTATCTAGTCTACACTAGTGAATACATGACTCATTATCTCTAGTCTACACTAGTGAATACAGGACTCATTATCTAGTCTACACTAGTGAATACATGACTCATTATCTAGTCTACACTAGTGAATACATGACTCATTATCTAGTCTACACTAGTGAATACAGGACTCATTATCTAGTCTACACTAGTGAATACATGACTCATTATCTAGTCTACACTAGTGAATACAGGACTCATTATCTAGTGTACACTAGTGAATACAGGACTCATTATCTAGTCTACACTAGTGAATACAGGACTCATTATCTCTAGTCTACACTAGTGAATACAGGACTCATTATCTAGTCTACACTAGTGAATACATGACTTGTTATCTACACTATGTAATGACATTGTTACAGAGGTGTGTGTTCTCACTTCCAGGTATGGCTGTCCGATTAGCGCAGAGGTTAGCACGCTCGCTTCTCACCAATGCACCCCGGGTTCGATCCTCGGACCGGGAAGTATGTGAGATGGTACAGTGGTCGCCAGATCGGACAGGTGGGTTTTCTCCGGGTACTCCGGTTTCCTCCCACACGAATGACCACATTTACGCTTTCATCCACGCCAACGAGAGTGATTAATATAAGTTGTTAGAACTTGCTTCGCAATTGTTGTAAAATAAATAAAGTTTAATCCAAACTTCCAGGTATGATCGTAGACTGCATGATTAAGCTGTTGTGCCATGCCATGCCACGGTCACTGTCCATGGTCGTCTTCCATACTTGTGTTGGGGTAGTGCTCTCCGGCTCTGCATACAGGTTTGTACCATATTTTCTCTCTTTTTCTCTTTTTCTTTGAATTGCAAAACTAACTTTAAGCTGTATGTATTAGCATTCAATGATCCATACAAGCTTGTTTCTATATGATTATATTTATTGTTCTCGAGACCTCATACCTACTCATACCTCCTCAGTCCGTATCCATGTGGGAACGAGAAGAAACGCTGCGTTTTTAAGAGTCTTGTGTAAGTACATCACCACTGTGGTTCTGACGGCGCTCGAACTCCCAACCGCTAGGTTACAAGGTCAAAATCACCACACCAGATCAATTACACCATGAATGCTCCACTGTATGATTGTGACAGATTGTTGCTGTTGAGTGACAGATCGTTGGATGTTGGGTGTGACAGATTGTTGCTATTGAGTGTAACAGATTGTTGCTATTGAGTGTGACATATCGTTGGATGTTGAGTGTGACAGATTGTTGTTGTTGAGTGTGACAGATTCTTGGATGTTGAGTGTGACACATTGTTGCTGTTGAGTGTGACACATTGTTACTGTTGAGTGTGACACATTGTTGCTGTTGAGTGTGACACATTGTTGCTGTTGAGTGTGACACATTGTTGCTGTTGAGTGTGACACATTGTTGCTGTTGAGTGTGACACATTGTTGCTGTTGAGTGTGACACATTGTTGCTGTTGAGTGTGACACATTGTTGCTGTTGAGTGTGACACATTGTTGCTGTTGAGTGTGACACATTGTTGCTGTTGAGTGTGACACAATAAAAGAATCACATCTTTTCCATAAATTGTAACATTTCTTTTGTCATTACAATTTTACATCTAGATCAATTTTGTTGCAATTGACCGGTCGTCATTACATTTTTATATCTTGATAAATTTTGTTGCAATTGACCGGTCGTCATGACATTTTTACATCTCGATAAATTTTGTTGCAATTGACCGGTCGTCATTACAATTTTACATCTAGATCAATTTTGTTGCAATTGACCGGTCGTCATTACAATTTTACATCTAGATCAATTTTGTTGCAATTGACCGGTCGTCATTACATTTTTATATCTTGATAAATTTTGTTGCAATTGACCGGTCGTCATGACATTTTTACATCTCGATAAATTTTGTTGCAATTGACCGGTCGTCATTACAATTTTACATCTAGATCAATTTTGTTGCAATTGACCGGTCGTCATTACAATTTTACATCTAGATTAATTTTGTTGCAATTGACCGGTCATCATTACATTTTTACATCTCGATAAATTTTGTTGCAATTGACCAGTCATCATTACATTTTTACATCTCGATAAATTTTGATGCAATTGACCAGTCATCATTACATTTTTACATCTCGATAAATTTTGTTGCAATTGACCGGTCGTCATTACAATTTTACTACATACATGTATTTTATCTACATATATTTTTAGCTATCTTGTATACAATATACTTAACCCGGCGCGATATAGCCTGAATACTCACTCACTCACAATATATGTCTGTAACCAGACCAATCATCAGAAAGTGTAGCAAAGTTCACATTTATTTCCTGTTGATTGCAGTTTTTACCTGTTTCATCCAATGACTTACGGTATGAATGGACCTTTAGCTAGGGATGGAGGCATGATGGCAGGATTGAAATGGATTCAACATTGGGACATATAGGCAACTTCAGCGTAGATGTGTGGTGTGGACTGCTCCTAGATGGAAGTACAATTAACCTGCTAGACAATGCAATGGTGCATTACAACTTATGTATGTTAACTTGTGTATTGATTGTGGACATATTTTCAACAAGTCCATGGAAATATATAGTTAAATATGAATGAAATATATTCGACAACTGCGAGCACCAGAAATGTAGTGTACTTTTCCATGGAAATAATTAATATATATACCTTGGTAATATAGTCTACTATACCTTGGTAATATAGTCTACTATACCTTGGTAATATAGTCTGCTATACCTTGGTAATATAGTCTACTATACCTTGGTAATATAGTCTACTATACCTTGGTAATATAGTCTGCTATACCTTGGTAATATAGTCTACTATACCTTGGTAATATAGTCTACTATACCTTGGTAATATAGTCTACTATACCTTGGTAATATAGTCTACTATACCTTGGTAATATACCTTGGTAATATAGTCTACTATACCTTGGTAATATACCTTGGTAATATAGTCTACTATACTTTGGTAATATAGTCTACTATACCTTGGTAATATAGTCTACTATACCTTGGTAATATAGTCTACTATACCTTGGTAATATAGTCTACTATACCTTGGTAATATAGTCTACTATACCTTGGTAATATAGTCTACTATACCTTGGTAATATAGTCTACTATACCTTGGTAATATACCTTGGTAATATAGTCTACTATACCTTGGTAATATACCTTGGTAATATAGTCTACTATACCTTGGTAATATAGTCTACTATACCTTGGTAATATAGTCTACTATACCTTGGTAATATAGTCTACTATACCTTGGTAATATAGTCTACTATACCTTGGTAATATAGTCTACTATACCTTGGTAATATAATCTACTATACCTTGGTAATATAGTCTACTAAACCTTGGTGATATAGTCTACTATACCTTGGTAATATAGTCTACTATACCTTGGTAATATAGTCTACTATACCTTGGTAATATAGTCTACTAAACCTTGGTAATATACCTTGGTAATATAGTCCAGTATACCTTGGTAATATAGTCTACTAAACCTTGGTAATATAGTCCAGTATACCTTGGTAATATAGTCTACTATACCTTGGTAATATAGTCTACTATACCTAGGTAATATAGTCTGCTATACCTTGGTAATATAGTCTACTAAACCTTGGTAATATAGTCCAGTATACCTTGGTAATATAGTCTACTATACCTTGGTAATATACCTTGGTAATATAGTCTACTATACCTTGGTAATATAGTCTACTATACCTTGGTAATATAGTCTACTATACCTTGGTAATATAGTCTACTATACCTTGGTAATATAGTCTACTATACCTTGGTAATATAATCTACTATACCTTGGTAATATAGTCTACTAAACCTTGGTGATATAGTCTACTATACCTTGGTAATATAGTCTACTATACCTTGGTAATATAGTCTACTATACCTTGGTAATATAGTCTACTAAACCTTGGTAATATACCTTGGTAATATAGTCCAGTATACCTTGGTAATATAGTCTACTAAACCTTGGTAATATAGTCCAGTATACCTTGGTAATATAGTCTACTATACCTTGGTAATATAGTCTACTATACCTAGGTAATATAGTCTGCTATACCTTGGTAATATAGTCTACTAAACCTTGGTAATATAGTCCAGTATACCTTGGTAATATAGTCTACTATACCTTGGTTTCAGTACAGAAATTCAACCTAACACATTGTAAATGTACTTGAAAATTATATATAATCCTGTTCTCTCTAGCATATTATTTTGCTTTGTTCTGTTATCTCCGTATCTCCATACCTCCATATCTCCATACCTCCATATCTCCGTATCTCCATATCTCCATACCTCCATATCTCTGTATCTCCATAGTAAACCATACTAGCAAAGAAACTATCATGCTTAAATCATTTTTTTAGTATATTTTAGAACAAACACTGACATAAAGCACATGACACACGCACGCATACAGCACAATTTCTTGTATCTCAACCGGATATACAGTAAAACCTGTGATAGTGGTCACCTCCATTAAGCAGCCATCCTGCATTAAGCAGCCAGTTTTCAGAATTCCCAATTGGCTGTTTTACTATACATTTCACCTCTATTAAGCAGCCACCTTATGCTAAGCATTCCCTTGGCTGGCTGCTTAAGACAGGTTTGACTGTATGACTGTTAGATTTTTGCTTATATGTACACGCATGAAATGTTGCAATATTATATAGATGAATGAATTCCACTTTATTTCATGTTGTCTTGAGATTTGACAATACTGTACTTGCATGTCAAGTTGCTGGTCGACTTACTGTATGTACTTACACTATCAGACACAAATATTTTATATTTTGGAAGAGTTATTATTTTGTTTACACTTATTATGACCGTCTCCGTAGCCCAGTGGTTAAGGCATCCGCCTACGGAGCGGGAGGTCGAAGGTTCAAATCTCATCAGGGGTTCGTTCTGATATGGACGGTTGGTGAGCCGCCAGCTAGTTAAATAATGGTTACCGATTGCCTACCAGCCTGGCGTCTGGCATACAAGCATAGGATTCGGGAAGTACTGATGTTCATAAAAAAGAGGTGTCTCATAAGTCAGAAATGGCTGGCCCTTTAAATAGGGGTGACACTATAATAAACAAACACTTTACTTTACTTTTATTATGTATAACGTGTGTTGTGAATGGATACTGCTGAGTTATTCTAAGGTGCATGTTGCATGCCGGAGGCTATCACAGGTGGGTGGGGGGTGTTCTGTTTTATTAAATGTTATGCATGCAATGTTTTGTTGAGGTTGGACAATTTGCTATATTTTTATATTTATCTCTCAGAAAAATTAAAAACTATATAGATAAAAACACAGTCCGCCTCCGTGGTCGAGTGGTTAAGGTCGCTGACTTGTATACCACTGTAACCTATCATCACTGATGGTCACGGGTTCGAGCCCCGCTCAGGCCGTGTCTCATTTATATGAGAAAGTTGGCAGTTTCTTACGGAGGGTGGTGCACCCAAGTACTGGTTAACCGCTGGAGCCTGCCCAGGAAAGGTATTGTTAGGTAAACTGCCCGCCGGCGATATAGCCCGAAATGGTGCTGATGCAGGCGTAAAACCCGAAATATAACAATAAAGATAAAAACACAGGCACCAGACACACAATATTTGTTTGGCCTATGGTCATATAGTAAGTAAAAACCCCTGTGTTACTAGTAAACATTACTTACTTACATTACTACTGTGTCTGGTGCCTGTGGAGAAAAATAGTAGAAATTATTTTTGCATTATTGTCATATTGGCAGAGTGTTTGTGTAACTCTTGTTGAATTAACATATAACAATCGTGATATAATTTACCGTGATACACCAAATTGTCTTTACTGTGAAAGCTTGATTCAATGAAACAATGAATATCTATTCGAATAGCTGTAAGTCGCGGCAGGTTTCCCCTGTTACATTGTAGAAATGTTTGACAGTAAAGGTCACATGTTGTATCCAGGTGTTTATTATGTTGTTGTCGGAGTTCTGATGGGGAAAATTGTTGTATGTTCTGGGAAAAAATTACATTAATTACGAGACATTAAACCTGTGATAAAATTGGGAGGTTTTTAAAATTTTATATAGAATATATAGAAATGTGATGATTTAAAGCCACAATGTGTGTTTTCTTAGAATGTGCTGCACACCAAGGTATTCTAAGGAACGAATGATTTTAGACCATGATTACTGCGTAATATTTTCAATAATAATTTATTCAAATATTTTAGAAATACTTTTTTAGTAAGACCCCCCGCACAAATAAACTGGTTTTTGTGAAAGTATTTACATGTATTTATAATTGATTGCCATAAGTTCCTTTAGTTTTCTACATTTCCAAAATCGTTGTAAATTGTTGGTTGCTTACGGTAACAGTAGAATATATTTACATATATATATATATGAATTAATGTTTGAATTTTCCAAAATCATTGTAAATTGTAGGTTGCTTACGGTAACAGTAGAATATATTTACATATATATATATATGAATTAATGTTTGAATTTTCCAAAATCATTGTAAATTGTAGGTTGCTTACGGTAACAGTAGAATATATTTGCATATATATGAATTAATGTTTGAATTTTCCAAAATCGTTGTAAATTGTTGGTTGCTTACGGTAACAGTAGAATATATTTGTATATATATGAATTAATGTTTGAATTTTCCACTTGAAGAAAAGAATGTTTAAAGAAACTATAACCCTTTAATTTCTCTATTTATAGAAGGTGACCTAATTAGTTCTGAACATAGACGCCACCAAACACCGTACAAAAGTGTTATTGCTCCCTCGCGCCGTTACCATTTCCAGAGATATTGAGTATGTGCCTATTGCTTATCAGCAGTATGGAAATACAATGGGTAATTGACCTTGTTACAATTGGCACCTTAGGCAAGGCATTTAAATTCCACATTACCTGTTCTCTCTCCCTCGTGGCGATGGATTCCATCAGGAATGAGGTCTTGAGAGTGATTAATAATAAGTTGTAAGAACTTGTTTCACAATCGAGCTAAAATAAATTTGTATAAACTTATATTAAGCTAAATCTCTATGAAGGAAAGGGTTAAGCCAAAATTACTTACACCTGGCCTGGAGGTTATAAAACTTTTCTCCAATCTCAAACTCAAGTCTCAAGCTTCTGATTGACTCAGCCTAGTGTAAAGCTCAGAATCAATCAATCAAATCAATTGAGCTGGAGTTTGAGATTTGAGAACAGTTTTATGACCTCCGACCTTGTTGTATAAATCGGCTATATTTTGAATATTATGGAATATCCAATGAAATCACATATATACAACTGTTAGGAAATCCTACGTTTATTGCAATAGTCCTTAATGAATAAGCTGCTTCACTCTTTACAAGATGGCGGGTATCTGTATTCCTCGGGTATCTGTATTCCTCAGGTATCTGTATTCCTCGGGTATCTGTTCCTCGTGTATCTGTATTCCTCAGGTATCTGTGTTCCTCGGGTATCTGTGTTCCTCGGGTATCTGTGTTCCTCGGGTATCTGTATTCCTTGGGTGGTATCTGTATTCATCGGGGGGGGGGGTATCTGTATTCCTCTTACAACACAAACAAATGATTCATGCATGAAAATATCAACCAATCAATACGTAGTGACTATTGATGTCATTGGGAAAGCTGTCAATAAGCCTACTGACCAAATGCTGCAGTGTATTGTCATATCAGTCATATCAGTACTATGTAGGACTGCCCCCAAAGTTCTCAACAAGGAATGTAGATGATTGTTAGATAGAGATAGATTTCACTATTTATGTATAGGATATAAGCCGAAAACAATCTGT
This sequence comes from Archivesica marissinica, assembly GCA_014843695.1. Lineage (NCBI taxonomy): Eukaryota > Metazoa > Mollusca > Bivalvia > Venerida > Vesicomyidae > Archivesica > Archivesica marissinica. Next base: position 90,152,756 of record CM026404.1, read on the forward strand.
GAGGGGTGTAGCGCCGAAGTCAGTACCAATATTTTACATATTGGATCCGTTTGAGGCTTATATCTTACTTAAAACACACACTTATATAACAAGATCCTGCTAATTAAAATTGTTAATTTCATACATGTACTCATAGTATTTAATATAATACGCTGGCGTTTTGACACAAGTCCAATATGAATAATAATGGACTGCAAGAACAAATGTATGACGTCACAACGTGTTTTAAAGAGGGTGACCTAATTCTGAACTAATCCCCCTTAAGGCCCTCTTATATTTAACATTAGAGCATATATGTACAACAGTAATTATAACTAACATATGTAGTTACATCATTCAACATAAATGTACAATGTTGCACAATTTACCAGTAGCTTAACCCTTTCAACACCACAGACCTCTAAATAGGCTTACAAAAAGTGTAGATCCAGATGAGCCGGCTCGTGACGAGCCGTCTCATCAGGATCTGCACTTTTTGCCAGTGATATGACTATTTTTAGACATAATTACCCATTTTGATAAATGAACTTGTCCAAATGTGATTTTCTGATTCATTTATTGGTTTATGAATATCATGGACCAGTCCATGTGAGTTACGTGGTGTTGAATGGGTTAAAAAGAGAATAAATCATTCGGGTAACTTGATTGAAATACAAAACTACATAAGCATACTGAATTACTAGCATATACATGTATAGCGGTCTACCGATGAAAAAGTTGTTGTATCCATTCTTTACATTTTGTCTTGAAAATATTTAATGACCAGACGTCTTAATCTCAAATGGTAAACTATAACGTCTGACCAGAGCATTCTAAAGATTTCTTGTACATTTCACATCTAGATCTTGGAATATAGTCAAACCTGTGTTAGTGTCATCTGTATTAAGTAATCAAGTTTCTAGATTCCCAATATGTTGTTTTATTATACATGTGACCTCTATTAAGCAGTCACCTGTGCTAGGTAATCACTTTTAGTGATTCCCTTGGCTGGCTGCTTAATACAGGTTTAGAGATCAATATTTGAAACATATCTACTTGTCATATCTGAAGTAACTGTTAGTGATAACATTAAACATCTATATATCAAGAGAAAACTTTGCTAAGACATTGTGCAATATAAGTGTTGTATTTCATTATAACTGTGATCTTTAAAGATTAGACCAGGTTTTCCAATCTGATAATTAAAGTAGATTAGAAAAGGTTTTCCAATGTAATCTTTATAGGAGATTAAACAAGGTTTTCCAATCTATATTTCCAATCTAATCATTAAAGGAGATTAGACAAGGTTTTCCAATCTAATCATTAAAGGAGATTAGACAAGGTTTTCCAATCTAATCATTAAAGGAGATTAGACAAGGTTTTCCAATCCATTTCTTTGCATATTTTTATTGACACAATCATAAAGAGAGCACAATTTTGTTTTTATTTAGTTGGATTAATCAGATATTGTATATCATCCAATATTACAGTTAACCAATTACTTCTTATTGAAAGTGCATACTTTCTAACAATGTCTCAGGGCTCATTCTGGGTCAGAATTTTAGGGAGTCATGAGAAATCCTGCGATTATCTCCTTAAATGCATTATGACCATTAAATACATTTGAAAAAAATGTACTTTACAGTGGCCAATGTAGGTTGCTGGACAAAACTTGGCATGATAATAGTTTTCTTTTTAGGAGAAGTGGGGCCTCCAGATGGCCATGTCAGGGTCCCTATATGTTTTTCCTGTAATACTACATTATTTTTGTTGTTTTTTTAAAACGAATCTCTAGGACAAAAATCAAAATGTTATTTTATAGATTGTTGCGATGTGTAATAGGAATTGTATTTTTCTTTCTAAGCAAAACATGTAAAGGAATAAAAAATTCTGTAAAGGAATTCATAAACTTAAATTCTGTTTTAGTGTGTAAGGGAGACAAGTCAATTTGTTTTATGTGTGATAGATACAATAACAAAAAGTTGTTTCCCTTAGACCATAAAGTGCCATTTGTGTTACATATTCTAATTACCATTCCAATGACCTATTTTGTGTTTAATACATATTCTGGTAGTGTATTCCATTTATGTATTCTGTTTACGTATTCTGTTTACATATTCTGTTTACGTATTCTGTTTACATATTCTGTTTACATATTCTGTTTACATATTCTGTTTACAAATTCAATTTACATATTCTGTTTATGTATTCCATTTATGTATTCTGTTTACGTATTCTGTTTACATATTCTGTTTATGTATTCAATTTACATATTCTGTTTATGTATTCCATTTATGTATTCTGTTTACGTATTCTGTTTACATAATCTGTTTACATATTCTGTTTACGAATTCAATTTACATATTCTGTTTATGTATTCCATTTATGTATTCTGTTTACGTATTCTGTTTACATATTCTGTTTATGTATTCAATTTACATATTCTGTTTACATATTCTGTTTACGTATTCTGTTTACATATTCTGTTTATGTATTCTGTTTACATATTCTGTTTACGTATTCTGTTTACATATTCTGTTTACATATTCTGTTTATGTATTCAATTTACATATTCTGTTTATGTATTCCATTTATGTATTCTGTTTACATATTCTGTTTACGTATTCTGTTTACGTATTCTGTTTACATATTCTGTTTACATATTCTGTTTACGAATTCAATTTACATATTCTGTTTATGTATTCCATTTATGTATTCTGTTTACGTATTCTGTTTACATATTCTGTTTACATATTCTGTTTATGTATTCTGTTTACATATTCTGTTTACGTATTCTGTTTACATATTCTGTTTATGTATTATGTTTACATATTCTGTTTATGTATTCTGTTTACATATTCTGTTTACATATTCTGTTTACATATTCTGTTTATGTATTCCATTTACGTATTCTGTTTACATATTCTGTTTACATATTCTGTTTATGTATTCCATTTATGTATTCTGTTTATGTATTCAATTTACATATTCTGTTTACGTATTCTGTTTATGTATTCTGTTTATGTATTCAATTTACATATTCTGTTTACGTATTCTGTTTACGTATTCTGTTTATGTATTCAATTTACATATTCTGTTTATGTATTCTGTTTACATATTCTGTTTACGTATTCTGTTTATGTATTCTGTTTATGTATTCAATTTACATATTCTGTTTACGTATTCTGTTTACGTATTCTGTTTATGTATTCAATTTACATATTCTGTTTACATATTCTGTTTACGTATTCTGTTTACGTATTCTGTTTACATATTCTATTTACGTATTCTATTACATATTCTGTTTACGTATTTCGTTAAGTTAGAAATGTTTATTATCGTGTACCTATGCAGATCAATTCTAGAAATTCTGTTTGTGAACAATTTGTGGGACCTGTCTATGACATTATTAAACGCATATATTACAATACAGCCACCAATAAACATTTACATGAAACAACTTACGAGTCGTAGTATGACATAATCTGTTGGTGCTACTTTAACCCATTCAACCCCAAGTAACTGACATGGACTGGTGCGTGATATTTTCAGACCAATAAATTAATAAGAAAATTACCTTTGGACCAGTTCATTTATGAAAATGGGTAATTTTATCTAAAAATAGTAATAATTATTACTGGCAAAAAAGTGCAGATCCTGATGAGATGGCTCGTCACGAGCCGGCTCATCTGGATCTACACTTTTCATAAGCCTATTTAGAGGCCTGTGGGGTTGAAAGGGTTAAGCCCTAAAAACATACATACATCTTATTATTTTTAGTCTGAAAAGTGTATTTATGATAGAAAACGATGCTCTAAATGGCGCTAGAAGGTCGTGTTTAGACAACCATAAATGATGGACAGCTCGAGTCTGCGGTTAAAGTATGCAGTGGCTAGGTACCATACATGCAAAGCAGTGAGAAATATTAAAAATGTATTATACTTCATATATTGCGTTCAACCATTGGAATAACAACATTTTATTACACTGATTTCTATATTTCATTGGAAAGCACGAACAATCAAAAATGTTTCTTTCTTATTTTTGCGCATGATATATTACACCTAATTATTTGTTTGTTTCCAGTGTACAACCTGGGCCACCCTGATACAACACATTGTCTTTCTTGTTTAATTTCTTCAGGAATACAGGAACATTGATAGAACTTACTGAAGACGACCTGTATAAAGCAGCATATATATACGAGGATCTTACATGAGTGACTTTCCATATTGAATTTATTCAACGAGTTTAATAAAATGATCAAATGCTCGGCTCTGCCTCAATATGGAAAGACACGAATGTAAGATTCTTTTTATCACATAAACCAAATAGGCAGTAAAAGTGTGTCGCGATTGAACACACTTCCCCTTTAGCAAATGAAAGCCAGAGTAGTTCTGCGGTTTCTACTTAATGGACCAAGAAAATAGTGCGACACTAAATACATCCAATTTATTTATTTTCTTCCTTTGTAAACAGTTTTTAAACTATCACAACATATCATGTGCAACAATTCAATATTAAACACTTTTAAATTACTTTCAAACAGTCTTTTTTAACAAATACAAATACAAAATGTACACGATGTTTTGGCAAATGACGTCACAATCAAAGTTACACAGCGCGTGCTAGTTGCCTCATTTGCATATTTAATACACTAGTGTATTACCGAATTTATGACATGGCTTTATTAAACACCCGCGCCGTAGTTTATGTGATAACGGTCAAATATCACATAGTAGAGAGTGTTGTTGTATCGGGTTACAAAGGTCAAATATCACATAGTAGAGAGTGTTGTTGTATCGGGTTACAAAGGTCAAATATCACATAGTAGAGAGTGTTGTTGTATCGGGTTACAAAGGTCAAATATCACATAGTAGAGAGTGTTGTTGTATCGGGTTACAAAGGTCAAATATCACATAGTAGAGAGTGTTGTTGTATCGGGTTACAAAGGTCAAATATCACATAGTAGAGAGTGTTGTTGTATCGGGTTACAAAGGTCAAATATCACATAGTAGAGAGTGTTGTTGTATCGGGTTACAAAGGTCAAATATCACATAGTAGAGAGTGTTGTTGTATCGGGTTACAAAGGTCAAATATCACATAGTAGAGAGTGTTGTTGTATCGGGTTACAAAGGTCAAATATCACATAGTAGAGAGTGTTGTTGTATCGGGTTACAAAGGTCAAATATCACATAGTAGAGAGTGTTGTTGTATCGGGTTACAAAGGTCAAATATCACATAGTAGAGAGTGTTGTTGTATCGGGTTACAAAGGTCAAATATCACATAGTAGAGAGTGTTGTTGTATCGGGTTACAAAGGTCAAATATCACATAGTAGAGAGTGTTGTTGTATCGGGTTACAAAGGTCAAATATCACATAGTAGAGAGTGTTGTTGTATCGGGTTACAAAGGTCAAATATCACATAGTAGAGAGTGTTGTTGTATCGGGTTACAAAGGTCAAATATCACATAGTAGAGAGTGTTGTTGTATCGGGTTACAAAGGTCAAATATCACATAGTAGGGAGTGTTGTTGTATCGGGTTACAAAGGTCAAATATCACATAGTAGAGAGTGTTGTTGTATCGGGTTACAAAGGTCAAATATCACATAGTAGGGAGTGTTGTTGTATCGGGTTACAAAGGTCAAATATCACATAGTAGAGAGTGTTGTTGTATCGGGTTACAAAGGTCAAATATCACATAGTAGGGAGTGTTGTTGTATCGGGTTACAAAGGTCAAATATCACATAGTAGAGAGTGTTGTTGTATCGGGTTACAAAGGTCAAATATCACATAGTAGAGAGTGTTGTTGTATCGGGTTACAAAGGTCAAATATCACATAGTAGAGAGTGTTGTTGTATCGGGTTACAAAGGTCAAATATCACATAGTAGAGAGTGTTGTTGTATCGGGTTACAAAGGTCAAATATCACATAGTAGAGAGTGTTGTTGTATCGGGTTACAAAGGTCAAATATCACATAGTAGAGAGTGTTGTTGTATCGGGTTACAAAGGGTTGTATGATTCATTTGGTTGTGGGTATTTTTCTACATTTTGCAAAATAATTTCACATACAGTTTATTATGCTGTTGAATTCCAATTTACTACATGTATTTTTAGTTATTCTTGTTCATGTGTAGGAAACAACAGAGCTTCTGGCTAATGGATCTGGCGTGCTCTATCGCAGCAATCTGATGTCATTTATAAAACGAGCAATGCCAAGTGACAGCACATACATGTGTTGCAAAGGAGCGCAACGAAACCAACTGCATGTCAAGAAATTTTAGGATACATTTATTTATATTGCCCCTCCCCCCCACACCCCCAGCGACACCCCCACTCCCTATCCCCCACCCCCCGATTAATAGGTGAACGAGACTTCGGTTTATAGACCCATCTGAAACATTGTTATTACATTAGTGTTCAGACGGGGGATCAAACCTGCCATCCCTGGATTCGCAGTCATATTTGTTAACAAATGCACCACCTATCTGTTTCAAAGTTTAGGAAAGTTGAAAGATATCTACATATACTTTCACTTCCCGATATTTGATAACGATAATGTACATTGTGCGACTCACCTTTACTTAAGTTTTATTGGCAGTGCATCTATGTCGGACATTGTGATAGAGCACAAGTATGTATATCTCCATAAAGAGGTAGCTCTGTAGCTTCCCAGGCATGGTTTGGAGAATGCTATTTGGAACCTGTTGTCAAAATGATAAAATGAAATTTCTATGCAAAATAACATCCTTTATTATAATAAATTTTACTATTCCTATTGTTGTTTTGGAGTTGTGCTTTACTGTACTCAAGCATGGTATATGTGATCGATTCATGTCATAGTCCGTCGTGCGATAGTTGTTATGTCCAGGCCTGGAGGTTATAAAACCTGTCTCAAATCTCAAGCGATTTGATTGGTTGATTCTGAAAGTTTATTCTCGGCAGAACTAATCAGTCGCTTGAGACTGAGTTTAAGATCTGAGAAAGAGTTTTATAACCTCTGGCCCAGTCTCATGGTTGTGACATTATCTGTTAAAAGTATATATATTGGAGGAAACCGTACTTCCCGAAACAAACCCACATGTCCAATTTGTCAACCTCCGCAACCACCTCGCATACTTCCCGGTCTGAGGATCGAACCAGGGTTGGATTGGTGAGAAGTGACCGTGCTTAGACCACTGCACTAATCGGAGCAACCATCTCGCATACTTCCCGGTCTGAGGATCGAACCAGGGTTGGATTGGTGAGAAGTGACCGTGCTTAGACCACTGCACTAATCGGAGCAACCATCTCGCATACTTCCCAGTCTGAGGATCGAACCATGGGATGGAATGATGAGAAGTGACCGTGCTTAAACCACTGCACTAATCGGAGCAACCATCTCGCATACTTCCCGGTCTGAGGATCGAACCAGGGTTGGATTGGTGAGAAGTGACCGTGCTAAAACCACTGCACTAATCGGAGCAACCATCTCGCATACTTCCTGGTGTAAGGATCGAACCAGGGTTGGATTGGTGAGAAGTGACCGTGGATATAGATAAAAGGCAACAGCATATAGAGAACGTTCATATGCCCGCCTCCGTGGTCGAGTGGTTACGGTCGCTGACTTGTATACCACTGTAACATATCATCTCTGATGGTCACGGGTTCGAGCCCCGCTCAGACCGTGTCTCATTTATATGAAAAAGTTGGCAGTTTCTTACAGAGGTTGGTGCACCAAGTACTGGTTAACCGCTGGAGCCTGCCCATGAAAGGTGTTGTTAGGTAAACTGCCCGTCGCTCAAATGGGAAACCGGTAGCGACGTTAAATAAACTTAAATTTATTTAGGGGCCCCCAAATTAGTATTTAAAATATGTAATTAACTGAATAAAATTTAACGAATATTTTTAAAATGACTACATAAATAGATAGAACTTAGAAGATATCCCGAGCTTTCCAACGATGTGTGACTTTAATAATATTTTGCGTTTAGTCGATTGCAGCAATAACGTATAGTGCACTGTTCCCCAAGTCTAGTAGTCCCGCAATACGCGTCGACAGGTGGAATCCCTTCTTACCAACCAATGCGATAGCGGATTGCCGTAATTTCGGTGAATTTCGGCCAAGCGAGGGTAATGTATTACTGCGAGAAAGGTGTATTCAATAGAATTTTCTTGTTTGGTTACACTAGTATTTATCTTGATGAAAGGGCCCCTGTTTGAGCTACTGCCAGGGGCCCCCATGTAACCTTAATCTACCCCTGCCATAGCGTTTGTTTTCAATATTCATAAGAGGTTACCCTATTCTCGAGGTATTTCAAATCATTTATTTACATATTTATCCGAGTGATGTGATTAATGAAACTGTGTCATCAGACATTAATTATCAAACATGATTATTGTAAATAAATATACTAGTTTCCATCTTCTAGCCGAAACCCAATTTCCGGGAGCGACATGTCTACGAACTCCTAGAACATGCTAAATCATTCTCAGCCAAGCTACTAAATCATTCTCAGCCAAGCTACTAAATCATTCTCAGCCAAGCTACTAAATCATTCTCAGCCAAGCTACTACATCATTCTCAGCCAAGCTACTAAATCATTCTCAGCCAAGCTACTACATCATTCTCAGCCAAGTTACTAAATCATTCTCAGCCAAGCTACTAAATCATTCTCAGCAACACAAACACCACCAAACAACACCACAACACAACACCACCAACACAAACACCACCAACACAAACACCACCAACACAAACACCACCAACACAAACACCACCAACACAATCATTCTCAGCCAAGCTACTAAATCATTCTCAGCCAAGCTACTACATCATTCTCAGCCAAGTTACTAAATCATTCTCAGCCAAGCTACTAAATCATTCTCAGCTATTAACTACTATTAAAGAACATATTAAATCTCTACAAAAGAAAAAAGTAAATTTTAGAAGCTATAAATTTTTTAATGAAATTGATTTTAACCATGAACTGTTACAAACACAGTTTCATGTCGCCCATATTTCTGATGACATTGATGATATGTACTGGGCACATAACCATATGTTTGTGCAAGTCTTAGATGATCATGCACCTGTTAAACAAAAGTACCCTAAGAAGGGCCCACCACCATATATGAATTCAAATTACAGGAAACTGATATACAAAACTAGGCAAGCACATAACTCATACCTTAAATGTAAAAACGAACAAAATTGGGGAAAATACAAAAACCTTAGGAATCTTAAAACTAAAACAAAGAGAAGCTCTATTATAACTTACTTCTTTGAAAGATGTGGTGGAGGACCCAAGTCTAAGGATTTCTGGCCAACTATTAAGCCTTTTCTTAGCCAGAAATCCCTTGCTAAAAATTCCAGTGAAATAATTTTAAAAGAAGAAGAAAAATTTATTTCTGATCAAACAAAAGTATGTGAAAGCTTAAATTATTTGTATGTAAACATTGCCCAAAACATTGGTATTAGTAATGACACAGAGGTAAATAAACAACATCCTAGTGTTGCCAAAATCCTTGAGCATAAATCGGAAAATTTTAATTTTAACTTCAAACCCATAGATCCAGTAGAAATAAGTAAACACTTAAAATCTCTAAATCCCAAAAAAGCAACTGGTGTTGACGCCCTACCGCCAACAATTTTAAGATGTGCATCAGAATCTATAGCTTTACCTGTATCACATATTGTAAATTGTATGATAAAACAAAGTAGTTTCCCAGCTGTACTTAAAATGGCCCAAGTAACACCCGTCTTTAAAAAAGATGACCCATTTATCAAGAAAAACTACAGACCTGTTAGTATTTTACCAACTATGTCCAATATATTTGAAACAGTCATAAACAATCAGCTGGCAGACTACTTTGAACATGTATTTGATAATTACTTAGCAGCTTTTAGACCAAAGTATGGCTGTCAGACAACCCTCTTGCGCTTAATTGAGGACTGGAAAATGGCACTGGACCGGAATGATCATGTGGCGGGAATATCAAAGGCATTTGATTGCTTGCCACACGACCTTGTTGTCCTGAAATTGGGGGCATATGGGCTGTCTGACAGTGCGGCAAGAAACTATCAAGGGGGTCCCCCAAGGCTCCATATTAGGACCTCTAATTTTTAATATTTTTATAAATGACATCTTTTATTTTATTACACAATCTAAGCTTTACAATTATGCAGACGACAATACTTTGTCATACTGGGATAAGGATCTGTCATCTCTCAAATCAACTCTTGAAACAGAAAGTAACATCTTAATAAACTGGTTTGATTGTAACCAAATGCAGGCCAACCCTGATAAGTTTCAGACCATAGCCCTAGGTAAGAAAACCCACGAACAATTAAGATCTTTTACCATTGCAAATGCTGATATTAAATGTGAAGACTCTGTGAAACTCCTAGGTGTATATATAGATTTTATGTTAAATTTTGATGAACAGATTACAAAAATGTGTAAGAAGGCTGCTAGACAACTAAATGTACTTCTCAGACTAAGCAAGTTTTTAACACCTGACCTCAAATTGTTAATTTATAAATCCTTTATAAGATCAACTTTCAACTACTATCCGCTCATATGGCACTTTTGTAACAAAACTAATACAGAAAAATTGGAGAAACTACAACATAGAGCTCTAAAAATTACTTTAAATGATTTCACCTCTAGCTACGAAGACCTTTTGAAACAAGTAAACATGCATACATTACATCTTAGTAGAATAAGAACTATTGCAATAGAAACATTCAAATGCCTGTACCATGAATCACCTCCATATTTACATGACCTGGTTAAATTTCGAAATATAAAATATTCGTTCAGACATTCACACACCGTTGAAGTACCAACTGTACGCACCACCTTGAACGGTAAGAGATCGTTCAGATACGAGGCCGCTCAGGTATGGAACAGCCTGACAAATGACATTAGAAAAATTGAAAACCACAAGGAGTTTGTGAGGCTGGTCCGTGCCTGGACGGGCCCGTCCTGTAAGTGCTCAATGTGCTCTACCTAGTCGTGTCCGCTTATTTCCTCATGCTTAATGTGCTTATTAATGTGTGCTATGTGTTTTATTTTGTGTTTTTTATGTTTATAATTTATGATTTGTGCTAGCTTGATGTTCTAATTTGATTGTTGTAACTTAGTATTAGTGTTCTATAAATTTGCATGCCACCAATAGTTGCTTTAATCTGCATTTTATGTATTTTGTTTTAAGATACCTGTGAGGTAATTGCTGATCAGTTCCTTTCCAAATCTGATTTGGGGGATAACTGTTTTTTTTAAACATATCTTAATTTCACAGTAGTGTACCTTTTTGCCTGTCAGTGTCTTAACATTTTTTGTTCTTATTGCAGTTTTTAGGCCACGGGCCAAGATCAGCAACTACAACACAGTGTATCAATCAATAGTGTATTTCTATTTGAATTCTTAAGATTTATCTATATTATATAGTTGCTTGTATCTTAAACTGTATGTTATCCTTAAATTGTTAAAACTATTAACACAATGTATTAATTGTATTTTTGTCTTTTAGGTGCTCGCTTTAACATGTTTTAATTATGCTATGTCCTGTGTTGTATTCATGTTTAAACCAACTTTTATTTCTTAGCTGTTTTTTCTTATGTTTTGATTATAATATATGTTTGTCGGAAAAATAGCTTATTAGCTAATGTTATTTGTAAATGTAATCCGACGTTAAATAAAGCTTCTTGTATCTTGTATCTTGTATAGCCAAGCTACTAAATCATGTTCAGCCAAGCTACTAAATCATTCTCAGCCAAGCTACTAAATCATTCTCAGCCGAGCTACTAAATCATTCTCAGCCAAGCTATTAAATCATTCTCAGCCAAGCTACTACATCATTCTCAGCCAAGCTACTAAATCATTCTCAGCCAAGCTACTAAATCGTTGGTAGTTTACGTAAATAGATCCTTTTGCAAATACATAATACATATAATATAATCTACAATATGATATATTGGACCGTGCATTTCCTGATGTCTCACAGTATACGAAACAAAACGAAATGGGTCAATAACTAGATCATAGTACTGTCTGTTTAGGTCAGACACCGCTATTGAAATTTCCATAGGGTTAGAACACAGTGCCATTAAATCCCCCCCCCCCCCAATAGTTGGGCATAAAAGACAGTAGTTTTCAACAGACTGGCCTTTGAGCCACAAGAAAATGTTAAATTTCAATGGGGTTGACCAATTGTGTTTTATTATTTCCCATAAAAGTCACCGACCCCTACTCTGAAGGTAATGTGGTGGTGAATGTTGCACTGGCACCTGTATTTATAATATGCTGTTTATTTGTCACCACATAGTATGCAAATATTCTAAAATATTCAAATATGCAGCTCATATATTGTATTTTAATATTTATGTAGACCGGGGAGTTTATAGATATGACAAACTCTGGTTGTTTTCGTATTTTCGTATATATGGATATAAAGAGCCTGTAAAATACAATATATACATAATATTATTATGTACAAATCATTCTACTTAATTTCACAATACAAAATAGTAAATACACAATTCCAATTCCAGCAGTTCAAATAAATATTTTACAATGTAAAATATTAAAGATAAAACATTACATTACCAGAGTCCGGCTATCAGCTGATACATATATTATATATATGTATAAAGTTACTAGTATAGTATATATTAACGTAAACAGGATAGCTTTGCAACGTATCCGTTTGACTAGTAGAGATAGAGTGTGGGATAAGGGTCTTGAACAAGTTAGTTGGAAAGTGCACCTAATTAGTTGAGTTAGTTCACTCATTCACACATCTGACCTGATTGTCACTCACAATCACTCACCCATAATACTTTATACACAATAGTAGTGAAGACTAGTATATATTATACAAAGACATAGTATGGGACCAGGCTATATAATTATGATATGATTCAGACCAGTGATTTTATTAGGCCATATAGGGAAACTATTGGGTGGTACGCTTGCAGCAGGGTTTGGAAACATTATAATGTACATGTACTAAATATCAATAATGAGTTCCCTTTAACATAAATATGACATGGGTTACATTTAGAAGTCATTTGCATTATTGCTGACAATATCTACTCTGCCAATCAGTTCATGTATCCTACACGTTTTTAACCAATCCCAGACCACTATATCCATAACACCGCCTGACCTTTAATCTAGGTTGTTTTTCATGTGTGTTTTATGTGTGTGTTTGTGTTTATGCGAACACTCTTATATACTTTGTGTGTAGCTAACGAGGACTGGTCGATATTTATATACACGCGATCGTGGCTACATACTTATCAAGATCTTGAGGTTAGTTAACGGGTTTGACATATCGAGGACTGGTCGATATTTATATACACGTGATCGTGGCTACATACTTATCAAGATCTTAAGGTTGTAGGCTACCGTTTCATTGAAGGAGAGAATATGTCGTCTGCGTCGCTCGCAGGAAAAGTGTGCATTGTTACTGGAGCAACGCGCGGCATAGGTAAAGGAATAGCTCTTCAACTGGGTGAGAAAGGTGCTAAAGTGTACATTACTGGACGAACTCTTGAAACTCCAAAAGGATCTAAGATTGGCGGATCTTTACTCGATACTGTTGAAGAAATAGCAGCACGTGGGGGGACGTGTATTCCTGTGCAATGCGACCATTCTCGCGACACCGACATTGAGCGATTGTTTGAACAAGTTAAACGGGAAAATGAAGGACAGTTGGACATTCTAGTGAACAACGCCTACTCGGGCGTGAATGCTGTATACAGTGAAATGGACAAGCAATTCTGGGAGCAGTCTGACACCATGTGGGATGATATTAATAACGTTGGACTGCGCAACCATTACATATGTGCGGTATACGCTTCCAGGCTTATGGTACCGCGGAAGCAAGGACTGATTGTAAATGTCTCGTCACCTGGCGGTCTCCGGTATCTGTTCAATGTCCCTTATGGTATTGGAAAAGAAGCGTGCGACCGAATGGCTGCCGACTGCGGGTATGAGCTAAGAAAGCACAACGTTTCATTTGTTAGCTTGTGGCCAGGACCTGTTAGAACAGAAACTGTTATGTCAATGCTCCAGGACAATGTTAAAGAACATAAACTTGGTTCAGAAACGAATGTACGAAATCCAGTGAAAGCGTTAGAATTTTTCGCGAATGGTGAAACGACAGAATTTGCAGGACAGTGCATTGCTGCTATGGCGACTGATGGAGATGTGTTAAAAATGAGCGGGAAAATTGTGCTAACTAGCGATCTGGCAAGGAGATATAACCTCAAGGACTCTGAAGGTCATGGTCCAACAGATATCAGACAAATAAATGTGATTCTACAACAAAGCGGGTATCCGAGGTTGGCGTGGTGTGTACCGAATTGTATTCGTATTCCAAAGTGGATTGTTTCGCTCGCAGGAAACAAATTCTTTTGATTAAAGGAGTCGTTTGTTATAAATAAATGTGCTCTATTGTTATCTGTTGTGTGAAACATATTTTCGTCGGGCTTAGCACGATACAAGCCCAGGAGTTGGTCAATTGGGTGTTGTGGGAGTCGTGCTAGCGCAGTGGTAGTTTGTTCGCTTCAGATGTGAAAGACCCGGTGTTCGAGCCCCACTGGAGCCGTTACGATTGTGCCCTTAGGCAATGCATTTAAATTCCACGTTGCCTCTTTCCCTCGTCGCTATGGATTACATCAGGTATGGGTATCGAGAGTGATTAATATAAGTTGTAAGAACTTGGTTCGCAATCAAGCTAAAATAAAGTTATATAAACTAAACTAATTGGGTATTAACAGGAACATGCTCAGATTGTACATTCCTTTATGTACCATAGCAATATTACCATATCATCCAGAATTTAATTGATGACAACTAGATTGGTTGATGGCACACAATGTATTGTACCTCTATCCTAGGAGCTCGCTCTATATAACCATGCCGTTTTAAATAGAACGAGAGGATGCCTTATGGGTAAACTGTCAAGCGCCTGTGTGCAGACAACTTTCTATAGCAATAAACATGAGTGAAATGATTTAGAAAGTTGGAAGATAACGACGTACCTAGTTCCGACTATTGTCATATTGAGCTCATCGGATATAGACTGCTATTATATTCACTATAGCATCTTAGTTGTTCTCTTCTAAATATAGACGTGGTCATATAAAGTAAATTGGTTGTCCGATTAGCGGTTAACACGCTGGTTTCACCTGGCCTGCATATACGACGAGCATTAACGATATGCACACATGATTAGCGGTTAACACGCTGGTTTCACCTGGCCTGCATATACGACGAGCATTAACGATATGCACACATGATTAGCGGTTAACACGCTGGTTTCACCTGGCCTGCATATACGACGAGCATTAACGATATGCACACATGATTAGCGGTTAACACGCTGGTTTCACCTGGCCTGCATATACGACGAGCATTAACGATATGCACACATGATTAGCGGTTAACACGCTGGTTTCACCTGGCCTGCATATACGACGAGCATTAACGATATGCACACATGATTAGCGGTTAACACGCTGGTTTCACCTGGCCTGCATATACGACGAGCATTAACGATATGCACACATGATTAGCGGTTAACACGCTGGTTTCACCTGGCCTGCATATACGACGAGCATTAACGATATGCACACATGATTAGCGGTTAACACGCTGGTTTCACCTGGCCTGCATATACGACGAGCATTAACGATATGCACACATGATTAGCTCACCGGAGTTAAGTTGAGTATAAGCAACCACTAGGCTACCCAATTCCTTTTGTAAACTGCATTGTAATAAAACACTAACTAAGCACTAACTAAATTGTTCATCCTCTATATTAGTTTATAATACCGAACCAATACGATATATAACTCTATTGATCATTTGTTTTACGTTTATTTATCGTCGCTACCGGTTGCCCATATGAGCGACGCCTCCTGAAGAGATTAGTCGTTTTAGATTTTTGGAGGATAGTGAAATGATACATTCCAGAGTCTCCTCTGGTTCTTTTACGTGCACGGTATACAGCACCGACATGAGACCTCGGTTTAATGTCCCATCTGAATGACTGTTAATTTTATTAGGATCAGACGGGGGATCGAACCTGCGAT
The DNA here is from genome assembly GCA_014843695.1 of Archivesica marissinica. Lineage (NCBI taxonomy): Eukaryota > Metazoa > Mollusca > Bivalvia > Venerida > Vesicomyidae > Archivesica > Archivesica marissinica. The sequence goes on from CM026404.1 coordinate 90,168,828, forward strand.
CACTTGTTTATTTGTATATAAGTGTATATATACATGACGCATTCGATAATAACTTGCAAAATTAACAACACAGAACAGAACATAAGTTTACTCATCATGTATATACATCATGAGTAAACTTATGTTCTGTTCTGTTTTATTAATTTTGCAAGTTATTATCGAGTGCGTTATTAACTGTTCTATATATTGATAAGGTTATCAGCTTGACCCGAGCGCAGATTACTTTCTAGTACAGCTTGACATTACATACTGTATTATATCGAGAAATCAAATATATTCAAACTAAGGTGATAATAAAATTTAAAATAAGTTTGATTATATTTCTGATACTATAATTCTGAGACTGATGTCGTCTGCGTCGCTCGCTGGAAAAGTGTGCATTGTTACTGGAGCAACGCGGGGAATAGGCAAAGGAATAGCTCTTCAACTGGGTGAGAAAGGAGCTAAAGTGTACATTACTGGACGAACTCTTGATACTCCAAAAGGATCCAAGATTGGCGGATCTTTACGAGAAACCGCTAATGAAATAGAAGCGAGGGGCGGGACTTGTGTACCCGTGCAATGCGATCATATGAATGACACTGACATCGAACGATTATTTGAACAAGTAAAACGGGAAAATGATGGACAATTAGACATCTTAGTGAATAATGCTTACTCTGCGGTCAATGCTATTCTTAGTCAAACGGACAAGACATTCTGGGAGCAGCCTCCGACAATATGGGACGATGTTAATAACGTAGGACTTCGCAACCATTACATATGTGCCGTGTATGCAGCAAGAATTATGATACCTCGCAAACAAGGACTGATTGTAAATATATCATCACCCGGTGGTCTCCGGTATTTGTTCAATGTTGCATACGGTGTTGGAAAATGCGCTTGCGACAGAATGGCTGCCGACTGCGGATTTGAGTTAAAAAGGCACAACGTTGCGTTCGTTAGTCTGTGGCCAGGACCCGTGGGAACAGAAACCGTCATTAAACAACTTGAGGACAATGTTAGCAAAGCGAAACATGAAGAGGGTTCAACGTTGTCTAGTAATTTAAAAGCAGCCGAGAATAGGTTGGACATATTTGAGAAAGGTGAAACAACTGAATTTGCGGGACAATGTATTGCTGCTATGGTTACTGATCCAGAGTTGATGAAAATGACTGGGAAAGTTGTGATGACCAGTGATCTGGCTAGGAGATATGACCTCAAGGACGCCGAAGGGCATGCCCCAGCCGATATACGACAGCTAATCATGATGCTACGACAGTTTGGTCATACCTGGATGGCATGGTGTATCCCAGATTGGGTTCGTGTTCCTAAATTGATGTTTGGCCTTGCTGGAAACAAATTCTTTTGAGATGAACTCTTTCATTGCTCATGCATATATTAAGTTTGTTGATGAATTAAATAAATCAAAGGGAAGAACAGCGATGCACATTGTAAATGAACTGCAATGTACCGGCGGTAATTGTATATTAAGTGAACTCGTGGTTGACTTTGATTTGTTCAAAGTATTAACATGACAGCGTCCGGCATGTGATGATGTTATTTATAACGATTTAATATGCAGCTGACCTTTGGGTCGTTGCTAATGCAATATAGTTGCTGATTATGCCAATAAATTTGAAACTTTAAACATGCTATGCAGCCAAGTGTTTTCACTCCACTATCCGAATAGCAAACAGCATAGAGCGATATCAGATGACACGTTCTGTTAAAGTGATTATATCTGCCGCTAGAGTGCACAGGGATAATTAATATTCTAATTCAGTGTTCTATAGCATCATTATTAGAGTTAAGTAGTTAAATATTTTATTATAGTGACATGTGCGATTACACAGTCATTATATACTAGAGGACATAAAACACGCACGCCTACATTATATACTAGAGGACATAAAAAACGCACGCCTACATTATATACTAGAGGACATAAAAACGCACACCTACATTATATACTAGAGGACATAAAAACGCACACCTACATTATATACTAGAGGACATAAAACACGCACGCCTACATTATATACTAGAGGACATAAAAAACGCACGCCTACATTATATACTAGAGGACATAAAAACGCACACCTACATTATATACTAGAGGACATAAAAAACGCACACCTACATTATATACTAGAGGACACGAAAAACGCACACTTACAATATATACTAGAGGACATAGAAAACGCACACCTACATTATATACTAGAGGACATGAAAACGCACACTTACAATATATACTAGAGGACATAGAAACGAACATCTACATTATATACTAGAGGACATAGAAAACGCACACCTACATTATATACTAGAGGACATAGAAAACGCACACCTACATGATATACTAGAGGACATAGAAAACGAACATCTACGTTATATACTAGAGGACATAGAAAACGCACACCTACATGATATACTAGAGGACATAGAAAACGCACACCTACATTATATACTAGAGGACATAGAAAACGCACACCTACATCATATACTAGAGGACATAGAAAACGTACACCTACATTATATACTAGAGCACATAGAAAACGCACACCTACATTATATACTAGAGGACATAGAAAACGCATACCTGCATTACATGATATATCACATCTTTATTACAAAACGCATGGTTTATTGATGCGAAGTGTGGTCCGCTGTGTGTCGTGTGCTTATCACCCTCCGCTTTCAGCCGCCACCGCTGGATAGCCTAGTTCTAGGCGAAAAGGAAGCAGAGTGCTTAAGTCTTCCCTGCCGGTAGATATCCTCTCTGTAGACAAGCCCTTTGTAGTGTCTCCCAGTGGCTACGCACGGATACTGAGCACCTTACGGCCTCAGGCTGAACTGCAAGGGTCTCGGAGGTAGTCTGCCCCCAGACATGCGGCATGCCAGGCCCACCGGTGTGTGGACACGCCCTGATGCCCATGAACAGACTCCCAGTTATGGGCCAAATAGCTCCAGCTATGGATCAAATAGTCCCAGCTATGGGTCAAATAGTCTCACTGCATTGTGAGTGCTAGGGATAGTGCAAGGCTAAGGGAACACACCCTGACAGAAATATCGGAGTGGAGCCCCGAAGGCGGGATGAAGCGTCAACCTGACCATCTTTCCGGCAACTCCTGCAACCAAACTGGTGCCAGACGTACTGCTTTGCTTTCCTCTGGACCACATCAACAAGGTCGAGAGAGGTGTCTTGGCGCATGGGCAACCCAGGACTTCCATAGAACAGCCCAAGCATATTGCGCAAATGGAGAGGTCACTCCAACACAACACGGGAGACAACAGTTTACGGGTTACAAGTCCAATCTCAATTGGCATAGAGATAGACGCCACGGGTTGTCTCCGTCGGTGGGAGGAGCCATCGCAGCTCCACTGATCAGCTACCAACCGCCTCAAGCTGGGCAGCCCCCAGCCAATTAGGTGTTGATCCGCCACAGTCTGCCTGCTTCTTTGGGTGCAAGGGGCTTATGGTGCTAGCACCTGACAAGCTGACTGTAAAACTTACGCACCAATCAACACACGCAAAAACCAAACGAAGTTTCCAGCACTTCGCATAGCAAGCTGGAACGTTAGAACGATGATGCCAGGCTTCTCGGACGATCTACAACTGATTGACGACAAGAGTAAAACAGCCGTCATAGATGCTGAACTCTCCCGGCTAAATGTTGACATTGCCGCCCTACAAGAGACAAGACTGCCAGACGACGGCTCATTACAAGAGAAAGAGTACACTTTCTTCTGAAAAGGCAAGGGACTAGATGAAAGGCGCGAGTATGGCGTTGGATTTGCAGTAAAGTCATCCCTTCTACCAATGATAGAACCACCCACTGCTGGCACGGAACGGATGTTAAGTCTTCGCCTGAACTGTAGCACAGGCCCAGTACACCTTCTGGCTGCCTATGCCCCCAACACTCAGCTCTAGCCCTGATGCGAAAGACATTTTACAATGAGATTGACAGGATTATTGGACAACTGCCTCACTCGACCGTATACAGTCGACCGTATACACTCGACAGTATACACTCAACAATATACACTCTACCTCACTCGACCGTATACACTCGACCTTACACACTTGACCGTACACACTCGACCGTATACACTCGACCTCACTCGACCGTATGCACTCGACCGTATACACTCGACCGCATACACTCGACCTCACTCGACCGTATACACTCGACATCACTCGACCTTATACACTCGACCGTATACACCGACCGTATACACTCAAACGTATACACTCAAACGTATACACTCGACATCACTCGACCATATACACTCGACCGTATACACTCGACATCACTCGACCGTATACACTCGACCGTATACACCGACCGTATACACTCGACCTCACTCGACCGTATACACTCGACCGTATACACTCGACCTCACTCGACCGTATACACTCGACCTCACTCGACCGTATACACCGACCGTATACACCGACCGTATACACTCGACCTCACTCGACCGTATACACTCGACCGTATACACCGACCGTATACACTCGACCTCACTCGACCGTATACACTCGACCGTATACACCGACCGTATACACTCGACATCACTCGACCTTACACACTCGACCGTATACACTCCACCTCACTCGACCGTATACACTCGACCTCACTCGACCGTATACACTCGACCTCACTCGACCATATACACTCGACGTATACACTCGACCTCACTCGAGCGTAATCACTCGAGCGTATACACTCGACCGTATACACTCGACCTCACTCGACCGTATACACTCGACCTCACTCGACCGTATACACTCGACCATATCACTCGACCAATCACTCGACCGTATACACTCGACCGTATACACTCGACATCACTCGACCTCACTCGACCGTATACACTCGACCTAACACTCGACCGTATACACTCACCATATACACTCGACCTCACTCGACCGTATACACTCGACCTCACTCGACCGTATACACTCGACCTCACTCGACCGTATACACTCGACCGTATACACTCGACCTCACTCGACCGTATACACTCGACATCACTCGACCGTATACACTCGACCTTACACCTCGACCGTATACACTCCACCTCACTCGACCGTATACACTCGACATCACTCGACCGTATACACTCGACATCACTCGACCGTATACACTCGACCTTACACACTCGACCGTATACACTCGACCTCACTCGACCGTATACACTCGACCGTATACACTCGACCTCACTCGACCGTATACACTCGACATCACTCGACCGTATACACTCGACCTTACACACTCGACCGTATACACTCCACCTCACTCGACCGTATACACTCGACATCACTCGACCGTATACACACGACCATACACACTCGACCGTATACACTCCACCTCACTCGACCGTATACACTCGACCTCACTCGAGCGTAATCACTCGAGCGTATACACTCGACCGTATACACTCGACCATATTCACTCGACCTCACTCGACCGTATACACTCGACCTCACTCGACCGTATACACTCGACCTCACTCGACCGTATACATCGACCGTATACACTCGACATCACTAACCTTATACACTCGACCGTATACACCGACCGTATACACTCGACCTCACTAGACCTTATACACTCGACCGTATACACTCGACCTCACTCGACCGTATACACTCGACCTCACTCGACCGTATACACTCGACCTCACTCGACCGTATACACTCGACCTCACTCGACCGTATACACTCGACCTTACACACTCGACCGTATACACTCGACCTCACTCGACCGTATACACTCGACATCACTCGACCGTATACACTCGACATCACTCGACCGTATACACTCGACCTTACACACTCGACCGTATACACTCCACATCACTCGACCGTATACACTCGACATCACTCGACCGTATACACTCGACCTTACACACTCGACCGTATACACTCCACCTCACTCGACCGTATACACTCGACCTCACTCGAGCGTATACACTCGACCGTATACACTCGACCATATACACTCGACCTCACTCGACCGTATACACTCGACCTCACTCGACCGTATACACTCGACCGTATACACTCGAACTCACTCGACTGTATACACTCGACATCACTCGACCGTATACACTCGACCTTACACACTCGACCGTATACACTCCACCTCACTCGACCGTATACACTCGACATCACTCGACCGTATACTCGACATCACTCGACCGTATAAACACGACCTTACACACTCGACCGTATACACTCCACCTCACTCGACCGTATACACTCGACCTCACTCGAGCGTAATCACTCGAGCGTATACACTCGACCATATACACTCGACCGTATACACTCGACCTCACTCGACCGTATACACTCGACCTCACTCGACCGTATACACTCGACCGTATACACTCGACATCACTAGACCTTATACACTCGACCGTATACACCGACCGTATACACTCGACCTCACTCGACCGTATACACTCGACATCACTCGACCTTATACACTCGACCGTATACACCGACCGTATACACTCGACATCACTCGACCGTATACACTCGACCGTATACACCGACCGTATACACTCGACCGTATACACTCGACCGTATACACTCGACATCACTCGACCTCACTCGACCGTATACACTCGACCTTACACACTCGACCGTATACACTCAACCATATACACTCGACCTCACTCGACCATATACACTCGACCTCACTCGACCGTATACACTCGACCTCACTCGACCGTATACACTTGACCGTATACACTCGACCTCACTCGACCGTATACACTCGACATCACTCGACCGTATACACTCGACCTTACACACTCGACCGTATACACTCCACCTCACTCGACCGTATACACTCGACATCACTCGACCGTATACACTCGACATCACTCGACCGTATACACTCGACCTTACACACTCGACCGTATACACTCGAGCGTAATCACTCAAGCGTATACACTCGAGCGTAATCACTCGAGCGTATACACTCGACCGTATACACTCGACCATATACACTCGACCTCACTCGACCGTATACACTCGACCTCACTCGACCGTATACACTCGACCGTATACACTCGACCTCACTCGACCTTATACACTCGACCTCACTCGACCGTATACACTCGACCGTATACACCGACCGTATACACTTGACATCACTAGACCTTATACACTCGACCGTATACACCGACCGTATACACTCGACCGTATACACTCGACATCACTCGACCTTATACACTCGACCGTATACACCGACCATATACACTCGACATCACTCGACCGTATACACTCGACCGTATACACCGACCGTATACACTCGACCGTATACACTCGACCGTATACATCGACCGTATACACTCGACCTCACTCGACCGTATACACTCGACCGTATACACCGACCGTACACACTCGACCGTATACACTCGACCTCACTCGACCGTATACACTCGACCTCACTCGACCGTATACATTCGACCTCACTCGACCGTATACACTCGACCTCACTCGACCGTATACACTAGACCTCACTCGACCGTATACACTCGACCATATACACTCGACTGTATACACTCGACCTCACTCGAGCGTAATCACTCGAGCGTATACACTCGACCGTATACACTCGACCGTATACACTCGACCGTATACACTCGACCGTATACACTCGACCTCACTCGACCGTATACACTCGACCTCACTCGACCGTATACACTCGACCTCACTCGACCATATACACTAGACCTCACTCGACCGTATACACTCGAACTCACTCGACCGTATACACTCGACCGTATACACTCGACCTCACTCGACCGTATACACTCGACCTTACACACTCGACCGTATACACTCGACCTCACTCGACCATATACACTCGACCATATACACTCGACCTCACTCGACCTATGTACACTCGACCTTACTCGACCGTATACACTCGACCTATGTACACTCGACCTCACTCGACCGTATACACTCGACCTCACTCGACCGTATACACTCGACCTCACTCGACCGTATACACTCGACCTCACTCGATTGTATACACTCGACATCACTCGACCGTATACACTCGACCTTACACACTCGACCGTATACACTCCACCTCACTCGACCGTATACACTCAACCATATACACTCGACCGTATACACTCGACCTCACTCGAGCGTAATCACTCGACCGTATACACTCGACCTCACTCGACCGTATACACTCGACCTCACTCGACCGTATACACTCGACCTCACTCGACCGTATACACTCGACATCACTCGACCGTATACACTCGACCTTACACACTCGACCGTACACACTCGACCGTATACACTCGACCGTATACACTCGACCTCACTCGACCGTATACACTCGACCTCACTCGACCGTATACACTACACCTCATTCGACCGTATACACTCGACCGTATACACTCGACCTCACTCGACCGTATACACTCGACCGTATACACTCGACCGTATACACTCGACCTCACTCGACCGTATACACTCGACCGTATACACTCGACCTTACACACTCGACCGTATACACTCCACCTCACTCGACCGTATACACTCGACATCACTCGACCGTATACACTCGACATAACTCGACCGTATACACTCGACCTTACACACTCGACCGTATACACTCGACCGTATACACTCGACCTCACTCGAGCGTAATCACTCGACCGTATACACTCGACCGTATATACTCGACCATATACACTCGACCTCACTCGACCGTATACACTCGACCTCACTCGACCGTATACACTCGACCTCACTCGACCGTATACACTCGACCTCACTCGACCGTATACACTCGACCGTATACACCGACCGTATACACTCGACCTCACTCGACCGTATACACTCGACATCACTCGACCGTATACACTCGATCTTACACACTCGACCGTATACACTCCACCTCACTCGACCGTATACACTCGACATCACTCGACCATATACACTCGACCTCACTCGAGTGTAATCACTCGACCGTATACACTCGACCTCACTCGACCGTATACACTCGACATCACTTGACCGTATACACTCGACCTTACACACTCGACCTCACTCGACCGTATACACTCGACCTCACTCGACCGTATACACTCCACCTCACTCGACCGTATACACTCGACCGTATACACTCGACCTCACTCGACCATATACACTCGACCTCACTCGACCGTATACACTCGACCTCACTCGACCGTATACACTCGACCTCACTCGACCGTATACACTCGACCGTATACACTCGACATCACTCGACCGTATACACTCGACCTTACACACTCGACCGTATACACTCCACCTCACTCGACCGTATACACTCGACATCACTCGACCGTATACACTCGACATAACTCGACCGTATACACTCGACCTTACACACTCGACCGTATACACTCCACCTCACTCGACCGTATACACTCGACCTCACTCGAGCGTAATCACTTGAGCGTATACACTCGACCGTATACACTCGACCATATACACTCGACCTCACTCGACCGTATACACTCGACCTCACTCGACCGTATGCACTCGACCGTATACACTCGACCTCACTCGACCGTATACACTCGATCTCACTCGACCGTATACACTCGACCGTATACACTCGACCGTATACACTCGACCGTATACACTCGACATCACTCGACCGTATACACTCGACCTTACACACTCGACCGTATACACTCCACCTCACTCGACCGTATACACTCAACCATATACACTCGACCGTATACACTCGACCTCACTCGAGCGTAATCACTCGACCGTATACACTCGACCGTATACACTCGACCTCACTCGACCGTATACACTCGACCTCACTCGACCGTACACACTCGACCGTATACACTCGACCGTATACACTCGACCTCACTCGACCGTATACACTCGACCTCACTCGACCGTATACACTCGACCTCACTCGACCGTATACACTCGACCTCACTCGACCGTATACACTCGACCTCACTCGACCGTATACACTCGACCTCACTCGACCGTATACACTCGACATCACTCGACCGTATACACTCGACCTTACACACTCGACCGTATACACTCGACCTCACTCGACCGTATACACTCGACATCACTCGACCGTATACACTCGACCTTACACACTCGACCGTATACACTCCACCTCACTCGACCGTATACACTCGACATCACTCGACCGTATACACTCGACCTCACTCGAGCGTAATCACTCGACCGTATACACTCGACCTCACTCGACCGTATACACTCGACATCACTTGACCGTATACACTCGACCTTACACACTCGACCGTATACACTCGACCTCACTCGACCGTATACACTCGACCTCACTCGACCGTATACACTCGACCTCACTCGACCGTATACACTCGACCGTATACACTCGACCTCACTCGACCTCACTCGACCTCACTCGACCGTATACACTCGACCTCACTCGACCGTATACACTCGACCGTATACACTCGACATCACTCGACCGTATACACTCGACATACACACTCGACCGTATACACTCCACCTCACTCGACCGTATACACTCGACATCACTCGACCGTATACACTCGACATAACTCGACCGTATACACTCGACCTTACACACTCGACCGTATACACTCCACCTCACTCGACCGTATACACTCGACCTCACTCGAGCGTAATCACTCGAGCGTATACACTAGACCGTATACACTCGACCATATACACTCGACCTCACTCGACCGTATACACTCGACCTCACTCGACCGTATACACTCGACCTCACTCGACCGTATACACTCGACCTCACTCGACCGTATACACTCGACCTCACTCGACCGTATACACTCGACCGTATACACTGACCGTATACACTCGACATCACTAGACCTTATACACTCGACCGTATACACCGAACGTATACACTCGACCTCACTCGACCGTATACACTCGACATCACTCGACCTTATACACTCGACCGTATACACTCGACATCACTCGACCGTATTCACTCGACCGTATACACCGACCATATACACTCGACCGTATACACTCGACCGTATACACTCGACCGTATACACCGACCGTACACACTCGACCGTATACACTCGACCGTATACACCGACCGTATACACTCGACCTCACTCGACCGTATACACTCGACCGTATACACTCGACCGTATACACCGACCGTATACACTCGACCTCACTCGACCATATACACTCGACTGTATACACCGACCGTATACACTCGACCTTACACACTCGACCGTATACACTCAACCTCACTCGACCGTATACACTCGACCGTATACATTCGACCTCACTCGACCATATACACTCGACCTCACTCAACCATATACACTCGACTGTATACACTCGAGCGTAATCATTCGAGCTTATACACTCGACCTCACTCGACCATATACACTCGACCTCACTCGACCGTATACACTCGATCTCACTCGACCGTATACACTCGACCTCACTCGACCGTATACACTCGACCTCACTCGACCGTATACACTCGACCGTATACACTCGACCTCACTCGACCGTATACACTCGACCTTACACAGTCGACCGTATACACTCGACCGTATACACTCGACCGTATACACTCGACCTCACTCGACCGTACACACTCGACCGTATACACTCAACCATATACACTCGACCGTATACACTCGACCTCACTCGACCGTATACACTCGACCTCACTCGACCGTATACACTCGACCTCACTCGACCGTATACACTCGACATCACTCGACCGTATACACTCGACCTTAAACACTCGACCGTATACACTCCACCTCACTCGACCGTATACACTCGACATCACTCGAGCGTATACACTCGACCTCACTCGAGCGTAATCACTCGAGCATATACACTCGACCTCACTCGACCATATACACTCGACCGTATACACTCGACCGTATACACTCGACCGTATACACTCGACCTCACTCGACCGTATACACTCGACCTCACTCGACCGTATACACTCGACCGTATACACTCGACCTCACTCGACCGTATACACTCGACCATATACACTCGACCTCACTCGACCTATGTACACTCGACCTCACTCGACCGTATACACTCGACCTATGTACACTCGACCTCACTCGACCGTATACACTCGACCTCACTCGACCGTATACACTCGACCTCACTCGACCGTATACACTCGACCGTATACACTCTACCTCACTCGATTGTATACACTCGACATCACTCGACCGTATACACTCGACCTTACACACTCGACCGTATACACTCCACCTCACTCGACCGTATACACTCAACCATATACACTCGACCGTATACACTCGACCTCACTCGAACGTAATCATTCGACCGTATACACTCGACCGTATACACTCGATCTTACACACTCGACCGTAGACACTCGACCGTATACACTCGACCGTATACACTCGACCTCACTCGACCGTATACACTCGACCGTATACACTCGACCGCACTCGACCGTATACACTCGACCGTATACACTCGACCGTATACACTCGACCTCACTCGACCGTATACACTCCACCTCACTCGACCGTATACACTCAACCATATACACTCGACCTCACTCGACCGTATACACTCGACCTCACTCGACCGTATACACTCGACCTCACCCGACCGTATACACTCGACCGTATACACTCGACCGTATACACTCGACCTCACTCGACCGTATACACTCGACCTCACTCAACCGTATACACTCGACCGTATACACTCGACCGACCGTATACACTCGACCGTATACACTCGACCGTATACACTCGACCTCACACACTCGACCTCACTCGACCGTATACACTCGACCTCACTCGACCGTATACACTCGACCGTATACACTCCACCTCACTCGACCGTATACACTCGACCGACCGTATACACTCGACCGTATACACTCGACCTCACTCGACCGTATACACTCGACCGTATACACTCGACCGTATACACTCCACCTCACTCGACCGACCGTATACACTCGACATCACTCGACCGTATACACTCGACTTTACACACTCGACCGTATACACTCCACCTCACTCGACCGTATACACGCAACCATATACACTCGACCTCACTCAACCGTATACACTCGACGTCACTCGACCGTATACACTCGACCGTATACACTCGACCTCACTCGACCGTATACACTCGACCGTATACACTCGACCTCACTCGACCGTATACACTCGACCATATACACTCGACCGTATACACTCGACCTCACTCGACCGTATACACTCGACCTCACTCGACCGTATACACTCGACCTCACTCGACCGTATACACTCGACATCACTCGACCGTATACACTCGACCTTACACACTCGACCGTATACACTCGACCGTATACACTCGACCTCACTCGACCGTATACACTCGACCTTACACACTCGACCATAAACACTCGACCTCACTCGACCGTATACACTCGACCTATGTACACTCGACCTCACTCGACTGTATACACTCGACCTCACTCGACCGTATACACTCGACCGTATACACTCGACCGTATACACTCGATCTCACTCGATTGTATACACTCGACATCACTCGACCGTATACACTCGACCTTACACACTCGACCGTATACACTCCACCTCACTCGACTGTATACACTCAACCATATACACTCGACCGTATACACTCGACCTCACTCGAGCGTAATCACTCGACCGTATACACTCGACCGTATACACTCGATCTTACACACTCGACCGTATACACTCGACCTCACTCGACCGTATACACTCGACCGTATACACTCGACCTCACTCGACCGTATTCACTCGACCTTACACACTCGACCGTATACACTCGACCGCACTCGACCGTATACACTCGACCGTATACACTCGACCTCACTCGACCGTATACACTCGACCGTATACACTCGACCTCACTCGACCGTATACACTCCACCTCACTCGACCGTATACACTCAACCATATACACTCGACCTCACTCGACCGTATACACTCGACCTCACTCGACCGTATACACTCGACCTCACCCGACCGTATACACTCGACCGTATACACTCGACCTCACTCGACCGTATACACTCGACCTCACTCGACCGTATACACTCGACCGACCGTATACACTCGACCGTATACACTCGACCTCATTCGACCGTATACACTCGACCGACCGTATACACTCGACCGTATACACTCGACCTCACTCGACCGTATACACTCGACCGTATACACTCGACCTCACTCGATTGTATACACTCGACATCACTCGACCGTATACACTCGACCTTACACACTCGACCGTATACACTCCACCTCACTCGACCGTATACACTCAACCATATACACTCGACCGTATACACTCGACCTCACTCGAACGTAATCATTCGACCGTATACACTCGACCGTATACACTCGATCTTACACACTCGACCGTAGACACTCGACCGTATACACTCGACCGTATACACTCGACCTCACTCGACCGTATACACTCGACCGTATACACTCGACCGCACTCGACCGTATACACTCGACCGTATACACTCGACCGTATACACTCGACCTCACTCGACCGTATACACTCCACCTCACTCGACCGTATACACTCAACCATATACACTCGACCTCACTCGACCGTATACACTCGACCTCACTCGACCGTATACACTCGACCTCACCCGACCGTATACACTCGACCGTATACACTCGACCGTATACACTCGACCTCACTCGACCGTATACACTCGACCTCACTCAACCGTATACACTCGACCGTATACACTCGACCGACCGTATACACTCGACCGTATACACTCGACCGTATACACTCGACCGACCGTATACACTCGACCGTATACACTCGACCTCACTCGACCGTATACACTCGACCGTATACACTCCACCTCACTCGACCGTATACACTCGACCGACCGTATACACTCGACCGTATACACTCGACATCACTCGACCGTATACACTCGACCTTACACACTCGACCGTATACACTCCACCTCACTCGACCGTATACACTCAACCATATACACTCGACCGTATACATTCGACCTCACTCGAGCGTAATCACTCGAGCGTATACACTCGACCGTATACACTCGACCTCACTCGACCGTATACACTCGACCTCACTCGACCGTATACACTCGACCTCACTCGACCGTATACACTCGACCTCACTCGACCGTATACACTCGACCTCACTCGACCGTATACACTCGACCGTATACACTCGACCTCACTCGACCGTATACACTCGACCGTATACACTCGACCTCACTCGACCGTATACACTCGACCATATACACTCGACCTCACTCGACCTATTACACTCGACCTCACTCGACCGTATACACTCGACCTATGTACACTCGACCTCACTCGACCGTATACACTCGACCTTACACACTCGACCGTATACACTCCACCTCACTCGACCGTATACACTCAACCATATACACTCGACCGTATACACTCGACCTCACTCGAGCGTAATCACTCGACCGTATACACTCGACCGTATACACTCGACCTCACTCGACCGTATACACTCGACCTCACTCGACCGTATACACTCGACCTCACTCGACCGTATACACTCGACCTCACTCGACCGTATACACTCGACCTCACTCGACCGTATACACTCGACCGTATACACTCGACCTCACTCGACCGTATACACTCGACCGTATACACTCGACCTCACTCGACCGTATACACTCGACCATATACACTCGACCTCACTCGACCTATACACTCGACCTCACTCGACCGTATACACTCGACCTATGTACACTCGACCTCACTCGACCGTATACACTCGACCTCACTCGACCGTATACACTCGACCGTATACACTCGACCTCACTCGACCGTATACACTCGACCGTATACACTCGACCTCACTCGATTGTATACACTCGACATCACTCGACCGTATACACTCGACCATATACACTCCACCTCACTCGACCGTATACACTCAACCATATACACACGACCGTATACACTCGACCTCACTCGAGCGTAATCACTCGACCGTATACACTCGACCGTATACACTCGACCGTATACACTAGATCTTACACACTCGACCGTATACACTCGACCTCACTCGACCGTATACAC
>CM026404.1:90186009-90206252 GCA_014843695.1 Archivesica marissinica
CAGCCATCTCCCAAAAGTACCAAAACTTCTCCCACATGTACTCAATCCATCTCCATTGTATACTCAATACATTTCTCTTGTGTGCTCAATACACCTCCCTTGTGTACCCAAACATATCATCGGTGTATCCAAACATCTCCCTATTATATCCAAACAACTCCCTATTATATCCAAACAACTCCCATTTGTACCCAAACAACTCTCTTGTGTACTAAATACACCTCCGTTGTGTACTTAATACATCTACCTGTATACACAATACATATCCCAAGTATACCCACACATCTCCACTGCCTACTCAATATATCTCCCTAGTGTGCTCAATACAACTCCCATGTGTACCCAAACAACTCATCAGTGTACACATTGGCAAATAATGTTTCTGTCATGTCTGTTTTACCCAAATCGTGTGCCGTAAAACCATCATCTCACCATGATGGTTACTCGTTGCCATACAGGTAAATAAACTAAAGTTTGTATTACTGAAACGTTCATTGATTTTCCTTTATGTCAATTGTCACTTTAAAGGTCACCGAAGCTGCTCAATTTACATGAAAATGGAGCGATAGCATTTCCATTCATATAAACATATTTTCATAGATGATGGCAAAAGATTTATTTTATTGAATGAAAAGTAAAAGTTGACTATATGTGCATTCAACTGAATTATTGTTGTATGATTGAAATATTAAGCACAGTGTAGCAAATATAGAGTAACACTGCAGTTCGTTAAATACATCTACCTAGATATGTAGATAGCTCATATAAACTAATATTGATAAGGTGAGGGAACATTTATCCATGTGGTAGTTATTTACAAAATATTGGACAGCAGGGATATCTTAGCTAAAAAATAAGATTGTTTTTAATTGAAACATGATCAAAGAAATTCTTCATTTTCAGTGAATGTGTAAACATTTTATCAATTTGAAGAAGAATTGTAACCCGATAGTGTGTTGACGGGTTGAAGATTCACTTTAACTCTACTTAAGGTGGCACTATAACAATTCAAACTAATCGCGCACTTCTACTGTTATTATAAACGTGTATTGCGATTGCTATATTTATTAGAATCGTAAATATGACTGTCTTTAAGTTGATTTCATACATATTTTGAAGATACCACTACAAGTCAAATCTGCATATTGTTAGATAAGATCTAGCATCATAAATTGTCTCATTCCCATTTTCTACTCTGCTAGCCAAGTCCATATATCATCATTTTCCATTACATATTAAATATAGTTTCTCTATTTTTCAGCTTTTACATTACTATATTATTCCAATGTGCAGTTCTCACTTATAGTGCTATGTTTTGATTGCATTTGATTGTATATATGTTGAGGGCCTCATGGTAGATTAACTTTTGTTAAATGAGTACTCTCGTTAAATAAAGTCTTTATTATTATTATTATTATTATTATTTAAATCTTCAAAGAACCGTGGTGTGTTGTGCTATTGAATTAATTATAGTGAAATAAAAACATTGGAATATTTAAGATGTTGAAAGAATGCTGTGGATGTCTTGAATTAAAAAGATCGAATGGTAGAATGGAAGAATGGAAGAATGGAAGAATGGAAGAAGAATAAAATTAATGACATATGGACAGATAATGTATACAGTAACTTCTGAAGTGACGGAACTGTCATTGTGTACTCAATACAGCTCCATAGTGTTATCACTACAACTCCCAAGTGTACACAAACATCTCCCTAATGCACCCATACATCACGTAGTGTTCCCAATACAGCTCCCTAGTGTATTTAATACATCTCCCAAGTGTACCCAAACATCTCCCAAGTGTACCCAAACATCTCCCAATTGTACCCAGACATCTCCCAAAAGTATCTAAGCATATCCAAAGTCTATTCAATCCATCTCCCGTGTACATTCAATATATCTCTCTAATATACCCAATACATCTCCCAAGTTTACAAAAACAAATCCATCATGTGCACAATACATCTCCGTTGTGTACTAAATACATCTCCCTTGTATACATACTACATAACCCACCCATACACATCCATGGCCTACTCAATACACCTCTCTTGTGTGATCAATACATATCCAAAGTGTACCCCCACATCTGCACTGCATACTCCATCTCCATTGTATATTTAATGTATCTCTCTTGTGTGCTCAATACATCTCCAACTGTGTACCCATACATCTCCATTATGTACTCAATACATATTCCTTGTGTGTTCAATACAGGTCCATTGTTTACTCAATATATCTCCCTAGTGTACCCAAACAAATCCCATGTGTACTCAATATATCTCCCTAGTGTACCCAAACAAATCCCATGTGTACTCTACAGCTCCCTTGTGTACCCAAACAAATCCCATGTGTACTCTACAGCTCCCTTGTGTACCCAAACATATCATCAGTATTCCCAAACATCTCACATAGAGACCCAAGCTCACTTCTAAAAGTACCCAAACATCTCCCAAGTCTATTAAATCCATCTCACTTCTATATTCAATACAGCTCCCATGTGTACTCAATAAATCTCCATTGTATATTCAATACATCTCTCATGTGTGCGCAATACTCCTCCCTTGTGTACTCAATACATATCCCAAGTGTACCCAAACATCTCCCTAGTATAGCCAAGCATCTGCGAAGTGTACCCAAGCATATCCCATATATACTCAATACATCTCCGTCGTGTACTCAATACATCTCCCAAGTATACCCATACACCCCACCTGCCTACTCAATATATATCCTTTGTGTGCTCAACAGCTCACTTGTGTGCTAAATATATCTCCCTAGTGTACCCAAAATATCACCATTGTGTACTCAGTACAGCTCCAAAGTGTACCCAAACATCTCACATAAAGACCCGAGACCACTTTTAAAGTACCCTAACATCTCCCAAATGTATTCAATCCATCTCCGTTGTGTACACAATACATATCCCAAGTTTACCCACACATCTCCATTGCGTGCTCATTACAGCTCCCTTTGTGTACTCAATATATCTTCCTAGTGTACCCAAACAACTCCCTTGTCTACTCAATACAGCTCCTTTGTGTGTACACCAACATATCATTAGTGTACCCAAACCTCTCCCAATTGTACTCAAACAGCTCCCATCATGACACGTGACCACTTCCAAACAAAGTTGGTCAAATGACACAGAAATCAAATCACACTGAAATGAAATCACGCCGAAATAAAATCACACGGAATTCAAATCACACTGAAATCGAATCATATGTAAATCGAATCACACTGAAATCAAACCACATGGAATTTAAAACACACAGAAATCAAATCACACCGTTTTCAAATGACACTGAAATCGAATCCACACTGAAATCAAATGACATTGAATTCCAAACACACAGAAACCAAATCACACTGAATTCAAATCACACTAAAATCGAAACACACTTAAGTTAGATGACAAGAAAATGAAATCCCACTATCACCCTGACAGCAAATCACACGGAAAATGAGAAAGCACACAGAAAACAAATTACACAGAAATCAAATCACACGGAAATCAAATCACACTGGAATCAGATCACACGGAATTCAAATCACAAATACATCAATTCACACTTGGATCAAATTATACTTGAATAAAACATGGCAAGAAAGTAATGTGTTCCAGGACAGATGAAGTTTTCTAAAATTGTTTCAATGCATGTCGACATAGCAAAAAAAGCAACATGATGTCCTCCATTTTCGAAAGTTTGCTTCACGCATGCATGGCATAATTCGTGGAGAAGTGCACATACAAATATTGTTTCCGATTTCAATAGCCCTTTTGAATCGCCCTATTTAGTATTCTTTTGAAATAGGGCTATATTTAGAATTTCTATAGAACGATAAGTTGCCATATCTAGATTACGAATGATTACTAACTGATAAACATAGATTGCTAACAATGAGTTGCCATATCTAGAATGCGAAAGATTACTAACTGATAAACATAGATTGCTAACGATGAGTTGCCATATCTAGATTGCGAAAGATTACTAACTGATAAACATAGATTGCTAACGATGAGTTGCCATATCTAGATTGCGAAAGATTACTAACTGATAAACATAGATTGCTAACGATGAGTTGCCATATCTAGATTGCGAAAGAATGCTAACTGATAAACATAGATTGCTAACAATGAGTTGCCATATCTAGATTGCGAAAGAATGCTAACTGATAAACATAGATTGCTAACGATGAGTTGCCATATCTAGATTGCGAATGACTACTAACTGATAAACATAGATTGCTAACGATAAGTTGCCATATCTAGAATGCGAAAGATTACTAACTAATAAACATAGATTGCTAACGATGAGTTGCCATATGTAGATTGCGAATGACTACTAACTGATAAACATAGATTGCTAACGATGAGTTGCCATATCTAGATTGCGAATTATTACTAACTGATAAACATAGATTGCTAACGATGAGTTGCCATATCTAGATTGCGAAAGAATGCTAACTGATAAACATAGATTGCTAACGATGAGTTTCCAAATCTAGATTGCGAATGACTACTAACTGATAAACATAGATTGCTAACGATGAGTTTCCATATCTAGATTGCGAATGACTACAAACTGATAAACATAGATTGCTAACGATGAGTTTCCATATCTAGATTGCGAATGACTACTAACTGATAAACATAGATTGCTAACGATGAGTTTCCAAATCTAGATTGCGAATGACTACAAACTGATAAACATAGATTGCTAACGATGAGTTGCCATATCTAGATTGCGAAAGAATGCTAACTGATAAACATAGATTGCTAACGATGAGTTTCCATATCTAGATTGCGAATGACTACTAACTGATAAACATAGATTGCTAACGATGAGTTTCCATATCTAGATTGCGAATGACTACAAACTGATAAACATAGATTGCTAACGATGAGTTTCCATATCTAGATTGCGAATGACTACTAACTGATAAACATAGATTGCTAACGATGAGTTTCCATATCTAGATTGCGAATGACTACAAACTGATAAACATAGATTGCTAACGATGAGTTTCCATATCTAGATTGCGAATGACTACTAACTGATAAACATAGATTGCTAACGATGAGTTTCCATATCTAGATTGCGAATGACTACAAACTGATAAACATAGATTGCTAACGATGAGTTTCCATATCTAGATTGCGAATGACTACTAACTGATAAACATAGATTGCTAACGATGAGTTTCCATATCTAGATTGCGAATGACTACAAACTGATAAACATAGATTGCTAACGATGAGTTTCCATATCTAGATTGCGAATGACTACTAACTGATAAACATAGATTGCTAACGATGAGTTTCCATATCTAGATTGCGAATGACTACAAACTGATAAACATAGATTGCTAACGATGAGTTTCCATATCTTGATTGAGAAAGAATGCTAACTGATAAACATAGATTGCTAACAATGAGTTGCCATATCTAGATTGCGATTGGTACAGTAGAATAATGTGTGTGTTTTATTGGTGCAGTAGTATAATGTGTGTGTTTTATTGGTGCAGTAGTATAATGTGTGTGTTTTATTGGTGCAGTAGTATAATGTGTGTGTTTTATTGGTACAGTAGTATAATGTGTGTGTTTTATTGGTACAGTAGTATAATGTGTGTGTTTTATTGGTACAGTAGTATAATGTGTGTGTTTTATTCGTACAGTAGTATAATGTGTGTGTTTTATTGGTACAGTAGTATAATGTGTGTGTTTTATTGGTACAGTAGTATAATGTGTGTGTTTTATTGGTACAGTAGTATAATGTGTGTGTTTTATTTGTACAGTAGTATAATGTGTGTATTTTATTGGTACAGTAGTATAATGTGTGTGTTTTATTTGTACAGTAGTATAATGTGTGTGTTTTATTGGTACAGTAGTATAATGTGTGTGTTATATTGGTGCAGTAGTATAATGTTTGTGTTTTATTGGTGCAGTAGTATAATGTGTGTGTTTTATTGGTACAGTAGTATAATGTGTGTGTTTTATTGGTTCAGTAGTATAATGTGTGTGTTTTATTGGTACAGTAGTATAATGTGTGTGTTTTATTGGTACAGTAGTATAATGTGCGTGTTTTATTGGTACAGTAGTATAATGTGTGTGTATTATTGGTACAGTAGTATAATGTGTGTGTTTTATTGGTACAGTAGTATAATGTGTGTGTTTTATTGGTTCAGTAGTATAATATGTGTGTTTTATTGGTGCAGTAGTATAATGTGTGTGTTTTATTGGTGCAGTAGTATAATGTGTGTGTTTGATTGGTGCAATAGTATAATGTGTGTGTTTTATTGGTGCAATAGTATAATGTGTGTGTTTTATTGGTACAGTAGTATAATGTGTGTGTTTTATTGGTACAGTAGTATAATGTGTGTATTTTATTGGTACAGTAGTATAATGTGTGTGTTTTATTGGTACAGTAGTATAATGTGTGTGTTTTATTAGTATAGTAGTATAATGTGTGTGTTTTATTGGTACAGTAGTATAATGTATGTGTTTTATTGGTACAGTAGTATAATGTTTGTGTTTTATTGGTACAGTAGTATAATGTGTGTGTTTTATTGGTACAGTAGTATAGTGTGTGTGTTTTATTGGTACAGTAGTATAATGTGTGTGTTTTATTGGTACAGTAATATAATGTGTTTGTTTTATTGGTAGAGTAGTATAATGTGTGTGTTTTATTGGTACAGTAATATAATGTGTGTGTTTTATTGGTACAGTAGTATAATGTATGTGTTTTATTGGTTCAGTAGTATAATGTGTGTGTTTTATTGGTTCAGTAGTATGCGTGTGTTTTATTGATACAGTAGTATAATGTGTGTGTTTTATTGGTACAGTAGTATAATGTGTGTGTTTTATTGGTTCAGTAGTATAATGTTTGTGTTTTATTGGTACAGTAGTATAATATGTGTGTTTTATTGGTACAGTAGCATAATGTGTGTGTTTTATTGGTAGAGTAGTATAATGTGCGTGTTTTATTGGTACAGTAGTATAATGTGTGTATTTTATTGGTACAGTAGTATAATGTGTGTGTGTTTTATTGGTACATTAGTATAATGTGTGTGTTTTATTGGTTCAGTAGTATAATGTGTGTATTTTATTAGTATAGTAGTATAATGTGTGTGTTTTATTGGTACATTAGTATAATGTGTGTGTTTTATTGGTTCAGTAGTATAATGTGTGTGTTTTATTGGTACAGTAGTATAATGTGTGTGTTTTATTGGTGCAATAGTATAATGTGTGTGTTTTATTGGTACAGTAGTATAATGTGTGTGTTTTATTGGTACAGTAGTATAATGTGTGTGTTTCATTGGTACAGTAGTATAATGTGTGTGTTTTATTGGTACAGTAGTATAATGTGTGTGTTTTATTGGTAGAGTAGTATAATGTTTGTGTTTTATTGGTACAGTAGTATAATGTGTGTGTTTTATTGGTACAGTAGTATAATGTGTGTGTTTTATTGGTACAGTAGTATAATGTGTGTGTTTTATTGGTACAGTAATATAATGTGTTTGTTTTATTGGTACAGTAGTATAATGTGTGTGTGTTTTATTGGTACAGTAGTATAATGTGTGTGTTTATTGGTACAGTAATATATGTGTGTGTTTATTGGTACAGTAGTATAATGTGTTGTTTTTATTGGTACAGTAGTATATGTGTGTGTTTTATTGGTACAGTAGTATAATGTGTGTGTTTTATTGGTACAGTATTATAATGTGTGCATTTTATTGGTACAGTAATATAATGTGTTTGTTTTATTGGTACAGTAGTATAATGTGTGTTTTATTGGTGCAGTAGTATAATGTGTGTGACTTTATTGCTACAGTAGTATAATGTGTGTGTTTTATTGGTACAGTAGTATAATGTGTGTGTTTTATTGGTACAGTAGTATAATGTGTGTGTTTTATTGGTACAGTAGTATAATGTATGTGTTTTATTGGTTCAGTAGTATAATGTGTGTGTTTTATTGGTACAGTAGTATAATGTGTGTGTTTTATTGGTTCAGTAGTATAATGTGTGTGTTTTATTGGTACAGTAGTATAATGTGTGTGTTTTATTGGTACAGTAGTATAATGTGCGTGTTTTATTGGTACAGTAGTATAATGTGTGTGTATTATTGGTACAGTAGTATAATGTGTGTGTTTTATTGGTACAGTAGTATAATGTGTGTGTTTTATTGGTTCAGTAGTATAATATGTGTGTTTTATTGGTGCAGTAGTATAATGTGTGTGTTTTATTGGTGCAGTAGTATAATGTGTGTGTTTGATTGGTGCAATAGTATAATGTGTGTGTTTTATTGGTGCAATAGTATAATGTGTGTGTTTTATTGGTACAGTAGTATAATGTGTGTGTTTTATTGGTACAGTAGTATAATGTGTGTATTTTATTGGTACAGTAGTATAATGTGTGTGTTTTATTGGTACAGTAGTATAATGTGTGTTTTATTGATACAGTAGTATAATGTGTGTGTTTTATTGGTACAGTAGTATAATGTGTGTGTTTTATTGGTTCAGTAGTATAATGTTTGTGTTTTATTGGTACAGTAGTATAATATGTGTGTTTTATTGGTACAGTAGCATAATGTGTGTGTTTTATTGGTAGAGTAGTATAATGTGCGTGTTTTATTGGTACAGTAGTATAATGTGTGTATTTTATTGGTACAGTAGTATAATGTGTGTGTGTTTTATTGGTACATTAGTATAATGTGTGTGTTTTATTGGTTCAGTAGTATAATGTGTGTATTTTATTAGTATAGTAGTATAATGTGTGTGTTTTATTGGTACATTAGTATAATGTGTGTGTTTTATTGGTTCAGTAGTATAATGTGTGTGTTTTATTGGTACAGTAGTATAATGTGTGTGTTTTATTGGTACAGTAGTATAATGTGTGTGTTTTATTGGTACAGTAGTATAATGTGTGTGTTTTATTGGTACAGTAGTATAATGTGTGTGTTTTATTGGTACAGTAGTATAATGTGTGTGTTTTATTGGTACAGTAGTATAATGTGTGTGTTTTATTGGTACAGTAATATAATGTGTTTGTTTTATTGGTACAGTAGTATAATGTGTGTGTTTTATTGGTACAGTAGTATAATGTGTGTGTTTTATTGGTACAGTAGTATAATGTGTGTGTTTTATTGGTACAGTAATATAATGTGTTTGTTTTATTGGTACAGTAGTATAATGTGTGTGTTTTATTGGTACAGTAGTATAATGTGTGTGTTTTATTGGTACAGTAGTATAATGTGTGTGTTTTATTGGTACAGTAATATAATGTGTTTGTTTTATTGGTACAGTAGTATAATGTGTGTGTTTTATTGGTACAGTAGGATAATGTGTGTTTTATTGGTGCAGTAGTATAATGTGTGTGTTTTATTGGTACAGTATTATAATGTGTGCATTTTATTGGTACAGTAATATAATGTGTTTGTTTTATTGGTACAGTAGTATAATGTGTGTTTTATTGGTGCAGTAGTATAATGTGTGTGACTTTATTGCTACAGTAGTATAATGTGTGTGTTTTATTGGTACAGTAGTATAATGTGTGTGTTTTATTGGTACAGTAGTATAATGTGTGTGTTTTATTGGTACAGTAGTATAATGTATGTGTTTTATTGGTTCAGTAGTATAATGTGTGTGTTTTATTGGTTCAGTAGTATAATGTGTGTGTTTTATTGATACAGTAGTATAATGTGTGTGTTTTATTGGTACAGTAGTATAATGTGTGTGTTTTATTGGTTCAGTAGTATAATGTGTGTGTTTTATTGGTACAGTAGTATAATGTGTGTGTTTTATTGGTACAGTAGCATAATGTGTGTGTTTTATTGGTACAGTAGTATAATGTGCGTGTGTTATTGGTACAGTAGTATAATGTGTGTGTTTTATTGGTACAGTAGTATAATGTGCGTGTTTTATTTGTACAGTAGTGTAATGTGTGTGTTTTATTGGTACAGTAGTATAATGTGTGTGTTTTATTGGTACATTAGTATAATGTATGTGTTTTATTGGTTCAGTAGTATAATGTGTGTGTTTTATTGGTACAGTAGTATAATGTGTGTGTTTTATTGGTACAGTAGTATAATGTGTGTGTTTTATTGGTACAGTAGTATAAGTGTGTGTTTTATTGGTTCAGTAGTATAATGTGTGTGTTTTATTGGTACAGTAGTATAATGTGTGTGTTTTATTGGTTCAGTAGTATAATGTGTGTGTATTATTGGTACAGTAGTATAATGTTTGTGTATTATTGGTACAGTAGTATAATGTGCGTGTTTTATTGGTACAGTAGTATAATGTGTGTGTTTTATTGGTACAGTAGTATAATGTGTGTGTTTTATTTGTACAGTAGTATAATGTTTGTGTTTTATTGGTACAGTAGTATAATGTGTGTGTTTTATTGGTACTGTAGTATAATGTGTTTGTTTTATTGGTACAGTAGTATAATGTGTGTGTTTTATTGGTGCAGTAGTATAATGTGTGTGTTTTATTGGTACAGTAGTATTATGTGTGTGTTTTATTGGTACAGTAGTATAATGTGTGTGTTTTATTGGTATAGTAGTATAATGTGTGTGTTTTATTGGTACAGTAGTATAATGTGTTTGTTATATTGGTGCAGTAGTATAATGTGTGTGTTTTATTGGTGCAATAGTATAATGTGTGTGTTTTATTGGTACAATAGTATAATGTGTGTTTTATTGGTACAGTAATATAATGTGTGTGTGTGTGTCTTATTGGTTCATTAGTATAATGTGTGTGTTTTATTGGTACAGTAGTATAATGTGCGTGTTTTATTGGTACAGTAGTATAATGTGTGTGTTTTATTGGTACAATAGTATAATGTGTGTGTTTTATTGGTACAGTAGTATAATGTGTGTGTTTTATTGGTTCAGTAGTATAATGTGTGTGTTTTATTGGTTCAGTAGTATAATGTGTGTGTTTTATTGGTACAGTAGTATAATGTGTGTGTTTTATTGGTTCAGTAGTATAATGTGTGTGTTATATTGGTGCAGTAGTATAATGTGTTTGTTTTATTGGTACAGTAGTATAATGTGCGTGTTTTATTGGTACAGTAGTATAATGTGTGTGTTTTATTGGTACAGTAGTATAATGTGTGTGTTTTATTGGTACAGTAATATAATGTGTTTGTTGTATTGGTACAGTAGTATAATGTGTGTGTTTTATTGGTACAGTAATATAATGTGTTTGTTTTATTGGTACAGTAGTATAATGTGTGTGTTTTATTGGTACAGTAGTATAATGTGTGTTTTATTGGTGCAGTAGTATAATGTGTGTGTTTTATTGGTACAGTAGTATAATGTGTGCATTTTATTGGTACAGTAATATAATGTGTTTGTTTTATTGGTACAGTAGTATAATGTGTGTTTTATTGGTACAGTAGTATAATGTGTGTGTATTATTGGTACAGTAGTATAATGTTTGTGTATTATTGGTACAGTAGTATAATGTGTGTGTATTATTGGTACAGTAGTATAATGTGCGTGTTTTATTGGTACAGTAGTATAATGTGTGTGTTTTATTGGTACACTAGTATAATGTGTGTGTTTTATTTGTACAGTAGTATAATGTTTGTGTTTTATTGGTACAGTAGTATAATGTTTGTGTTTTATTGGTACATTAGTATAATGTGTGTGTTTTATTGGTACTGTAGTATAATGTGTTTGTTTTATTGGTACAGTAGTATAATGTGCATGTTTTATTGGTGCAGTAGTATAATGTGTGTGTTTTATTGGTGCAGTAGTATAATGTGTGTGTGTTTTATTGGTACAGTAGTATAATGTGTGTGTTTTATTGGTACAGTAGTATAATGTGTGTGTTTTATTGGTACAGTAGTATAATGTTTGTGTTTTATTGGTACAGTAGTATAATGTGTGTGTGTGTTTTATTGGTTCATTAGTATAATGTGTGTGTTTTATTGGTACAGTAGTATAATGTGCGTGTTTTATTGGTACAGTAGTATAATGTGTGTGTTTTATTGGTACAATAGTATAATGTGTGTGTTTTATTGGTACAGTAGTATAATGTGTGTGTTTTATTGGTTCAGTAGTATAATGTGTGTGTTTTATTGGTTCAGTAGTATAATGTGTGTGTTTTATTGGTACAGTAGTATAATGTGTGTGTTTTATTGGTTCAGTAGTATAATGTGTGTGTTATATTGGTGCAGTAGTATAATGTGTGTGTTTTATTGGTTCAGTAGTATAATGTTTGTGTTATATTGGTACAGTAGTATAATGTGTGTGTGTTTTATTGGTTCAGTAGTATAATGTGTGTGTTTTATTGGTACAGTAGTATAATGTGCGTGTTTTATTGGTACAGTAGTATAATGTGTGTGTTTTATTGGTACAGTAGTATAATGTGTGTGTGTGTGTTTTATTGGTTCATTAGTATAATGTGTGTGTTTTATTGGTACAGTAGTATAATGTGCGTGTTTTATTGGTACAGTAGTATAATGTGTGTGTTTTATTGGTACAATAGTATAATGTGTGTGTTTTATTGGTACAGTAGTATAATGTGTGTGTTTTATTGGTTCAGTAGTATAATGTGTGTGTTTTATTGGTTCAGTAGTATAATGTGTGTGTTTTATTGGTACAGTAGTATAATGTGTGTGTTTTATTGGTTCAGTAGTATAATGTGTGTGTTATATTGGTGCAGTAGTATAATGTGTGTGTTTTATTGGTTCAGTAGTATAATGTGTGTGTTATATTGGTACAGTAGTATAATGTGTGTGTGTTTTATTGGTTCAGTAGTATAATGTGTGTGTTTTATTGGTACAGTAGTATAATGTGTGTGTTTTATTGGTACAGTAGTATAATGTGTGTATTTTATTGGTACAGTAGTATAATGTGTGTGTTTTATTGGTACAGTAGTATAATGTGTGTGTTTTATTAGTACAGTAGTATAATGTGTGTGTTTTATTGGTACAGTAGTATAATGTGTGTGTTTTATTGGTACAGTAGTATGTGTGTGTTTTATTGATACAGTAGTATAATGTGTGTGTTTTATTGGTACAGTAGTATAATGTGTGTGTTTTATTGGTACAGTAGTATAATGTTTGTGTTTTATTGGTACAGTAGTATAATATGTGTGTTTTATTGGTACAGTAGCATAATGTGTGTGTTTTATTGGTAGAGTAGTATAATGTGCGTGTTTTATTGGTACAGTAGTATAATGTGTGTATTTTATTGGTACAGTAGTATAATGTGTGTGTTTTATTGGTACATTAGTATAATGTGTGTGTTTTATTGGTTCAGTAGTATAATGTGTGTGTTTTATTGGTACAGTAGTATAATGTGTGTGTTTTATTGGTACAGTAGTATAATGTGTGTGTTTTATTGGTACAGTAATATAATGTGTTTGTTTTATTGGTACAGTAGTATAATGTGTGTGTTTTATTGGTACAGTAGTATAATGTGTGTGTTTTATTGGTACAGTAGTATAATGTGTGTGTTTTATTGGTACAGTAATATAATGTGTTTGTTTTATTGGTACAGTAGTATAATGTGTGTGTTTTATTGGTACAGTAGTATAATGTGTGTGTTTTATTGGTACAGTAGTATAATGTGTGTGTTTTATTGGTACAGTAATATAATGTGTTTGTTTTATTGGTACAGTAGTATAATGTGTGTGTTTTATTGGTACAGTAGTATAATGTGTGTGTTTTATTGGTACAGTAGTATAATGTGTGTGTTTTATTGGTACAGTAATATAATGTGTTTGTTTTATTGGTACAGTAGTATAATGTGTGTGTTTTATTGGTACAGTAGGATAATGTGTGTTTTATTGGTGCAGTAGTATAATGTGTGTGTTTTATTGGTACAGTATTATAATGTGTGCATTTTATTGGTACAGTAATATAATGTGTTTGTTTTATTGGTACAGTAGTATAATGTGTGTTTTATTGGTGCAGTAGTATAATGTGTGTGACTTTATTGCTACAGTAGTATAATGTGTGTGTTTTATTGGTACAGTAGTATAATGTGTGTGTTTTATTGGTACAGTAGTATAATGTGTGTGTTTTATTGGTACAGTAGTATAATGTATGTGTTTTATTGGTTCAGTAGTATAATGTGTGTGTTTTATTGGTTCAGTAGTATAATGTGTGTGTTTTATTGATACAGTAGTATAATGTGTGTGTTTTATTGGTACAGTAGTATAATGTGTGTGTTTTATTGGTTCAGTAGTATAATGTGTGTGTTTTATTGGTACAGTAGTATAATGTGTGTGTTTTATTGGTACAGTAGCATAATGTGTGTGTTTTATTGGTACAGTAGTATAATGTGCGTGTGTTATTGGTACAGTAGTATAATGTGTGTGTTTTATTGGTACAGTAGTATAATGTGCGTGTTTTATTTGTACAGTAGTGTAATGTGTGTGTTTTATTGGTACAGTAGTATAATGTGTGTGTTTTATTGGTACATTAGTATAATGTATGTGTTTTATTGGTTCAGTAGTATAATGTGTGTGTTTTATTGGTACAGTAGTATAATGTGTGTGTTTTATTGGTACAGTAGTATAATGTGTGTGTTTTATTGGTACAGTAGTATAAGTGTGTGTTCTATTGGTTCAGTAGTATAATGTGTGTGTTTTATTGGTACAGTAGTATAATGTGTGTGTTTTATTGGTTCAGTAGTATAATGTGTGTGTATTATTGGTACAGTAGTATAGTGTGCGTGTTTTATTGGTACAGTAGTATAATGTGTGTGTTTTATTGGTACAGTAGTATAATGTGTGTGTTTTATTTGTACAGTAGTATAATGTTTGTGTTTTATTGGTACAGTAGTATAATGTGTGTGTTTTATTGGTACTGTAGTATAATGTGTTTGTTTTATTGGTACAGTAGTATAATGTGTGTGTTTTATTGGTGCAGTAGTATAATGTGTGTGTTTTATTGGTACAGTAGTATTATGTGTGTGTTTTATTGGTACAGTAGTATAATGTGTGTGTTTTATTGGTATAGTAGTATAATGTGTGTGTTTTATTGGTACAGTAGTATAATGTGTTTGTTATATTGGTGCAGTAGTATAATGTGTGTGTTTTATTGGTGCAATAGTATAATGTGTGTGTTTTATTGGTACAATAGTATAATGTGTGTTTTATTGGTACAGTAATATAATGTGTGTGTGTGTGTCTTATTGGTTCATTAGTATAATGTGTGTGTTTTATTGGTACAGTAGTATAATGTGCGTGTTTTATTGGTACAGTAGTATAATGTGTGTGTTTTATTGGTACAATAGTATAATGTGTGTGTTTTATTGGTACAGTAGTATAATGTGTGTGTTTTATTGGTTCAGTAGTATAATGTGTGTGTTTTATTGGTTCAGTAGTATAATGTGTGTGTTTTATTGGTACAGTAGTATAATGTGTGTGTTTTATT
Organism: Archivesica marissinica; assembly: GCA_014843695.1. NCBI lineage: Eukaryota > Metazoa > Mollusca > Bivalvia > Venerida > Vesicomyidae > Archivesica > Archivesica marissinica. Next base: position 90,201,411 of record CM026404.1, read on the forward strand.
GGTTCAGTAGTATAATGTGTGTGTTATATTGGTGCAGTAGTATAATGTGTTTGTTTTATTGGTACAGTAGTATAATGTGCGTGTTTTATTGGTACAGTAGTATAATGTGTGTGTTTTATTGGTACAGTAGTATAATGTGTGTGTTTTATTGGTACAGTAATATAATGTGTTTGTTTTATTGGTACAGTAGTATAATGTGTGTGTTTTATTGGTACAGTAATAATGTGTTGTTTTATTGGTACAGTAGTATAATGTGTGTGTTTTATTGGTACAGTAGTATAATGTGTGTTTTATTGGTACAGTAGTATAATGTGTGTGTTTTATTGGTACAGTAGTATAATGTGTGTTTTATTGGTACAGTAGTATAATGTGTGTGTTTTATTGGTACAGTAGTATAATGTGTGTTTTATTGGTACAGTAGTATAATGTGTGTGTATTATTGGTACAGTAGTATAATGTTTGTGTATTATTGGTACAGTAGTATAATGTGTGTGTATTATTGGTACAGTAGTATAATGTGCGTGTTTTATTGGTACAGTAGTATAATGTGTGTGTTTTATTGGTACACTAGTATAATGTGTGTGTTTTATTTGTACAGTAGTATAATGTTTGTGTTTTATTGGTACAGTAGTATAATGTTTGTGTTTTATTGGTACATTAGTATAATGTGTGTGTTTTATTGGTACTGTAGTATAATGTGTTTGTTTTATTGGTACAGTAGTATAATGTGCATGTTTTATTGGTGCAGTAGTATAATGTGTGTGTTTTATTGGTGCAGTAGTATAATGTGTGTGTGTTTTATTGGTACAGTAGTATAATGTGTGTGTTTTATTGGTACAGTAGTATAATGTGTGTGTTTTATTGGTACAGTAGTATAATGTTTGTGTTTTATTGGTACAGTAGTATAATGTGTGTGTGTGTTTTATTGGTTCATTAGTATAATGTGTGTGTTTTATTGGTACAGTAGTATAATGTGCGTGTTTTATTGGTACAGTAGTATAATGTGTGTGTTTTATTGGTACAATAGTATAATGTGTGTGTTTTATTGGTACAGTAGTATAATGTGTGTGTTTTATTGGTTCAGTAGTATAATGTGTGTGTTTTATTGGTTCAGTAGTATAATGTGTGTGTTTTATTGGTACAGTAGTATAATGTGTGTGTTTTATTGGTTCAGTAGTATAATGTGTGTGTTATATTGGTGCAGTAGTATAATGTGTGTGTTTTATTGGTTCAGTAGTATAATGTGTGTGTTATATTGGTACAGTAGTATAATGTGTGTGTGTTTTATTGGTTCAGTAGTATAATGTGTGTGTTTTATTGGTACAGTAGTATAATGTGCGTGTTTTATTGGTACAGTAGTATAATGTGTGTGTTTTATTGGTACAGTAGTATAATGTGTGTGTGTGTGTTTTATTGGTTCATTAGTATAATGTGTGTGTTTTATTGGTACAGTAGTATAATGTGCGTGTTTTATTGGTACAGTAGTATAATGTGTGTGTTTTATTGGTACAATAGTATAATGTGTGTGTTTTATTGGTACAGTAGTATAATGTGTGTGTTTTATTGGTTCAGTAGTATAATGTGTGTGTTTTATTGGTTCAGTAGTATAATGTGTGTGTTTTATTGGTACAGTAGTATAATGTGTGTGTTTTATTGGTTCAGTAGTATAATGTGTGTGTTATATTGGTGCAGTAGTATAATGTGTGTGTTTTATTGGTTCAGTAGTATAATGTGTGTGTTATATTGGTACAGTAGTATAATGTGTGTGTGTTTTATTGGTTCAGTAGTATAATGTGTGTGTTTTATTGGTACAGTAGTATAATGTGCGTGTTTTATTGGTACAGTAGTATAATGTGTGTGTTTTATTGGTACAATAGTATAATGTGTGTGTTTTATTGGTACAGTAGTATAATGTGTGTGTTTTATTGGTACAGTAGTATAATGTGTGTGTTTTATTGGTTCAGTAGTATAATGTTTGTGTTTTATTGGTACAGTAGTATAATGTGTGTGTTTTATTGGTTCAGTAGTATAATGTGTGTGTATTATTGGTACAGTAGTATAATGTGTGTGTTTTATTGGTTCAGTAGTATAATGTGTGTGTATTATTGGTACATTAGTATAATGTGTGTGTATTATTGGTACAGTAGTATAATGTTTGTGTTTTATTGGTACAGTAGTATAATGTGTGTGTTTTATTGGTACAGTAGTATAATGTGTGTGTTTTATTTGTACAGTAGTATAATGTGTGTGTTTTATTGGTACAGTAGTATAATGTGTGTGTTTTATTGGTACTGTAGTATAATGTGTTTATTTTATTGGTACAGTAGTATAATGTGTGTGTTTTTTTGGTACAGTAGTATAATTTGTGTGTTTTATTGGTACAGTAGTATAATGTGTGTGTTTTATTGATACAGTAGTATAATGTGTGTGTTTTATTGGTACAGTAGTATAATGTGTGTGTTTTATTGGTACAGTAGTATAATGTGTGTGTTTTATTGGTACAGTAGTATAATGTGTGTGTTTTATTGGTACAGTAGTATAATGTGTTTTATGTATTCAGTACTAAAGGTCATTATTTCCATTCTTTCAACAAACATGCTTTCAATGCATCAACATGGACCTGTAAATGGACAAGCACCATTACTTTTATAACTTATCATACTAAATATGTTTATACCTATTTAAGCATTTGTACATTATTTTGTGTGTTGCTATATGTGTTGCTTTCAATGCATCCTGGTTGACATGCAAATAGACAAAAACCACAAACTTGTTTTATAAATTACCCATACTAAATATGTGTATACCTATTTATGGCCTCTTGTTATCTCGATATTTGTGTTTGCACCACATTTGGTTTACTTTGTATATAGTTTATGCATTTATTGTAGGATGACAACTATATTAAACGACTGTTGTATATATAGAAGTATGTACGCTTTCCATTGAACAGTATGCGTGTGTGTCTGCTGTTAACTCACCCGTGAACATACGTTAAATAATCTACTGTACGGTGACTTACCTTTCAAGTCGACAAACACATCCTCATATTCATATATAGCAGCAGTACCGTAGCCAGAGGCAAATTTCAACCGAGACAATGTAGGGGGTCCGGGGGCATGCTCCCCATAAGAGTATTGGGGTATAGAAGCGATTTCCTACGATTTCTGATTTAAGACGTATAATTATGTACTGCCTTTCACCTCTCTAGCAGTCAACATTTTATACAGCAAAGGGATATTTTTTGCATTTTATTTATTTATTCTTTTTTTGTTTTGCTTTGGACATTTTAACCGAGTCAGTTGCCTCGATGTTCCTCAGTGTTGCTACGTGCCTGAGCAGCAATTAACTACGCATTTGGAGATCTAATAATTTACAATCAAATGTCCGACCCCATATCTACGCAGCGTACCTATTTTGTTCTACTAATGTTATAAATTAACATTAATTAATTATTAAAATACAGATCCAAATTTAAACAAGATGGATATAAAATTAGCCAATGCTAAAATAATACCTACAACCCACTGACTCCTGTGTGCTAGATGTAAATGTTTGCAAACGCCACTATATATGGAAAGGAATTAGTTTAAGCATTTTAATATGCTTGTTTTCCAATCCAAATGTTTTCTACTGCAGCATGTTATTCTTATAATATGTTAGTTTCTGAATACTATACGTTTAAACTAACTCACCTGAGCCGGCACAACGTACACGTGCTGAAGGTGAGCGTTTGAGATCGCTCTCTGTCTGACGGCATGCGACATTACTGGCACAACATTTTGTTTGCTCAAATTGCGCCGCCTATGGTCATAGTGGATCAGTTGTCCAGTGGTCAACACGCTGGACTTGTAACCCAAGGGTATATGGGACGCCGTTTTGCTATTTATTCATTATTTATGGATATCTATAATTACTTTTGATTATTGGATATCCATAATTCCTTTTGATTATTGGATATCCATAATTCCTTTTGATTATTGGATATCCATAAATTCTTCCTAAAGCAGATAAATAGCAAAATGGCGCGCCTGAAATTATGGTTATCCATACATCGAATTATGGATATCCAAAAATCGAAGTATGAATATCCAAAAATAGAATTATTAATATCCAATAATTGAAATATGGATAGCCAGAAATCGAATCATAGATATCCATAAATACTGAATAAATAGTAAAACGGCGCACCACAAGGGTCGCAGGTTCGATCCCATGCTATGTTATAATAAAATATCTCATAGCATAGTATACTTCAGACGAAACACAAGTGCTGAAGGTGATCGTGTAATATCGTCCTCTGTCTGGCGACATCCGTCATCACCATTATGCTTCAATCGACACCTCCTCCTGAACCACTGGTCCAATCATCGTGACCTCTTGAACCACTGGTCCAATCATCGTGACCTCCAGAACCACTGGTCCAATCATCGTGACCTCCTGAACCACTGGTCCAATCATCGTGACCTCCTGAACCACTGGTCCAATCATCGTGACCTCCTGAACCACTGGTCCAATCATCGTGACCTCCTGAACCACTGGTCCAATCATCGTGACCTCCTGAACCACTGGTCCAATCATCGTGACCTCCTGAACCACTGGTCCAATCATCGTGACCTCCTGACCCACTGGTCCAATCATCGTGACCTCCTGAACCACTGGTCCAATCATCGTGACCTCCTGAACCACTGGTCCAATCATCATGACCTCCTGAACCACTGGTCCAATCATCGTGACCTCCTGACCCACTGGTCCAATCATCGTGACCTCCTGAACCACTGGTCCAATCAACATGACCTCTTGAACCACTGGTCCAATCATCGTGACCTCCAGAACCACTGG
>CM026404.1:90207252-90251144 GCA_014843695.1 Archivesica marissinica
CTGTTGGTCTGGGAGACATTGTGCATATAGAGGGTTGCCTGTTGGTCTGGGAGACAGTGTGCATATAGAGGGCTGCCTGTTGGTCTGGGAGACATTGTGCATATAGAGGGCTGCCTGTTGGTCTGGGAGACATTGTGCGTATAGAGGGCTGCCTGTTGGTCTGGGAGACATTGTGCATATAGAGGGTTGCCTGTTGGTCTGGGAGACATTGTGCATATAGAGGGTTGCCTGTTGGTCTGGGAGACATTGTGCAAATAGAGGGTTGCCCGTTGGTCTGGGAGACATTGTGCAAATAGAGGGTTGCCTGTTGGTCTGGGAGACATTGTGCATATAGAGGGTTGCCCGTTGGTCTGGGAGACATTGTGCAAATAGAGGGTTGCCTGTTGGTCTGGGAGATATTGTACACATAGAGGGCTGCACGTTGGTCTGGGAGACATTGTACATATAGAGGGTTGCCCGTTGGTCTGGGAGACATTGTGCAAATAGAGGGTTGCCTGTTGGTCTGGGAGACATTGTACATATAGAGGGTTGCCTGTTGGTCTGGGAGACATTGTACATATAGAGGGTTGCCAGTTGGTCTGGGAGACATTGTGCAAATAGAGGGCAGCACGTTGGTCTGGGAGACATTGCACACATAGAGGGCTGCCTGTTGGTCTGGGAGACATTGTGCGTATAGAGGGTTGCCTGTTGGTCTGGGAGACATTGTGCATATAGAGGGCTGCCTGTTGGTCTGGGAGACATTGTGCATATAGAGGGCTGCCTGTTGGTCTGGGAGACATTGTGCATATAGAGGGCTGCCTGTTGGTCTGGGAGACATTGTGCATATAGAGGGTTGCCCGTTGGTCTGGGAGACATTGTACACATAGAGGGCAGCACGTTGGTCTGGGAGACATTGTACACATAGAGGGCTGCCTGTTGGTCTGGGAGACATTGTGCATATAGAGGGTTGCCCATTGGTCTGGGAGACATTGTACACATAGAGGGCAGCACGTTGTTCTGGGAGACATTGTACACATAGAGGGCTGCCTGTTGGTCTGGGAGACATTGTGCATATAGAGGGTTGCACGTTGGTCTGGGAGACATTGTACACATAGAGGGCAGCACGTTGGTCTGGGAGACATTGTACACATAGAGGGCTGCCTGTTGGTCTGGGAGACATTGTGCGTATAGAGGGCTGCCTGTTGGTCTGGGAGACATTGTGCGTATAGAGGGTTGCCTGTTGGTCTGGGAGACATTGTGCGTATAGAGGGTTGCCTGTTGGTCTGGGAGACATTGTACATATAGAGGGTTGCCTGTTCGTCTGGGACAGTGTACATAGAGGTTGCCTGTTGGTCTGGGAGACATTGTGTGTATAGAGGGCTGTCTGTTGGTCTGGGAGACATTGTGCATATAGAGGGCTGCCTGTTGGTCTGGGAGACATTGTGCAATAGAGGGTTGCCTGTTGGTCTGGGAGACATTGTACATATAGAGGGTTGCCTGTTGGTCTGGGAGACATTGTGCTATAGAGGGTTGCCTGTTGTCTGGGAGACATTGCACATATAGAGGGTTGCCTGTTGGTCTGGGAGACATTGTGCATATAGAGGGTTGCCTGTTGGTCTGGGAGACATTGTGCATATAGAGGGCTGCCTGTTGGTCTGGGAGACATTGTGCGTATAGAGGGCTGCCTGTTGGTCTGGGAGACATTGTGCGTATAGAGGGCTGCCTGTTGGTCTGGGAGATATTGTACACATAGAGGGCTGCCTGTTGGTCTGGGAGACATTGTGCGTATAGAGGGTTGCCTGTTGGTCTGGGAGATATTGTACACATAGAGGGCTGCCTGTTGGTCTGGGAGACATTGTGCGTATAGAGGGCTGCCTGTTGGTCTGGGAGACATTGTGCGTATAGAGGGCTGCCTGTTGGTCTGGGAGACATTGTGCGTATAGAGGGTTGCCTGTTGGTCTGGGACATTGTGCGTATAGAGGGTTGCCTGTAGGTCTGGGAGACATTGTACATATAGAGGGTTGCCTGTTGGTCTGGGAGACATTGTACATATAGAGGGTTGCCTGTTGGTCTGGGAGACATTGTGCGTATAGAGGGCTGTCTGTTGGACTGGGAGACATTGTGCATATAGAGGGCTGCCTGTTGGTCTGGGAGACATTGTGCATATAGAGGGCTGTCTGTTGGACTGGGAGACATTGTGCATATAGAGGGTTGCCTGTTGGTCTGGGAGACATTGCACATATAGAGGGTTGCCTGTTGGTCTGGGAGACATTGTACATATAGAGGGCTGCCTGTTGGTCTGGGAGACATTGTACATATAGAGGGTTGCTGTTGGTCTGGGAGACATTGTACATATAGAGGGCGGTCGGGAGATTGTTGGGGCTGCCTGTTGGTCTGGGAGACATTGTGCGTATAGAGGGCTGCCTGTTGGTCTGGGAGACATTGTGCGTATAGAGGGCTGCCTGTTGGTCTGGGAGACATTGTGCGTATAGAGGGTTGCCTGTTGGTCTGGGAGATATTGTACACATAGAGGGCTGCCTGTTGGTCTGGGAGACATTGTGCGTATAGAGGGTTGCCTGTTGGTCTGGGAGATATTGTACACATAGAGGGCTGCCTGTTGGTCTGGGAGACATTGTGCATATAGAGGGCTGCCTGTTGGTCTGGGAGACATTGTGCGTATAGAGGGCTGCCTGTTGGTCTGGGAGACATTGTACATATAGAGGGTTGCCTGTTGGTCTGGAGACATTGTGCATATAGAGGGTGCCTGTTGGTCTGGGAGACATTGTGCTATAGAGGGTGCTGTTGGTTGGGAGACATTGTGCGTATAGAGGGTTGCCTGTTGGTCTGGGAGACATTGTGCATATAGAGGGTTGCCTGTTGGTCTGGGAGACATTGTGCATATAGAGGGTTGCCTGTTGGTCTGGGAGACATTGTGCATATAGAGGGTTGCCTGTTGGTCTGGGAGACATTGTACATATAGAGGGTTGCCTGTTGGTCTGGGAGACATTGTGCATATAGAGGGCTGCACGTTGGTCTGGGAGACATTGTGCACATAGAGGGCTGCCTGTTGGTCTGGGAGACATTGTGCGTATAGAGGGTTGCCTGTTGGTCTGGGAGACATTGTGCATATATAGGGCTGTCTGTTGACTGGGAGACATTGTGCGTATAGAGGGCTGTCTGTTGGTCTGGGAGACATTGTGCATATAGAGGGCTGTCTGTTGGACTGGGAGACATTGTGCATATAGAGGGCTGTCTGTTGGTCTGGGAGACATTGTGCATATATAGGGCTGTCTGTTGGTCTGGGAGACATTGTACACATAGAGGGCAGCACGTTGGTCTGGGAGACATTGTGCATATAGAGGGCTGCCTGTTGGTCTGGGAGACATTGTACATATAGAGGGCTGTCTGTTGGTCTGGGAGACATTGTGCATATAGAGGGCTGTCTGTTGGACTGGGAGACATTGTGCATATAGAGGGCTGCCTGTTGGACTGGGAGACATTGTGCATATAGAGGGCTGTCTGTTGGACTGGGAGACATTGTGCATATAGAGGGCTGCCTGTTGGTCTGGGAGACATTGTGCATATAGAGGGATGCCTGTTGGACTGGGAGACATTGTGCCTATGGAGGGTTGCCTGTTGGACTGGGAGACCAGTGATTCAGATCTGAGATAAATCGGTCAAGGCCTGAGAACAAAGTATCAGTGAAGGGGGAATCAAATATTCTACACTCCACATGATTGTTTTACTTTTCAAACTAAACAAATAATATTTTATTTTCAAATTTTTGAGTTACTCAGACATATGATAAGTTGACGGACAATTTTAGAGCACTTCATAGATGCAACTAAAACACATATATTTGTACTTGCAGTCCATTATTATTAATATTGGACTGTTGTCAATAGGCAAGAGTATAACTATTATATTAAACCCTACGCGTACATGTACTAAATTAATAATTTTAATTAGTAAGATCTTGTTATATAAGTGTGTGTTTTAAGTTTTAGTAAGGTATAAGCCTCAAATGGATCCAATATGTAAAATATTGGTACTGTCTTCGGCGCGTCACACAGTCCAATATTTTACATATTGGATCGTTTTCGGCTTATATCCTATACATAAGGTCGATTTATGGCTAAGTACATGTCAGGGTTCATTCTGTCTGAATGTTTGTCTGCGCCACTTCTGTCGCCAATTGAAAAACACTGGAGTCAATTTAAAAAACTTGGAGCCAACTAAGAGCCATATAGTTCACAAATAAATATTTGCAGCCATGTATTCGAAAAAACATGTGCCAAAAAAAGTTGCGCCAAATATTTTCGCCAATTCACAAAATTTAGCGCCAATATTTGTTTTTTTGTTGCAATTGGCGCCCGACAGCGGGAACCCTGGATGTATATACTATAATGAAAATGCATGAGTACACGTGTAAGAAAGAATTACCTTTTCCTGATGACACATCAAACACAACTCCTTTAATTCCTAAGTACATTGGTAATTCTGGCTGAAAATGGAGAACATATATAATGACCATAATGTGAGACAAACCACGGGGTTCAATGGTGAATTTGGGGGTGCCAGTGTAGCCGATATTGTAATGGATGTGCTAACGTATTTGCCGAAGTTCCCCTGGGGGAACCTATATAAGTAAAATATATAGCATATTTGGCTGTCCGATTAGTGCAGTGGTTAGTGCAGTGGTTAGCGCGCTCGCTTCTCACCAATGCAACCTGGGTTCGATCCTCGGGCCGGGAAGAATGTGAGATGGTACGGTGGTCGCCAGATTGGACAGGTGGGTTTTCTCTGGGTACTCCGGTTTCCTCCTACACGAATGACCACATATATGCTTTCATCTGCGCCAACGAGAGTTATTAATATAAGTTGTCTTGCAATCGTTGTAAAATAAATAAAGTTTAAACTTTATAGCAGAGCTCAAGTTTGGTTATAATGCGAGTGTTATGTATGGACTACATACATGGGTCAAAGAAATATTACAAAATGTTAAATATCAGCATAGGAAGCAATGATATATTTGGGAAGCAATGAAATTTGGAACCCGACCCGTCGTATATATTTATCAACTTTAATCGTAATTCAGTTATTTGTGGAAAATGAGGAATAATAGCCCTTAGAAACGGTAGGGTAGAAGTTTAGAACAACACTTGGAATTACTTTTCTAAATTAAGATTGTTGGAAAATAATGGCACTTTTCGGAACATTTGGTGGTGGGTGGGGTATCAGGGCTCGATATTTTATTTTATTTATTGACTTGTCCGGGCAAAGTGACACTGGCAAAATTGACTTTACCCCAGTGTGTATTTGACTTGTCCCAGTAATTATGTTATATGTCGGATGATGCTTACTGTCCCTGTGAATCGGCAGATGGACAGGATGGGCATATCACTTAAGTGGTATGCTGTGGTAACTATTAGTGTAAGTACAGATAAATAAGGTTTCATACATGAATATCTGATCTTTCACAACTACAGAAAAGCTTTAACAATTTGATTTTACTCAACATTAATTTAACTCTTTCACCGCCAATGTCGCATAAAAGCGACTTTGTAAAAAAGTAGAGAACCCGATCGGACAGAACAGAACATGCTGTCTGATCAGGCTAATTATGCTGATTGCTCTTCAGACAGTGGAGCTGAAGCACCTGTCCGAATAGCAAACAACATACACAGCGTTACACCGCAGCTGATCTGGATCTATGTTGTTTGCACATGCTCTGAATTTAATCGGCGCTGAAAGAGTTAAACAGTATGGGAGCACTGACAGGATTGCACTTGTTTCTGCGCACCATCACGTACATGTATGTACTGAGTGGTATATGCCACAGCGTGCAGACCACTTGTCTGATGTCAGAGCATGATTGGTTCAATCCGGAAAGTGTCCGAACAACTAATAAATATCCCTTTCTGGTTAACCTTTGTTTCTACTAGTTTTGCCTGTATCTGACAGTATGTAGAGGGCAGGGTTGACAGAATATAGAGTACAGGTTGACAGTATTTAGAGGTCGGGGTTGACAGAATATAGAGTACAGGTTGACAGTATGTAGAGGGCAGGGTTGACAGAATATAGAGTACAGGGTTGACAGTATGTAGAGGGTGGGGTTGACAGTATGTAGAGTACAGGTTGACAGTATGTAGAGGGCAGGGTTGACAGTATGTAGAGGGCAGGGTTGACAGTATGTAGAGGGCGGGGTTGACAATATGTAGAGGACGGTTGACAGTATGTAGAGGGCAGGGTTGACAGTATGTAGAGGGCAGGGTTGACAGTATGTAGAGGGTGGGGTTGACAGTATGTAGAGGGCGGGTTGACAGTATGTAGAGGGTGGGGTTGACAGTATGTAGAGGACGGGGTTGACAATATGTAGGTACAGGGTTGACAGTATGTAGAGTACAGGGTTGACAGTATGTAGAGGACGGGGTTGACAGTATGTAGAAGGCGGGGTTGACAGTATGTAGAGGGCGGGGTTGACAGTATGTAGAGGGCGGGGTTGACAGTATGTAGAGGGCGGGTTGACAGTATGTAGAGGACGGGGTTGACAGTATGTAGAGGGTGGGGTTGACAGTATGTAGAGGACGGGGTTGACAGTATGTAGAGGGCAGGGTTGACAGTATGTAGAAGGTGGGGTTGACAGTATGTAGAGGGCAGGGTTGACAGTATGTAGAGGGCATGGTTGACAGTATGTAGAGGGCAGGGTTGACAGTATGTAGAGGACAGGGTTGACAGTATGTAGAGGACAGGGTTGACAGTATGTAGAGGGCGGGGTTGACAGTATGTAGAGGACAGGGTTGACAGTATGTAGAGGCGGGGTTGACAGTATGTAGTGGACAGGGTTGACAGTATGAAGAGGGCAGGGTTGACAGTATGTAGAGGGCAGGGTTGACAGTATGTAGAGGCGGGTTGACAGTATGAGAGGACAGGGTTGACAGTATGTAGAGGGCGGGGTTGACAGTATGTAGAGGACGGGGTTGACAGTATGTAGAGGACGGGGTTGACATTATGTAGAGGACAGGGTTGACAGTATGTAGAGGGCAGGGTTGACAGTATGTAGAAGGCGGGGTTGACAGTATGTAGAGGACAGGGTTGACAGTATGCAGAGGGCAGGGTTGACAGTATGTAGAGGGCGGGGTTGACATTATGTAGAGGACAGGGTTGACAGTATGTAGAGGGCAGGGTTGACAGTATGTAGAGGGCGGGGTTGACAGTATGTAGAGGACAGGGTTGACAGTATGCAGAGGGCAGGGTTGACAGTATGTAGAGGCGGGGTTGACATTATGTAGAGGACAGGGTTGACAGTATGTAGAGGGCAGGTTGACAGTATGTAGAGGTGGGGTTGACAGTATGTAGAGGACAGGTTGACAGTATGCAGAGGGCAGGGTTGACAGTATGTAGAGGGCGGGGTTGACTGTATGTAGAGGACATGGTTGACAGTATGTAGAGGACAGGGTTGACAGGATGTAGAGGACAGGGTTGACAGTATGTAGAGGGCAGGGTTGACAGTATGTAGAGGGCAGGGTTGACAGTATGTAGAGGGCGGGGTTAACAGTATGTTGAGGGCGGGGTTGACAGTATGTAGAGGACAGGTTAACAGTATGTAGAGGGCGGGGTTGACAGTATGTAGAGGACGGGGTTGACAGTATGTAGAGGACGGGGTTGACAGTATGTAGAGGGCGGGTTAACAGTATGTAGAAGGCGGGTTGACAGTATGTAGAGGGTGGAGTTGACAGTATGTAGAGGATGGGGTTGACAGTATGCAGAGGACAGGGTTGACAGTATGTAGAGGGCAGGGTTGACAGTATGTAGAGGACGGGGTTGACAGTATGTAGAGGACGGGATTGACAATTTGACAGTATGTAGAGGGTGGGGTTGACAGTATGTAGAAGGCGGGGTTGACAGTATGTAGAGGACGGTTGAAGTATGTAGAGGACGGGTTGACAGTATGTAGAGGACGGGGTTGATAGTATGTAGAGGACGGGGTTGACAGTATGTAGAGGACGGGGTTAACAGTATGTAGAGGGCGGGGTTGACAGTATGTAGAGGACGGGGTTGACAGTATGTAGAGGACGGGGTTGACAGTATGTAGAGGGCGGGTTGACAGTATGTAAAAGGCGGGTTGACAGTATGTAGAGGGTGGAGTTGACAGTATGTAGAGGAGGGTTGACAGTATGTAGAGGACAGGGTTGACAGTATGTAGAGGGCAGGGTTGACAGTATGTAGAGGACAGGGTGACAGTATGTAGAGGACGGGTTGATAGTATGTAGAGGACGGGATTGACAGTATGTAGAGGGTGGGGTTGACAGTATGTGAAGGCGGGTTGACAGTATGTAGAGGACAGGGTTGACAGTATGTAGAGGACGGGTTGACAGTATGTAGAGGACGGGGTTGATAGTATGTAGAGGACAGGGTTGACAGTATGTAGAGGACGGGGTTAACAGTATGTAGAGGGCGGGGTTGACAGTATGTAGAGGACGGGGTTGACAGTATGTAGAGGACGGGGTTGACAGTATGTAGAGGGCGGGTTAACAGTATGTAGAAGGCGGGTTGACAGTATGTAGAGGGTGGAGTTGACAGTATGTAGAGGATGGGGTTGACAGTATGCAGAGGACAGGGTTGACAGTATGTAGAGGGCAGGGTTGACAGTATGTAGAGGACGGGTTGACAGTATGTAGAGGACGGGTTGACAGTATGTAGAGGGTGGGGTTGACAGTATGTAAAGGCGGGGTTGACAGTATGTAGAGGACAGGGTGACAGTATGTAGAGGACGGGGTTGACAGTATGTAGAGGACGGGTTGACAGTATGTAGAGGACGGGTGACATATGTAGAGGTGGGGTTGACAGTATGTAGAGGACGGGGTTGACAGTATGTAGAGGGCGGGGTTGACAGTATGTAGAGGACAGGGTTGACAGTATGTAGAGGACGGGGTTGACAGTATATAGAGGATGGGGTTGACAGTATGTAGAGGGCAGGGTTGACAGTATGTAGAGGATGGGGTTGACAGTATGTAGAGGACGGGGTTGACAGTATGTAGAGGACAGGGTTGACAGTATGTAGAGGACAGGGTTGACAGTATGTAGAGGACGGGGTTGACAGTATGTAGAGGACGGGGTTGACAGTATGTAGAGGGTGGCGTTAACAGTAATATTCTTAATCAATAAAATGATCCTATATAGTATTGAAACCGTATGTTTATTAATAATGAAATATGTGCAAAATATATTTGTAAAGCATAATTATACTTTAAGAAGAAATGATATTTAAATATATTGGAATCTGTGTAAATAGCTTTGACGTTCTGTCTAATCAGTGACTTGTAGACCCATCAAGCTGGGTGCTCGTTTATACTTGTAATATGTATATAATATGTAAATGACCTTTTTCACTACAATAAAACAATTATCTATCTATGTACTTAATTTAACCTATAGCGCCGATTTTGTGTATCGATCAGCTATACAAGTTGTCTCCACCAACTGCCATGAACACATGATGGTCACCTATGATTGATACATACATGTACAATGACTGTAGGCCAGTGACAGTTGTTGACAGATGACTAATGAGTCCTATGATAACAATTCAACGAAATATTTCTCATGACTCGAAACACTTACTGCAATGCACAGGCACCAGACATAAAACAACATTTTTTTTTTGGCCTATGGTCATATAGTAAGTAATGTTTACTAAAGGCAACCAACATTACTTACTATATGACCATAGGCCAAAAAAAAAATGTGTCTGGTGCCTGTACTGCAATGTATGCTAATAAAAGTAAAATACAAAGCTTAAGATATAAACAAATCGAACAATTAAAATAGAAACTAAAGTTTAAACTTTATTTATTTTACAACGATAACAACTTATATTAATCACTCTCGTTGGCGTGAATGAAAGTGTAAATGTGGTCATTCGTGTGGGAGGAAACCGGAGTACTCGGAGAAAACCCACCTGTCCGACCGGATCTGGTGACCACCGTACCATCTCACATACTTCCCTGCCTGAGGATCGAACGTGGGTTGCATTGTTGAGAAGCGTTAATCAGATAGAAACTGAGTCGACAACAACTTCTAGACAGTCACAATTTCTAAAACGGTAATTAGCATAGTCTTGCAGGGCTCAAGCTAGACTCCAAATTTAGGGAGAAATCACTTCTCCCTCCAGATGATTTAGGGAGAAATGAGAAAATTTAGGGAGACTGAAAATAGTGAAACCGTATTTAGTCGAGGTTTGCAGGATATACATTGTAGGAACTATTGTATGTAGAAAAGCTACAGGGCATTCACTAGAATTTGAAAGTGAAAGAGTCAATGACCATTGAGGTCAAATCTCAAGCTGTCAAGCTGTATTTTTCAAGAGTCAATATGCATGTTGGTACTTTTTGTAGAGGTAACTTTTTCCCAACCACATAATTATATCTAGGCCAAGGTGTGTCATTGGTGCAACCAGACCTAATTTTTTTAATCAGAATTAGAGAAAACATCGACTACTTTGCCGAGTTGGGTTTAGGACCATACAACTAAGTTTGATGATGATTTACCCTCCGGTGAACCATGTGGGCGAGCGACAACTAAGTATATATTATTTTGTTGTAACTTGTATACATGTAGTAGAACGACATCGTATCAGAGTTGCAAATGTCACCAAATGATCATGAGTAGTTGAGTTCAACATCTGAGCTTTCTGGGTCCTGCACGCAGATTAATCTTGACAAACCAATAGGAATGTTGATTATACACAAAAAAAAGCTGACCTACATATAATTTTATTATACACGAAATCGGTACGAAACGGATCAATGACATTGTTATGTTATGTTTCGGGTTTTAAGCCTGCATCAGCACCATTTTGGGCTATTTCGCCGGCGGGCAGTTTACTTAACAACACCTTTCCTGGACAGGCTCCAGCGGTTAACCAGTACTTGGGTGCACCAACCTCTGTAAGAAACTGCCAACTTTTTCATATAAATGAGACACGGTCTGAGCGGGGCTCAAACCCGTGACCATCAGTGATGATAGGTTACAGTGGTATACAAGTCAGCGACCGTAACCACTCGACCACGGAGGCGGACTCGACGACATTGTAAAACCGTTATTTTGCATATATTTCTGATATAAAGCGGACATATGCATTTCAATATAATATGAAAATTTGAATTTAAACACATTTGTATGCATTTATAATATGCATAACTCGTATCATAATTCATATCATTCAGAATGTAAGAATAGTCGGAATTACTATGAAAACAGGTGATTTTCATAAAATATATTTAGTTACCAAATGAAATAAATCAGTAAAACTCCTAAATTATATCGTTTTTTTGGTTACAAGGCAGTTTTATCCATTACTGGCATCAGACACTTTGCGATCAGGGCCCCGGTATCAGCTTATTCGAAATGCATGATTCTACACTGGCTATCAATTCCCCTCGCAGGGACATAGACATGTAGGCACTGAAGCCAATGAACACTACACTCCTCCACTATTCATATTTTTAAATCCAGGCATCACCAATTCATACAGAAATCTAATGGAGTATAGCACTCTCCAACCAAAACATGGGACCGGAAAAACATAATGAAAGTAACCAAGCCCAAATCTGGGGTTGAACCCATGACCGCTCGTACCTCCTGGAGGCAAACACTCTACTGTGTTGCTTTAAGAGCTAACTGTATAGAGAGACAATATAACAGATCTACTAACTATCCAGATTTTGTCGGGAGTCTCCCGATTTGCAACCCCGTAACTTGATGCTCCCTCACGAGAGCCTCATTCTCCTGATTTGGGAAAAACATAGATGCTACATATACATTCCGGCCAAGTTTATTGTTTGACAGGTAATTGTTTGGTGCATGTATTTGTATACATGTATTTTTATACATGTATTTTTGAAAATGGCGTAAGCGATAATGACATAAACGATAAACAGAGTTACAGACGAGTATGACTGTTTGAACAATTAGATTTGATTTATACTTATGTATTCGTCATAATATACACACTATACATATACATAATTTACACAAATATATTTGCAATGACTAGTGGATTGAATTGGAAGCTATAATAGCTTATTGAAATTATCTTTGATTTGATACTGGTCTGTATGCTCAAACATTGTGACATTAATTACTTTTTGGGTATTATGTCAGAGGGGTTACGTTATATCAAACCACTTGTCCCTCACTGCTGTAGGTTTCGATACCACTGGAGGCATCAACTTTTTCATGTGAGGAAGCTATCCAGCAGGTTTGTGGAAGGTTGGTGGTTCTACCTGGGTGCACATACATGCTTGAGATACTGCGGGGTAACCAGGTCTTCTTCCACCAATAACAGCTGGGGAGTCACCGTATGGCCTAAGCTGTTGGTGGTCACTTAAACCCAAACAACAATCATATATGTTACAATGTTTGCAAGAGTATATATTTGAGGTCAAAGAATTTCTTCCGTAATTTGATACTTGTAAATGTAAGGCAAATGGACTGTCATATCTCTAACAAATGATAGAGATATATGCTAGAGATACGTGTTCGTATCTACAGCCTAGCGGCTTAACCTCGACTGCCTATCCGAACCGTAGTTTAGACGTATATATCCCGCCGTGAAGAATTTTCGCCCAGCACGAGTTTTCGCCTAACTGTGTGAATAGCAAGTCACGAGAGATCACGCGATATTTTTACGCTCCAGTTACAGGAAATGAAAATATAAACATACCGTGGGAACTTTTACAATTTCTAACCGATCATGGAGCTCAGACAGGTAAATAAGTGTTGAAAATATTAAACATACACTTGTTTTCACTAATTTCACTATTCCCATTTATGTCGCCATATAAATATCATTTTTTAAATAAATTAGCAATTTTTTCCCCAAAATGACATATACGTCGTCTGCCACACCAATATATTTACGAATAAATATTATCATTATAGTCTCACTGTTCCATGTTAAAGAGTTGTGTATGTTATTACACACAAGGGGTCCTTATGGACAATATCAAATTTCACTTTTTTTTGGTCTTCAGGTCCATAAATCTGACCGTGGGAACTACAGACATGAAGGGATGTCAATCAACAAGGCGGCTATTAAGTATTATGTTTGGAGTCCCTATAACCACTCTAAAAGACAGATTCAATGGAAGAGTCAGCATAGATGTTGTGAGATCTGGTCCAGACACTATATTTACACAGACCCAGGAGGCATTTTTATGTAAACATTTACTAGTTATGGCTGAAATCGGGTACGGATACTCTAGACAGGAAGCGATTAACCTTGCATCCGATTATGCTAAGTTAAACTTACATCTGTTGCGTCGTATTTAGCAAGTTCTTCGACTGTAAATATTTTCAGCGGAACACCTCCTTCATTTTTCTTAATTTCTACTTCAATTGGCTTGTATTTACCACAGTAAACCACCGTAAAAACAAAACAAAACACGGCTGCAATTTTTGGTGACATGGCCGCAGACATCTTGGTTCTTGATGTGTTCTGAATCTTGATTGGTGAATTGTTGATGGGCGAGCCAATCAAATATCCCGTACTACTTTTTCTTTTCTTGTTTTTGGAGTTACTTCCGGGGAGGAAGCTAAAACAGAAAAGTTTTTCAAGTTTCTTTGGTAAATCCATCGCCATCCGCAATGGACAGCCAAGGGAGACGAGTCATTGTTTGTGACAATGGAACAGGGGTATGCTGGCTTGCATTTGCATGTCTTTTTCGTAACACTACAACCGTAAATCAACTATTTTCTATATTTCAATACAAAACCCGGAAGTGACCAGAGCTGTCAAAATTTCAATTTTTAGTGTCTGTGGTCATTGGTACATTGCTAAATGTCAGGTCTTTATGCCAGAATAGAACTACAATGCTGATATTATTTGCTATGTTGCTATATAATTTTTAACCACTTGGGTCGGCCAGGAAAAACATGTTCCTGCAAGGGGTTTGACACACATATATAAGCCTGCCCAGGAAAACATTAGGTGTCCCGCGAGGCGTTTGCCATTAATGGAACATACATACCAGCATTTCCTTGGTAAGAACCAGTACTTAAGTTCTCCAACATCCGTAAGTGACTCGACAACTTTCTCACATGTCGCCATTTAATATTTATCACTTGTACCTGATAGGGAGCAAACCTGCAGGTTTAATACTATTATAATTTGTAAATAGTCGTAATAATGTAAGCAAGGCACATCAAGTCGTAATAATGTAAGCGAAGCACAGTCAA
Source organism: Archivesica marissinica (assembly GCA_014843695.1). Taxonomy (NCBI): domain Eukaryota; kingdom Metazoa; phylum Mollusca; class Bivalvia; order Venerida; family Vesicomyidae; genus Archivesica; species Archivesica marissinica. Next base: position 90,221,473 of record CM026404.1, read on the forward strand.
TCACTTGTCGGCATTTTTGTACCACAGTTTATATATACTTTCGTTTCAGGCTAGGATCGATTTTCCTTGATTATTGGATAATTCATTTCTGACTTTGTACTAGCCATGTCGGACTAGCATTTCACCAAGTCTATGGGCATGATCAGATTGCTTACTCACCTTGGTGGGCGGCGACTGGAAGATTTCACCCCTGGTTTAGCTTTCTTGGAAATTTCGGTGATCTTCTAGTTCTACATGTATACCACAACAGATAAAGTTGATTTAATGTCCTTATGACACAATACATTAGGCTATTAATAGCATCTGATATATACCAGTAAAATTGCCGGAGTCGGTTATAATCCAATTGATTAATTAATCAAAGAAAACAAAGGAAAGAATAAGCTTTGTAAATATATATATGTATTATAAACAAGTGGTTTGTTTTCAGTTTGTAAAAGTTGGCGAGGCTGGTTCAAACTTTCCTTCCTTCATTTTCCCATCACTTATTGGTCGTCCACTCATCAGATCGGCTGTGAAAGTAAACAATGTGGAAATAAAGGTGAGGATTACAAAATATATTTGTAACAATGTTTATAAATACACATTTATTTCAGCGCTTGAATATGAAAAAATGTTCTTATAACGTAGTTTAATTGCTCGCGAGACCTCATTCCAGCTGGAATCTTTCACCTTGAGGGGGAGAGAAGAGACCGCATGGATTTAAGAGTCTTTGCCGAATAACATCATCGCCATGGTTCTGGTGGAGACCACCATGGAGACCGAGAGGTTGCGAGTTCGAATGAATTTCATTAAACATTTATTCTTGAATCCATTGTTCTGTACAAGGGTGAAGTGTTGTCATATATATGTGAATGAAGCATACATTTACATGTACTCGAGGCATTTCCCAGAAAACAATTGAAGCGCTGGATTTTGCTTCATGAGCACCAATATTCTCATTGACAGCTAATTTCTCTATTTAAAAGTAACTTGTTTACAGGCTAAATTAATGTTTATTTCACTATAATTCAGATGCATTCACACACAAACTAATGTACTTGTTGATCTCAGATTTAATGATTTCTTCATAATTGACTCAGAAATTTAAGCTCTGTATTTTAGACATTTTTAAATTAAAGTGCTGTACTGACCAGGAAAGGAACTTTTTTAATATAAGTTGTTAAAGCTTGTTTTACAATCCAATAATTACATTATGTAATGTGTGTATATATAATTGTAAAATTTATAATTGAATAAAATAAAGTGCTGTATTTTTGAGCTGTTAAAGGGGCAAGGGAAAGCACTTGTGTACTACGCCATCTGTCGACTGTCCGATTAGCCCAATGCAACTCGGGTTTGATCCTCGGACAGGGAAGTATGTGAGATGGTACGGTGGCCGCCAGATCGGAAAGGTGGTTTTCTCCGGGTACTCCGGTTTCCTCCCCCCACACGAATGACCACATTTACGCTTTCATCCACGCCAACGAGAGTGATTGATATAAGTTGTTAGAACTTGTTTTGCAATCGTAAAATAAATAACGTTTAAACTGTTTCCCCTTATGTATTGAAAAATACCTGGGTGAAATAAAGTGTTTGTTTGTTTGTTGTTTGTACTAGGCCGAATCAACCACCTTCTCTCTTAAGCATTTATTTAGACTATATTGAAGCTGTATACTATAATGATAGATTCAAAAGAAGTCAATTAATTATGTGCTTTAGAAGAACTTATATATATATAATACATGTTTATCTTAGGACATTATGGTTGGGGACGAGGCGAGTCAGCTGAGGTCTATGTTAGATGTGAAATACCCAATGGAAAATGGCATTGTGAGAGACTGGGATGATATGCAACTCTTATACGACCATACATTCGGACCAGATAAACTGAACATAGATACGAAAAACAGCAAAGTTCTGCTTACTGAACCACCCATGAACCCTATGAAAAATAGAGAAAAAATGGTAGAGGTAGGTGTCGTACTTAAGGCAAATTGTGTGCTCACGAGACATTTCTTATTTTGGACCCTTTCATACCATCATATGCAGTCAGCTAGGTGTAATACATGGACATGTGTCGTACTAGTCTAGTCCGTCATACTCGTAAGGACCACTTGTGATTAAGAAGCCACCTTTTTATATGTCATTCTCCCGTTATCAATACATTTATCCTGATATAGGTCACGTGTTCTCGAGTCCCACTCGGGCTGTGTCTCTTTATATGAAAAAGTTGGCAGTTTCTTATGGAGGTTTGTGCACCAAGTACTGGTTAACCACAGAAACCTGCACAGGAAAGGTGTTGTTAGGTAAACTGCCCGCTGGCTATTTAGCCCAAAATGGTGCTCTTGAAGGCGTAAAACCCAAATAAAGAAACAAACCACTTGCGATTAAGAAGCCACATGTTTATATGTCATTTATCTATTATAAGGCCACCTCCGTGGTCGAGTGATTAAGGTCGCTGACTTGTATACCACTGTAACCTATCATCACTGATGGTCACGGGTTCGAGCCCCGCTCAGACCGTGTCTCATTTATATGAAAAAGTTGGCAGTTTCTTACGGAGGTTGGTGCATCCAAGTACTGGTTAACCGTTGGAGCCTGCCCATGAAAGGTGTTGTTAGGTAAACTGCCCACCGGCGATATAGCCCAAAATGGTGCTGATGCAGGCGTAAAACCCGAAATATAACATATAAATAACATAACATTTATCTATTATCAGTACATTTATCCTGTTATACATGTAAGATATCGTATATTAACAGGCTCATTTTTCTTGTTGTTTTTTCTCGCGTTTCTGGCCACAAAATGGGGGGACGCCATTTACATGCTCCGTCCAGCGACTAGTAGGGGTCGGAGCACATCCCCTAGTAGCCTTACGTGCTTCATATATATGTATCTACATTATATGAAAATAGCATAGGACATAATCGCCCGGACATAAAATAGTCCCTGATAATCAAACAATTCCATGCATATAATCAACACAATAATTTTAATCACAATATTCCGCTATTACATATTTAGCATTTTATTGATTTAAGCAGTTGATTTTCAACAAATAAAGTATGCACACAAACTACATGTATACGTCAAATGTGTATTGCAAGCTGTCATGCCGTGACCAATCGGAATCATTCCAGGTGTAACCATCAGTTACTAGTATATTTCTAATCGATCTACAGGGATCAGTTTAGAGGGCGATGTGGGCGAAATTGTCGCCCTAGGGACCCTAACTTCGCCGTCAGGGGGCCCCACTTCTCCCTAAAAAAACTCCTTCTATTCAAATGTTGTATTTAATGGTTGTACTGTGAATTTTGCAGAAGTATATTAAAGAACACCATTTAAGGAAGCGATCACACGCTTTCTCACTTCTCCCAAAAATTCTGACCTAGAATGAACCCTGGATCTAGCCCTTGTATAAATCTGTTCATAGATTACCATGTTCTTTTGAAGATCCTCAATGCTTGACTAACAATTGCCATTTCCTTGCTCACTCATGTTCTTCTCTATGTCACCAAAATCATATTGATGAGCTGCAAGCCACAAAGTAAAGTCTGTTTGTGCCTTCATTGTCCTTGTCTGTGTGTGCCTTCATTGTCCCTGTCTGTGTGTGCCTTCATTGTCCCTGTCTGTGTGTGTCTTCATTGTCCCTGTCTGTGTGTGTCTTCATTGTCCCTGTCTGTGTGTGCCTTCATTGTCCCTGTCTGTGTGTGCCTTCATTGTCCTTGTCTGTGTGTGCCTTCATTGTCCCTGTCTGTGTGTGCCTTCATTGTCCCTGTCTTGTGTGTGCCTTCATTGTCCCTGTCTGTGTGTGCCTTCATTGTTCCTGTCTGTGTGTGCCTTCATTGTCCCTGTCTGTGTGTGCCTTCATTGTCCCTGTATGTGTGTGCCTTCATTGTTCCTGTCTGTGTGTGCCTTCATTGTCCCTGTCTGTGTGTGCCTTCATTGTCCCTGTCTGTGTGTGCCTTCATTGTCCTTGTCTGTGTGTGCCTTCATTGTCCCTGTCTGTGTGTGCCTTCATTGTCCCTGTCTGTGTGTGCCTTCATTGTCCTTGTCTGTGTGTGTCTTCATTGTCCCTGTATGTGTGTGCCTTCATTGTCCCTGTCTGTGTGTGCCTTCATTGTCCCTGTATGTGTGTGTCTTCATTGTCCCTGTCTGTGTGTGCCTTCATTGTCCCTGTCTGTGTGTGCCTTCATTGTCCCTGTCTGTGTGTGCCTTCATTGTCCCTGTCTGTGTGTGTCTTCATTGTCCCTGTCTGTGTGTGCCTTCATTGTCCCTGTCTGTGTGTGTCTTCATTGTCCCTGTCTGTGTGTGTCTTCATTGTCCCTGTCTGTGTGTGTCTTCATTGTCCCTGTCTGTGTGTGTCTTCATTGTCCCTGTCTGTGTGTGCCTTCATTGTCCCTGTCTGTGTGTGCCTTCATTGTCCCTGTCTGTGTGTGCCTTCATTGTCCCTGTCTGTGTGTGCCTTCATTGTTCCTGTCTGTGTGTGCCTTCATTGTTCCTGTCTGTGTGCCTTCATTGACCCTGTCTGTGTGTGCCTTCATTGACCCTGTCTGTGTGTGCCTTCATTGTCCCTGTCTGTGTGTGCCTTCATTGTCCCTGTCTGTGTGTGCCTTCATTGTCCCTGTCTGTGTGTGTCTTCATTGTCCCTGTCTGTGTGTGTCTTCATTGTCCCTGTCTGTGTGTGCCTTCATTGTCCCTGTCTGTGTGTGTCTTCATTGTCCCTGTCTGTGTGTGTCTTCATTGTCCCTGTCTGTGTGTGTCTTCATTGTCCCTGTCTGTGTGTGTCTTCATTGTCCCTGTCTGTGTGTGTCTTCATTGTCCCTGTCTGTGTGTGCCTTCATTGTCCCTGTCTGTGTGTGCCTTCATTGTCCCTGTCTGTGTGTGCCTTCATTGTCCCTGTCTGTGTGTTTGGCTTTATATAAATTATAATCGTTGTTCAAACTTAAAATATAGTGGATGCTTGCACACTGATGATTTTCTTTCCTTTGTTTGACAGGTAATGTTTGAAAAATATCAGTTCCAAGGTGTCTATATAGCTATACAGGCTGTCCTCACATTATATGCTCAAGGTAAGATCTAGGCGAAATGATCGGGATGATTTGAATGAAATAGCACAAGCCCTACTTTCTAGGAAAAATATGACACATTTGTTATCTGCTCATTTTGTCTAAAGCCTGCTAAAGGTTAAAGATGAATAATGTCTATAGGTAAGTAAGTAAGTAAGTAAGTTTTTATTAAAGTGACATGTGCACATTTCAACAAATATATATAGCAAATATTAAAACAACAAGAAGAGGCATCCGGCCCCGTGGGCCTATAAGTCACCTAATAATATGCATTCAATAATAATTATGTAGTGTGAACAGAAGTGATCTGATCATTAGATTAATAAATTGAAAATTGAAAAATATGGCGCTGTTCACAATTCATGTGGGTTATCAATGTACAAAGTAATTAAGAACATGTCCATAAGACACATGTGTCCCAGCTTCTTCTTTTGTCTACAATGACATGGTCCAATACCGTGACCTAATAGCGCGGTAGTACAAACAACTCAGTCGAACGCACGCACAAAATATACCCTATAACCCTTTGTACGCTAGCGGCAGATAAAATCACTTTTGCAAACAGCATAGAGCCTGATCAGACAGCACAGAAGTGGGTGGAAGCCTTAACCACATATAAATAATGTTAAAAAATCCACAATACCAAATGATATGCCTACCACAATTAAGTGGACTACTATTTCACAAAACATATACCAACTGCCGGCCCTTCAAACTTGAATGGCCTAAGATCCGAAATTAGTGCAACTCCATTCATGTTGAAGTGTTATATATACACTTAAAGATGCACATAGTAATCTGCCGAAAACATCTTTACAACAGAAATAATGCAAATCGCGTTCTTTCTCATGCTACCAACATTCACAATAAAAGGGAAGTAATATTGTTTAAATAGATGTGTTCCTTTAACAATGTGTTGTTTTTTATTTTACTAACTCTTACATATTTATTTTTCTCATTATTTTAAGAGTAGTCTTTATACATACATTTAGGTAAGGTGAAAATATATCTACATAAAATAACTTCCAGAACCTCGGGGATATTGAATACGACATAGTGACATCCCCTTAATTTTTGGTGGTGCTTCAAGTCATTTATTTACATATGTCGTGTGACCCCCAACATTGATTGGTGGAGCTTCAAGTCATTTATTTACATACGTCGTGTGACCCCCAACATTGATTGGTGGAGCTTCAAGTCATTTATTTACATACGTCGTGTGACCCCCAACATTGATTGGTGGAGCTTCAAGTCATTTATTTACATACGTCGTGTGACCCCAACATTGATTGGTGGAGCTTCAAGTCATTTATTTACATACGTCGTGTGACCCCCAACATTGATTGGTGGAGCTTCAAGTCATTTATTTACATACGTCGTGTGACCCCCAACATTGATTGGTGGAGCTTCAAGTCATTTATTTACATACGTCGTGTGACCCCCACATTGATTGGTGGAGCTTCAAGTCATTTATTTACATACGTCGTGTGACCCCAACATTGATTGGTGGAGCTTCAAGTCATTTATTTACATGTCGTGTGACCCCAACATTGATTGGTGGAGCTTCAAGTCATTTATTTACATGTCGTGTGACCCCAACATTGATTGGTGGAGCTTCAAGTCATTTATTTACATGTCGTGTGACCCCAACATTGATTGGTGGAGCTTCAAGTCATTTATTTACATGTCGTGTGACCCCAACATTGATTGGTGGAGCTTCAAGTCATTTATTTACATGTCGTGTGACCCCAACATTGATTGGTGGAGCTTCAAGTCATTTATTTACATGTCGTGTGACCCCAACATTGATTGGTGGAGCTTCAAGTCATTTATTTACATGTCGTGTGACCCCAACATTGATTGGTGGAGCTTCAAGTCATTTATTTACATGTCGTGTGACCCCAACATTGATTGGTGGAGCTTCAAGTCATTTATTTACATGTCGTGTGACCCCCAACATTGATCAGTTCATCAAACTGGGTTATCAGATGATATCAAAACATTTGGATTGTATGTTTCCCAACAATGATATTTAAAGCGTATAAACCAGTACTATAAATTGTATTGTCATTATATTTTTCTTTCAAATACTTTGCAGCACTTTCAATTACAATCGGGAAATATGGACTATATTTTTGTTTAAAACAAGCAATATTATAACGTGACCATTTCATAATACATATAATTTCTTTAATCGGATAATTAGACTTTATATTTACATAAGCTTTGTATTAAACTTCTTTTCAAATCCTATTTATCTTGTAATAGTTTATATGTATACAGAGCTCCAGATAAGCTTTTAGCGTAACGAGTATTTTACCCCCTGACATTTTATTCAATGCTGATTTCTAAATTTCAAATAGTATTTTCACCCCCTGAAAATTTAGTCAATGCTGATTTCTGAATTTTGTCACCGACAACCATGAACATTGTACATGTATATAGATGTCACGTATTTAATCTATTACTGTTGTTACTTGTACTTTGTTAATATAAATATTATACCATAATATGGATATACATTATTTATACATTGTCATGTGTATATAGTATAATACTAGGATGTAGTATTAGACTTATTACTATATAGTAGGGTCCGCCTCCGTGGTCGAGTGGTTAAGGTCGCTGACTTTGTATACCACTGTAACCTATCATCACTGATGGTCCGCCTCCGTGGTCGAGCGGTTACGGTCGCTGACATTGTATACCACTGTAACCTATCATCACTGATGGTCCGCCTCCGTGGTCGAGTGGTTAAGGTCGCTGACTTTGTATACCACTGTAACCTATCATCATTGATGGTCCGCCTCCGTGGTCGAGTGGTTACGGTCGCTGACATTGTATACCACTGTAACCTATCATCACTGATGGTCCGCCTCCGTGGTCGAGCGGTTACGGTCGCTGACATTGTATACCACTGTAACCTATCATCACTGATGGTCCGCCTCCGTGGTCGAGTGGTTACGGTCGCTGACTTGTATACCACTGTAACCTATCATCACTGATGGTCCGCCTCCGTGGTCGAGCGGTTACGGTCGCTGACTTGTATACCACTGTAACCTATCATCACTGATGGTCCGCCTCCGTGGTCGAGTGGTTACGGTCGCTGACTTGTATACCACTGTAACCTATCATCACTGATGGTCCGCCTCCGTGGTCGAGTGGTTACGGTCGCTGACTTGTATACCACTGTAACCTATCATCACTGATGGTCCGCCTCCGTGGTCGAGTGGTTACAGTCGCTGACTTGTATACCACTGTAACCTATCATCACTGATGGTCACGGGTCCGCCTCCGTGGTCGAGTGGTTACGGTCGCTGACTTGTATACCACTGTAACCTATCATCACTGATGGTCATGGGTTCGAGCCCCGCTCAGGCCGTGTCTCATTTATATGAAAAAGTTGGCAGTTTCTTACGGAGGTTGGTGCACCCAAGTACTGGTTAACTGCTGGAGCCTGCCCAGGAAAGGTGTTGTTAGGTAAACTGCCCGCCGGCGATATAGCCTAAAATGGTGCTGATGCAGGCGTAAAACCTGAAATATAATAAAACTATATAGTAGGACATTTTGAACATGTGTAGACCCCTCCTCCACCCAAATGCTTCTGCTATATTGTTCAGTACAAATGCTGCATTTCAACCGACGATCTGGTTCAGGCAATACAACTAACCAAGGGAATTTTACTTTCCACAATTATACAGTTTTGTCGGAGACAGATTCCCACCCGTGTTTTTTCTTCTTTTTCTCGACTTCGTTAAACTTTACTCTCAAATCAACAATATCATTAACAATTTGCCGGACAAATTTTGAAGAGGGGGGTATCTCTGAACTAGTACTAGGATCGGTGGAGCAAAATAACTCAACAAACTAGGCGATTCTTGCTCTTTTCGTTTGGAACGATCCCGTTTTGAAAACGAAAGTAGACATTTTTTGTTGTTGTCTATGAGTGCTTATTTTTCACGACACGCCTTCATCATTTCAATGAGCGTTTACCTACTCTGATATCATATGTCATATGGAGAGAAACTAACTGGTTCCCAGCTGGTATCGAGCTCCACTGTCGAGACACAGCATACAATATGCAATCGGGAAACATAAATTCAAACAACGAAAAAGGCAAGGGGTGTGATCGATTTTGTTAGATTGGGTTTACTTGTTTGTTTATATTTTGTGGTTTACAGTCCGACCAAAAGCCGAAACATAGTTTTTGTGCTAGAAAGTAGCCTTTGTTTTTCTTGTCAATATACAATACATAATGTTGTCCAGTAAACACGTGTTCTGTTGATATATTGTAGGTTTGATAACTGGTGTAGTGGTGGATTCCGGAGATGGTGTCACACATATATGCCCAGTATACGAGGGCTTTGCCTTGCCTCATCTCACCCGACGTCTAGATATAGCTGGCAGGGATATCACTAAATATTTAATAAAAGTATGTATATTTATGTAATGTAAATTATGGTGGACGGAGTTTGTTCCCTATTTTGTGCAGCTAAAATTTAGAAAACTAGTCCCGCTAATCTTCAGACTCCTTTAAAGCGACACTACATCAGTGAAAAATGCAAATATCTACAGGATGTAATTTCCTATTATATGGTATACTTTTTTCCAAATATTTGCCGTAAAAACTCGAGTATTTCAACTAATAAACAAGCGTCGTATACGCGGTTTGTTGATATAACAAAACAATGTAAATAGAGTCGACATCCATGCGTAATACAACATGTGTATCCTGATTAACACGATTTATGGTACAGATTTACCGTTATATCTCACATTTGTGCCTATGCATATTTATTTATAGACTAATCTTAGTTAAATTATCTCGAAACGACAGTATCACATGTTTAGTATCAACTCCAATGATAAGCAAACGTCAATTCAGAACATGAAATACGTTATATGACATCCTACTTTTTAAAGTTTAGTTTGTAGACTACAATAACACTGTTTATTGATTCAATGTTAGTGTTCGAATGTATTCCGACGAATTTGTAGTGCCGATACATTGATATACGTGAAAAATCTTTTTTTTTGCTTTTTGTGATCGCTTTAACATTCGTAATTCCTTGTATTGATGTGCAGGTTTCCCGAAAATATTTAGCCACTTGTTGTTTCGGTTATTGTTATTGAGGGGATATGCATTTAATCACTGGACAGACTTTGAGACTGTAATCTAGTCACTTGTTCTTTCAGTTACTGTTATTGAGGGGATATGCATTTAATCACTGGACAAACTTTGAGACTGAACTCTAGCCGCTTGTTGTTTCAGTTACTGTTATTGAGGGGATATGCATTTAATCACTGGACAGACTTTGAGACTGTAATCTAGTCACTTGTTCTTTCAGTTACTGTTATTGAGGGGATATGCATTTAATCACTGGACAAACTTTGAGACTATACTCTAGCCGCTTGTTGTTTCAGTTACTGTTATTGAGGGGATATGCATTTAATCACTGGACAAACTACTTTGAGACTGTACACTAGCCACTTGTTGTTTCAGTTAGTTATTGAGGGGATATGCATTTAATCATTGGACAAACTACTTTGAGACTGTACACTAGCCACTTGTTGTTTCAGTTACTGTTATTGAGGGGATATGCATTTAATCACTGGACAAACTACTTTGAGACTGTACACTAGCCACTTGTTGTTTCAGTTACTGTTGTTGAGGGGATATGCATTTAATCACTGGACAAACTACTTTGAGACTGTACACTAGCCACTTGTTGTTTCAGTTGCTGTTATTGAGGGGATGTGCATTTAATCACTGGACAGACTTTGAGACTGTACTCTAGCCGCTTGTTGTTTCAGTTACTGTTATTGAGGGGATATGCATTTAATCACTGGACATACTTTGAGGCTGTACTCTAGCCGCTTGTTGTTTCAGTTATTGAGGGGATGTGCATTTAATCACTGGACAGACTTTGAGACTGTACTCTAGCCGCTTGTTGTTTCAGTTACTGTTATTGAGGGGATATGCATTTAATCACTGGACAAACTTTGAGGCTGTACTCTAGCCACTTGTTGTTTCAGTTGCTGTTATTGAGGGGATATGCGTTTAATCACTGGACATACTTTGAGGCTGTACTCTAGCCGCTTGTTGTTTCAGTTATTGAGGGGATATGCATTTAACCACTGGACCGACTTTGAGACTACTCTACCCGCTTGTTGTTTCAGTTATTGAGAGGATATGCATTTAATCACTGGACAAACTTTGAGACTATACTCTAGTCACTTGTTGTTTCAGTTATTGAGGGGATATGCATTTAATCACTGGACAAACTTTGAGACTGTACTCTAGCAGCTTGTTGTTTCAGTTACTGTTATTGAGGGGATATGCATTTATTCACTGGACAAACTTTGAGACTGTACTCTAGCAGCTTGTTGTTTCAATTACTGTTATTGAGGGGATATGCATTTATTCACTGGACATACTTTGAGACTGTACTCTAGCAGCTTGTTGTTTCAGTTACTGTTATTGAGGGGATATGCATTTAATCACTGGACAAACTTTAAGGCTGTACTCTAGCCGCTTGTTGTTTCAGTTACTGTTATTGAGGGGATATGCATTTAATCACTGGACATACTTTGAGACTACTCTAGCTGCTTGTTGTTTCAGTTATTGAGGGGATATGCATTTAATCACTGGGCAGACTTTGAGACTGTACTCTAGCCGCTTGTTTCAGTTATTGTTATTGAGGGGATATGCATTTAATCACTGGACAGACTTTGAGACTGTACTCTAGCCGCTTGTTGTTTCAGTTGCTGTTATTGAGGGGATATGCATTTAATCACTGGACAAACTTTGAGACTGTACTCTAGCAGCTTGTTGTTTCAGTTATTGAGGGGATATGCATTTAATCACTGGACAAACTTTGAGACTGTACTCTAGCCACTTGTTGTTTCAGTTATTGTTATTGAGGGGATATGCATTTAATCACTGGACAAACTTTGAGACTATACTCTAGCCGCTTGTTGTTTCAGTTGCTGTTATTGAGGGGATATGCATTTAATCACTGGACAAACTTTGAGACTGTACTCTAGTCACTTGTTGTTTCAGTTATTGAGGGGATATGCATTTAATCACTGGACAAACTTTGAGACTGTACTCTAGCCACTTGTTGTTTCAGTTATTGAGAGGATATGCATTTAATCACTGGACATACTTTGAGACTGTACTCTAGCCGCTTGTTGTTTCAGTTGCTGTTATTGAGGGGATATGCATTTAATCACTCGGCAGACTTTGAGACTGTACGAATGATGAAGGAAAAGCTGTGTTATGTTGGCTACAACATTGAAGAAGAACAAAAACTTGCCTTGGAAACAACAGTGCTAGTAGAAACATATACCGTGAGTATTTATGGAGTGCTTGTTGTAATATTTATGTTGTCCTGAATATAGAAATGTTTCCGAGAAATAAGTCTCATTGCTATACGCTTATAGTTCCCAGCCATTGCAAGTTAAATATCTTCCGACATGAAAGCTTTTAAAAACGCAATGCATCAGTGACATATTTTAAGACATGATACTCGTGTAAATGGTACGACGTTCTAGAACAAATTTAAGTATGTTTGCATCGTTTTATGTCACAAAAACACATCGTTTTATGTCACAAAAACACATATCGTTTTATGTCACAAAAACACATATGGTTTTATGTCACAAAAGCACACATCGTTTTATGTCACAAAAATACACATCGTTTTATCTTACAAAAACACACATTGTTTTATCTCGTAAAAACACACATTGAAGCCCAAAATAAAAAGAAAATTGGTGCGTTTACATGAATGATTGCGCTACATTTCACCCGTGAACATTGAAAGCTGTTGTTTTCCTACAATATTGCTTTCAATGTTCGTTCAATGAAGCATTAGCTGTGACCATTAACAAGTTCGTTCAATTCAATGAAGCATTAGCTGTGACCATTAACAAGTTCGTTCAATGAAGCATTAGCTGTGACCATTAACAAGTTCGTTCAATGAAGCATTAGCTGTGACCATTAACAAGTTCGTTCAATGAAACATTAGCTGTCACCATTAACAAGTTCGTTCAATGAAGCATTAGCTGTCACCATTAACAAGTTCGTTCAATGAAGCATTAGTTGTGACCATTAACAAGTTCGTTCAATGAAGCATTAGCTGTGACCATTAACAAGTTCGTTCAATGAAGCATTAGCTGTGACCATTAACAAGTTCGTTCAATGAAGCATTAGCTGTGACCATTAACAAGTTCGTTCAAAGTCATTCCATTTATGATTGTAGATTGTACATAGTAAAACCTGTGTTAGTTGTCAGCAGCCATCCTGCATTAATTATGTAGTTTTCAGATTCCTAATATGTTGTTTTATTATACATTTTCCCTCTATTAAGTAGTCACCTGTGCTAAGCAAGCTACTTTCTGTGCTTCTCTTGGCTGGCTGCTTAAAACCGGTTTGACTGTATTTTGTAATTAATGAAAATCATTTATAAATAACATCATGGTCGAAATTTGATCAAACTAGGTAAAAGGTTAATTCTATAATGCTTCAGACCATGCTTCCAAATTAGGTCAACAGTTCATAACATGTGTTTTAATTAGGTCAGTTTGTCAGAACTAGGCCACCAGGTTAAATTACAGAAAAACATGGAGACGTGAACCTTTGACGGCTATTTCTCATAAATTTCCCACCTATCCTAAACTAGGGACGAAAAATGTGCTTTTGATGAGAATGTCTACGTGTCATGTCGGCCATAACTTTGGCTTGCTATTTCCAGTGCCTGTTCAGTTGCTAACAAAAAAGGTCGACCCCCATGGGCGAATGTATATGATCCTTCAATTGGGTATAGAAATTTGTATTGTTAACTAATCTATTATATTATTGTATTTGTTATTGCTGGTATTGTAATTGCTGGTATTGCATTTGTAATTACTAGTATTGTATTTGTAATTGCTGGTATTGCATTTGTAATTACTAGTATTGTATTTGTAACTGCTGATATTGCATTTGTAATTGCTGGTAATGCATTTGTAATTACTGGTATTATATTTGTAATTGCTGGTAACACATTTGTAATTACTGGTATTGTATTTGTAATTGTTGGTAATGCATTTGTAATTACTGGTATTGTATTTGTAATTGCTGGTAATGCATTTGCAGTGTTGGACACTCGTTTCAATATGTTCCGGCCAACTTGGCCTGTACTTGAGAAAAGGTACTGGCCAAGATGAAATTGTACCGGCCAATTTTTTTTGGCCTATACTTAAGAATTAGTTCCGGCCAAAAATAAATGGTACAGGCCATTGAATGTGGTTGTGTCCGGTGGCTTTGCCACCGGATGCATGTGCCACAGGCAATTGTCATGCTAGGGGGGTCCGGGGGCGTGCCCCCTCCCCCGAAATTTGTTTTAAGTAGACACAAAATGGTGCATTCTGGTGGACTTTGGAGTAAAATCAACCTCTTTTTTAACTATAAATTTTGTCACTTTTTTAGATAGTTTTTCTTCAAAATTGCTATGTAAGTAACTGTTTAACTAAGGGGGGTTGATTTTGAATCATTTTTAGGACTGTCCCCATTCAACTTCTTATCTTTTTTTATTAAAAACCTTTCCATGTTATGTTTTTGTCTTGTGGTTTCAGGATTAGCAGAATTATTCTGCTTGGAAACTAAACCTATTGCAATAGCGGGCATTTCCCGACATATGACGTACTTACTTATCTGTATCATCTTAAACGTTTTTCGTTGTACATAATTGTAACAAGTAAAAGCGTCTCGTCAATGAACAAGTACTCGGTGATCTTGTACATTTTATCCCTGCAGAAAGGTCCATATAATCTGCTGTCAAAATATTGTTGCGTCACAGAAAACGCATTCAATGATTCTCATTGTGTCTCTGGCCATTTCATTGCATCAAACCCACAAGAAACGCACAGTGAGAAGTTGTAGGATTAAAGACCGCCATTTAATCTAATTATCCGTAATTAAAATGTCACCAACTTCTCAACACCCCATGCAATCAAGTGCCAAACAGCTGATTTCCAATAAACAAACGCTTGTCATCATCGCACGTGTGACCGCACACGCGACCTTCACTTTCATGGATTTTCGGCCGATTAAGTTTCTTGAACAATGTTATTTTGCCGATATTTATGGCATGCGCAAAGGATTTTCGCCAACTGAAGATTTTTGGAGCCAGATTTAATTTGTATGCGCATTTGGCGACAAATGCGACCGACAGCGGGAACCCTGCCCCCGATTAACCTTGGCTCGTGCTCAAGGCCGTAGCTTACAAGCGGAATCCCTATGAAAACACGGGTTTTCCCGAAATGACGTCATAACCGGAAACCAAAATGGAGGCACAGAATATTTGATATTTTGTTAATTCGATGAGAAAAAGCGCCTAATATGGCGAAGATACTGTGTGTCCTGGTTCAGGCGAGTATGAACTTCAACAAACTCGCCAAGGGCTATCAAATAAGACATCTCGCCACAATGTCGAGTGCGTAGTAAATGTTTCTCGCCAGTCTAAAAACGTTATCGCCATGGCGAGTGCGAGTGTCCAACGCTGATTTGTAATTAACTGGTATTGTATTTGTAATTACTAGTATTGCATTTGTAATTGCTAATATTGCATTTGTAATTGTTGGTAATGCATTTGTAATTACTGGTATTGTAATTGCTGGTAATGCATTTGTAATTACTGGTATTATGTATTTGTAATTACTGGTATTGTATTTGTAAATTACTGGTATTGTATTTGTAATTACTGGTATTGCATTTGTAATTACTGGTATTGCATTTGTAATTACTGGTATTGCATTTGTAATGGTTGGTATTGTATTTGTAATTACTGGTATTGCATTTGTAATTGCTGGTATTGCATTTGTAATTGTTGGTATTGTATTTGTAATTACTGGTATTGTATTTGTAATTACTAATATTGTATTTGTAATTGCTGGTATTGTATTTGTAATTACTGGTATTGCATTTGTAATTACTAGTATTGCATTTGTAATTGTTGGTATTGTATTTGTAATTACTAGTATTGCATTTGTAACTGCTGGTATTGCATTTGTGATTACTGGTATTGTATTTGTAATTACTGGTATTGTATTTGTAATTACTAATATTGTATTTGTAATTGCTGGTATTGCATTTGTAATTACTGGTATTGTATTTGTAATTACTGGTATTGTATTTGTAATTACTGGTATTGTGTTTGTAATTACTGGTATTGTATTTGTAATTACTAGTATTGCATTTGTAATTGCTGGTATTGCATTTGTAATTGCTGGTATTGTATTTGCTCTAAGCATCTTGTAGATGTTTTATGCAATAAAATATTGTTGTTTTTATTATAATAGTTACCAGATGGAAGAGTTATCAAAGTTGGCGGAGAACGGTTTGAAGCCCCAGAGGCCCTATTCCAACCCCATCTGATCAACGTAGAAAGTGATGGAGTGGCCGAGATGTTGTTTAAAGCAATTCAGGCGGCGGATATAGACACGCGTCCCGAGTTTTACAAACACATCGTACTGTCGGGAGGTTCAACGATGTACCCTGGACTGCCGAGCCGACTAGAGAGGGAATTGAAACAGTTGTACCTGGAGAGAATTCTGAAGGGCAATACAGAAGCTCTGGGTGTAAGTTGCATTGTATTAACTATATGTTCAATTTTAAAAGAATTAAAATTAGCGTCATTTTTCATAGTTGACGATTAAAATGGTTTGAAAATCAGTATTTTCGGGATGGTTGTGGGACTGGGGCAGCTGGCATGTTTTCGGGATGATTGTGGGACTGGGGCAGCTGGCATGTTTTCGGGATGGTTGTGGGACTGGGGCAGCTGACATGTTTTCGGGATGGTTGTGGGACTGGGGCAGATGGCATGTTTTCAGGATGGTTGTGGGACTGGGGCAGCTGGCATGTTTTCGGGATGGTTGTGGGACTGGGGCAGCTGACATGTTTTCGGGATGGTTGTGGGACTGGGGCAGATGGCATGTTTTCAGGATGGTTGTGGGACTGGGGCAGCTGGCATGTTTTCGGGATGGTTGTGGGACTGGGGCAGCTGGCATGCTTTCGGGATGGTTGTGGGACTGGGGCAGCTGACATGTTTTCGGGATGGTTGTGGGACTGGGGCAGCTGGCATGTTTTCGGGGGATGGTTGTGGGACTGGGAGAGCTGGCATGTTATCGGGGGATGGTTGTGGGACTGGGGCAGCTGGAATGTTTTCGGGGGATGGTTGTGGGACAGCTGGCATGTTATCGGGGGATGGTTGTGGGACAGCTGGCATGTTATCGGGGGATGGTTGTGGGACAGCTGGCATGTTATCGGGGGATGGTTGTGGGACAGCTGGCGATGATCACGTCATGCATACATTCATGGTAGATGATCACGTCATGCATACATTCATGGTAGATGATCACGTCATGCATACAGTTCTGGTAGATGATCACGTCATGCATACAGTCCTGGTAGATGATCACGTCATGCATACAGTTCTGGTAGATGATCACGTCATGCATACAGTCCTGGTAGATGATCACGTCATGCATACAGTTCTGGTAGATGATCACGTCATGCATACAGTCCTGGTAGATGATCACGTCATGCATACAGTTCTGGTAGATGATCACGTCATGCATACAGTCCTGGTAGATGATCACGTCATGCATACAGTTCTGGTAGATGATCACGTCATGCATACAGTCCTGGTAGATGATCACGTCATGCATACAGTTCTGGTAGATGATCACGTCATGCATACAGTCCTGGTAGATGATCACGTCATGCATACAGTTCTGGTAGATGATCACGTCATGCATACAGTCCTGGTAGATGATCACGTCATGCATACAGTTCTGGTAGATGATCACGTCATGCATACAGTCCTGGTAGATGATCACGTCATGCATACAGTTCTGGTAGATGATCACGTCATGCATACAGTCCTGGTAGATGATCACGTCGGGCATACAGTCCTGGTAGATGATCACGTCATGCATACAGTCCTGGTAGATGATCACGTCATGCATACAGTCCTGGTAGATGATCACGTCGGGCATACGTCCTGGTAGATGATCACGTCGGGCATACAGTCCTGGTAGATGATCACGTCATGCATACAGTCCTGGTAGATGATCACGTCATGCATACAGTCCTGGTAGATGATCACGTCGGGCATACAGTCCTGGTAGATGATCACGTCAGCATACAGTCATGGTAGATGATCACGTCGGGCATACAGTCCTGGTAGATGATCACGTCATGCATACAGTCCTGGTAGATGATCACGTCATGCATACAGTCCTGGTAGATGATCACGTCGGGCATACAGTCCTGGTAGATGATCACGTCATGCATACAGTTCTGGTAGATGATCACGTCATGCATACAGTCCTGGTAGATGATCACGTCATGCATACAGTCCTGGTAGATGATCACGTCATGCATACATTCATGGTAGATGATCACGTCATGCATACATTCATGGTAGATGATCACGTCGGGCATACAGTCCTGGTAGATGATCACGTCCTGCATACAGTCCTGGTAGATGATCACACCGGGCATACAGTCCTGGTAGATGATCACGTCGGGCATACAGTCCTGGTAGATGATCACGTCGGGCATACAGTCCTGGTAGATGATCACGTCATGCATACAGTCCTGGTAGATGATCACGTCATGCATACAGTCCTGGTAGATGATCACGTCATGCATACAGTCCTGGTAGATGATCACGTCATGCATACAGTCCTGGTAGATGATCACGTCATGCATACAGTCCTGGTAGATGATCACGTCATGCATACAGTCCTGGTAGATGATCACGTCATGCATACAGTCCTGGTAGATGATCACGTCGGGCATACAGTCCTGGTAGATGATCACGTCGGGCATACAGTCCTGGTAGATGATCACGTCATGCATACAGTCCTGGTAGATGATCACGTCATGCATACAGTCATGGTAGATGATCACGTCATGCATACAGTCCTGGTAGATGATCACGTCATGCATACAGTCCTGGTAGATGATCACGTCGGGCATACAGTCCTGGTAGATGATCACGTCATGCATACAGTTCTGGTAGATGATCACGTCATGCATACAGTCCTGGTAGATGATCACGTCATGCATACAGTCCTGGTAGATGATCACGTCGGGCATACAGTCCTGGTAGATGATCACGTCATGCATACAGTCCTGGTAGATGATCACGTCATGCATACAGTCCTGGTAGATGATCACGTCGGGCATACAGTCCTGGTAGATGATCACGTCATGCATACAGTCCTGGTAGATGATCACGTCATGCATACAGTCCTGGTAGATGATCACGTCATGCATACAGTCCTGGTAGATGATCACGTCGGGCATACAGTCCTGGTAGTCCTGGTAGATGATCACGTCATGCATACAGTCCTGGTAGATGATCACGTCATGCATACAGTCCTGGTAGATGATCACGTCATGCATACAGTCCTGGTAGATGATCACGTCGGGCATACAGTCCTGGTAGATGATCACGTCATGCATACAGTCTGGTAGATGATCACGTCATGCATACAGTCCTGGTAGATGATCACGTCGGGCATACAGTCCTGGTAGATGATCACGTCATGCATACAGTCCTGGTAGATGATCACGTCATGCATACAGTCCTGGTAGATGATCACGTCGGGCATACAGTCCATGTAGATGATCACGTCGGGCATACAGTCCTGGTAGATGATCACGTCATGCATACAGTCCTGGTAGATGATCACGTCATGCATACAGTCCTGGTAGATGATCACGTCGTGCATACAGTCCTGGTAGATGATCACGTCATGCATACAGTCCTGGTAGATGATCACGTCGGGCATACAGTCCTGGTAGATGATCACGTCGGGCATACAGTCCTGGTAGATGATCACGTCATGCATACAGTCCTGGTAGATGATCACGTCGGGCATACAGTCATGGTAGATGATCACGTCATGCATACAGTCCTGGTAGATGATCATGTCATGCATACAGTCATGGTAGATGATCACGTCATGCATACAGTCCTGGTAGATGATCACGTCATGCATACAGTCATGGTAGATGATCACGTCGGGCATACAGTCCTGGTAGATGATCACGTCGGGCATACAGTCCTGGTAGATGATCACGTCGGGCATACAGTCCATGTAGATGATCACGTCATGCATACAGTCCTGGTAGATGATCACGTCATGCATACAGTCCTGGTAGATGATCACGTTGGGCATACAGTCCTGGTAGATGATCACGTCATGCATACAGTCCATGTAGATGATCACGTCATGCATACAGTCCTGGTAGATGATCACGTCATGCATACAGTCCTGGTAGATGATCACGTCGGGCATACAGTCCTGGTAGATGATCACGTCGGGCATACAGTCCTGGTAGATGATCACGTCATGCATACAGTCCTGGTAGATGATCACGTCGGGCATACAGTCCTGGTAGATGATCACGTCATGCATACAGTCCTGGTAGATGATCACGTCGGGCATACAGTCCTGGTAGATGATCACGTCGGGCATACAGTCCATGTAGATGATCACGTCGGGCATACAGTCCTGGTAGATGATCACGTCATGCATACAGTCCTGGTAGATGATCACGTCGGGCATACAGTCCTGGTAGATGATCACGTCATGCATACAGTCCTGGTAGATGATCACGTCGGGCATACAGTCCTGGTAGATGATCACGTCGGGCATACAGTCCTTGAACTGTGTTATGTATAATTGTCTTCGTAGTAGATGCACCCTATTCAATTTGGGGTCAGTAGGTGAAAGGGGCACAGTGACCTAAATTTAAAACTGTAAAAGCATTTATCTTACTTATTTTGAATTTGTTTTCCAGAAATTCAAAATCCGAATTGAAGACCCTCCACGCCGAAAACACATGGTGTTCCTAGGTGGCGCTGTCCTCGCCGATATCATGAAGGATAAACAAGATTTCTGGATGACGAGAGAAGAATACGAAGAGAAGGGCACCCGTGTTTTAGAAAAACTATTGGGGCCCCTTAAATGAACCGTGACATTTTAGCCATTTGTTTTTGAATTTGAGTAGAAGTACCTGCGATCTGTACAAGAACAAACTATATCATGTGATCAACTATAAACTATCATGTGATCAACTATCGTGTGATAAACTATCGTGTGATCAACCTAAGCTGCCATTGAATCGGGTGGGTACTGGAATAAGGTGGGTACTGGAATAAGGTGGGTACTTGCCTACTGTAAGATCATTGAATAGTATTGAATTATACCAGGGCTTGTACGGGTCCTTAAAAGTCCTTAAAATTAAAAATCCCAACTTCGGTACTCGAAAGTCCTAAAATAGAGCCAAAATGCAAATTTAGTCCTCAAAAGTCCTTAAATTTGACATTTGACGTTTAAATAAAAAGTTATTATTGCTCATGAACGGCATTGACATAATGATATCTGCATACATTTGATGCTGAAATGTAATATTGAAAAAGGATATGTCCTCAAATTGCCCCAAAATTAGTTGTTAAAAAAGTCCTTGATTTTCATTCTCAGTGAAGAGTAATTTTTAATAATATTTTATTGCAACTTTTTCCATAATGACGAATATAATTTACAAATCACAATAACATTACTGTCACATTAATAACATACATAAAACCTCATAATATCATAAAGAGTGAAGAGAATGAACCCTGTTATACACGAGGTACTTAATGTTCTACAGCTGTAGTCTGTATGTACTAGCAGATATTTATGAATACGTTCTGTGTTATCGACCCCTATTTGAAGTGTAGAATCCAGACGTTTATCATTAAGAATCCCGGCAAAAAAGTATGTGAAAAATATAAAGACGTTTTAAGTGAAATTTTAAGGCGAAAAAAACCCTGTTTATATCTTCTTGTAATCTGTCTAGCCCTATTTGCATGTCCACTTATGCAGGATAAAACCGTACTCGACATTGTGCAACCAGTAGTCTGTACTGTAAAAAGATGATCCAGCGAATATTGGTTGGAACTGGACTAACGTTATTTGTAGCGTTTTTCATGTTACTTTATATTAATGTTTAACAATACGATGAATTGTTAGTTTATACAAATTTATTTTAGCTCGATTGCGAAACAAGTTATTTCAACTTATGTTAATCACTCTCGAGACCTCATTCCTGATGAAATCCATCGCCATGAGGGAGAGAGAAGAGGCAACGTGGAATTTAAATGCCTTACCTAAGGGCACAATCGTAACGGCTCCAGCGGGGCTCGAACTCCAGACCTTTCGCACCTGAAGCGACCGCGCATCCACTGCGCTATCACGACTTCCACTGAATGAATTGTTGATAATGAGTTTAATGAAAATCAGATTCTTTTTTATATTCTGTATAATTAATTGAAATAACTATTTTGACTGTCCGATTACGCAGTGGTTAGCATGCTAGCTTCTTGCCAATGCAACCCGGGTTCTATGCTCTGACCTGGAAGTATGTGAGATGGTACTGTGGTCGCCGGATCGGACAGGTGGGTTTTCTCCGGTTTCCTCTCGCACAAATGACCACATATATGCACATATAATTAACTCCGTACTTCAAACATTGTGAAACTGACCTACATATCATAAAGGGTGTGGATACATGTGGACCATTTCCTTAATAGCCGAGATAATATGGCATTTTTGAGAAAAATGTGGTGTGATGTTTTCTTTTATGAAAAGAAATCGAGTATGAATGTTCCAATGTTGCACATTGATTTTGTAGTAACAGTATGGGTGCCACGATATACCAGTATATATTGCAATATATTGCGAAAGTGTACTCGCAATATCAAATTAATGTACCGGTTCTCGAAGATACATTTCATATTTTTTCCACTTTTGTGAAGCTATGGTCATTTTATGGATCATTCGATTAAAATAATTTAGTTCCAAACATTAATCGAATAAATCATCAGGATCACATACCAGAATGTGTCATATCTGTACAATTGTAATATGTAGGGGGAAAGTATTGCAATATATTGTGGTACGTATTGCTATATGTTGGAGGAAAGTATTGCAATATATTGTGGTACATATTGCAATATGTTGGAGGAAAGTATTGCAATATATTGTGGTACGTATTGCAATATGTTGTGGTACATATTGCAATATGTTGTGGTACGTATTGCAATATGTTGGAGGAGAGTATTGCAATATATTGTGGTACGTATTGCAATATGTTGGGGAAAGTATTGCAATATGTTGGGGGAAAGTATTGCAATATGTTGTGGTACGTATTGCAATATGTTGTGGTACATATTGCAATATGTTGGGGGAAAGTATTGCAATATATTGTGGTACGTATTGCAATATGTTGGAGGAAAGTATTGCAATATATTGTGGTACGTATTGCAATATGTTGGGGGAAAGTATTGCAATATATTGTGGTACGTATTGCAATATGTTGGAGGAAAGTATTGCAATATATTGTGGTACGTATTGCAATATGTTGGGGGAAAGTATTGCAATATATTGTGGTACGTATTGCAATATGTTGGAGGAAAGTATTGCAATATATTGTGGTACGTATTGCAATATGTTGGGGGAAAGTATTGCAATATATTGTGGTACGTATTGCAATATGTTGGAGGAAAGTATTGCAATATATTGTGGTACGTATTGCAATATGTTGGGGGAAAGTATTGCAATATATTGTGGTACGTATTGCAATATGTTGGAGGAAAGTATTGCAATATATTGTGGTACGTATTGCAATATGTTGGAGGAAAGTATTGCAATATATTGTGGTACGTATTGCAATATGTTGGGGGAAAGTATTGCAATATATTGTTAATGGGAACATTAAAATAAGAGGGTTGCATATTTGGATATTCGATGCACGACTTGAATATTGGTGGTACCTTGGTGTTAACTATACTATGCATTATCATTTCTTGTGCCGTTACATTCAATGAATGTATCTCATATTTTCGTCAAGACTATATTAGTGTAACTGTTAGATTCTCATCCGAAAGATAAATAAAACTAAAATGTTGCCATCATATATACAGATATTAGTCGAACCTTACTGTAGGAAAAGTTAACATGCTGTGCATGGGAGCTACGGTAAATGTGGGAAATACTGTAAACTTGGGGAACTACGGTAAATGTGGGAACTACTGTAAACTTGGGGAACTATGGTAAATGTGGGAACTACTGTAAACTTGGGGAACTATGGTAAATGTGGGAACTACTGTAAACTTGGGGAACTATGGTAAATGTGGGAACTACTGTAAACTTGGGGAACTACGGTAAATGTGGGAACTACTGTAAACTTGGGGAACTATGGTAAATGTGGGAACTACTGTAAACTTGGGAACTACAGTAAATGTGGCAACTATGATAAATGTGGGAACTACGGTAAATAACTACTATAATGTGCTCAAAGTACATTTAAAGTGCTTGTTTTCTGAGGGAGTGATGATAAATTCCCAGCCAAGTGTTTGTACATAAACATAAGATATTGGTCCAAAATAAAATAATTGCTGGGATTTCATCCCTGATCATTTAACCCCGTCTGTGGATGAAAGTTGTGTATTATTGAAACATCTACTAGTGAAGATGACAATCTTCTACTGCCAGTTTTCAGATACAATCTAGCTTGTATTATGAGCCTAATGCTGAAAACCAAATGAAAATCGAGGATTAAATGAAGAGATTTTTTTGAAGTTGATTGTTGTGGATCTAATGACATCATAAATGCAGAGGAATCATTTCCTGTTAGTGAAAATAAGTCAATTTTAACGAATGTATAGGCTTCAATTTGTAAGATAAGCATGAAACTTTGTTTGTGGTTTTCTTTTAAATGGTTTTGAATTTTTTGTTTTAACCCCTGTCTTTGGGAAAGGTGGTTATTATTTTTGGCTGTGTGTGTGGGTAAGGTAACTCGATTCGATGTTGATGCATTTTGGTGAAAGATTGTGGATATAGAGAGGGTTCATGATCACTGTATCATCAAGCCGTTGATCTTGTGTCAAATACCAGCAGGGGGCGTTTGCATCTCTCCCGGGCGTTTGCATCTATCCCGGCTGTTTGCATCTCAACCGAGCATTTGCATCTCTCCCGGGCATTTGCATCTCTCCTGGGCGTTTGCATCTCTCCCGGGCGTTTGCATCTCTCCCGGGCATTTGCATCTCTGCCGAGCGCTTGCATCTCTCCCGGGCGTTTGCATCTGCCGAGCGCTTGCATCTCTCCCGGGCGTTTGCATCTCCCGGGCATTTGCATCTCTGCCGAGCGCTTGCATCTCTCCCGAGCGTTTGCATCTCTCCCGAGCGTTTGCATCTCTCCCGAGCATTTGCATCTCTGCCGAGCGTTTGCATATCTCCCGGGCATTTTATAAAGTATTGATTATATGTATGTAGCCTATCTCTTATATATTAGCGGAAAGTGAAGATGACTGCAGAGTTTGAACTGTTGTCATCCAGTGATGAAATTGTATCAATTATTTTCTTTTCGTCTACCTATTCTTTTACCGTCATTCCAGAACATTGTATTATACACTAATAGAATTATAAATGTATTATTGCTCTTGTTTGTATATTAAAACTATGTAAATTAAATAAATATATAAACCATGAATGTGTTACTTCGGTAATGTGCGTCCATGCATGCTCGCGTGTGTATGGTTGTTTCAGTGTGGCGTGTATAGTTAGTTCAGTGTTGGCAAAATGGGGGAAAATTTATCAATAATAGATCATTAAACGGGCCCAATGATAATGATTACGGGCGATATGTCAAGAAGAGAAGAAGAGTGCCATAAAGGCCCTGGATCGCTCACCTAAGAAGAAGTGCCATAAAGGCCCTGGATCGCTCACCTGAGAAGAAGAGTGCCATAAAGGCCCTGGATCGCTCACCTGAGAAGAAGTGCCATAAAGGCCCTGGATCGCTCACCTGAGAAGTGCCATAAAGGCCCTGGATCGCTCACCTGAGAAGAAGAGTGCCATAAAGGCCCTGGATCGCTCACCGAGAAGAAGTCCATAAAGGCCCTGGATCGCTCACAGATAAGAAGTGCCATAAAGGCACTGGATCGCTCACCTGAGAAGAAGAGTGCCATAAAGGCCATGGATCGCTCACCTGAGAAGAAGTGCCATAAAGCCCTGGATCGCTCACCTGAGAAGTGCCATAAAGGCCCTGGATCGCTCACATGAGAAGAAGAGTGCCATAAAGGCCCTGGATCGCTCACCTGAGAAGAAGTACCATAAAGGCCCTGGATCGCTCACCTGAGAAGAAGTGCCATAAACTCCCTGGATAGCCACCTGAGAAGAAGTGCCATAAAGGCCCTGGATCGCTCACCTGAGAAGAAGGTGCCATAAAGGCACTGGATCGCTCACCTGAGAAGAAGTGCCATAAAGGCCCTGGACGCTCACTGAGAAGAAGAGTGCCATAAAAGCCCCTGGATCGCTCACCTGAGAAGAAGAGGCCAAAAGGCCCTGGATTGCTCACCTGAGAAGAGAGTGCCATAAAGGCCCTGGATCGCTCACCTGAGAAGAAAGTACCATAAAGGCCCTGGATCGCTCACCTGAAAGAAGTGCCATAAACTCCCTGGATCGCTCACCTGAGAAGAAGTGCCATAAAGGCCCTGGATCGCTCACCTGAGAAGAAGTGTCATAAAGGCCCTGGATCGCTCACCTGAGAAGAAGTGCCATAAAGTCTTCTTTATAATTTATAATACTCTACTCAACTTGTGTATTGCATAACACCACGCACGCACGCACGCACGCACGCACGCACGCACGCACGCACGCATACATAAATATATACACGTACATGCATAATAAATACGTACATGCAATTTTAGAGAAGTTATGTAACTGTAAATGGAAAAGCAATTGAATGTCTTAACTTCTTATAATGTTTGCTTGTGTTCGCATTCTGTCTGCTGAATGACTAATCTTTCCTAAGTTGACCAAATACTTTCCCGATGTTTAATTCATTAATGCTGTGTATTTATTTAATGTTTTCCATTTGCAAAAATAAGGTTTTAAATAGTGTGATCTTAGCTGTCTGTACTTGGGACCAACTAAGATAAAAATGTGTTGCAGAGTATTTTATATAAGATAAAATGGTTTTCTGACTACTTTGTTCATATTACAATAGTTACATTTCCTTTTGCTTCTGTCTATATTTAAATATCTCGCTGTTTCGATGGCTAATTTATGTGAGCGCTAACTTATTCTGAGTCTAGTTAATGCAGATGAAGATGCGTTATCGTTGTCTTGTCGGAAAATATTAATTAAATGGATAATTGTTCATTATTGTACAAACGTTCCAAATAGGATCATATACCAAACGCTCAATAATTATGAATACGATATCCTCATAGATGTCTTGATATACTGCCATCCAATCCACTGAGATATGATTCATGGACGACAACGCTATCTTATCTGTCATGGAATCCGTTGCACACGGCTGATAATACACTGGACATCTTTATTGCCCATTAGCTCTGACCCTTGATTTGCAATCTTCTTTGAATTAATGGTCATATAGTTGCGGCGATATAATCTGTAATTCTACTGTAGTCGTCATACAGGCCATTCACTGAAAGATCGTTTGGTCTTAGTCGATGGGCTGGACTTCATGAACTGGGCTGGACTGGACTGCGTGAACTGGGCTGGGCTGGATTTCATGAACTGGGCTGGACTGGACTGCGTGAACTGGGCTGGACTGGACTTCATTAAAAACTGGACTGAAAAAAAAACCAAAAAAAAAAAAAAAAAAAACAAAAAAAAAAACACACCAAAAAACACACCACACCCAAAAAAAAAAACAAAAAAAAACCAAAACACACCAAAAAAAAAAAAACAAAACCAAAAACAAACCGCACTGGACTGCGTTAACCTGCAGGCGGACTTCATGAACTGGGCTGGATGGACTGGTGAACTGGGCTGCGAATGGACTGGACTCATGAATGGGCTGGACTGGGCTGTACTGGATGCGTGAACCGGACTTCATGAACTGGGCTGGATGGACTGCATGGACTGGGCTGGGCTGGACCGGACTGGCTTCAGTGTAATGATGTTTATGCAAATTTCCCAGTAAATTTGTAATGACACCATAGTAGCATGCTCTTATAATTACACAATTAGCTATGTAGACCATTTCTTCCATTATTAGACATGTTTGGACAGAACCACATATGTATTCTCGGGAAGATATATATGTCAATCAAGCGGATCCTGCTATTATTTGCAGCCTGCTCATTCTAACTATAGGATAGATCACGAATTGGCCCGTCTTAACGGAATATAACACAGGCTGTCTGACTTAGACAACGTACATAAGTAGGTCGCGTCTATACGATTTAGAAGCGAGAAATGTGGCTTTTTCATTTGACCATGTGACTTAGTACACTGTTTTTGAACATTTTATTTGACACAATTTGTTGGCATAATGTGAAGTCAAGATACTAACACCTTTATGATTATTGACAATTTCATTATCACTATGGGCATTGTTACGCACTACACAAGAAGACAGCAGCATATACCCAACAAGTATTACATACATATCCATAGCTATATTACACAACAAAAGCGTGTGGGAAATTTGCATAAACATCATTACACTGAAGCCAGTCCAGTCCAGTCCAGCCCAGCCCAGTCCAGTTCACGCAGTCCAGTCCAGCCCAGTTCATGAAGTCCAGTCCACGCAGTCCAGTACAGCCCAGTTCACGCAGTCCAGCCCAGTTCATGAAGTCCAGTCCAGTCCAGCCCAGTTCACGCAGTCCAGTCCAGCCCAGTTCATGAAGTCCAACCCAGTTCACGCAGTCCAGTCCAGCCCAGTTCATGAAGTCCAGTCCATTTTTTGCCTTTCACATAAACATAAGTCATGTTTTATACACCATATGAACAGCCAGTCAACTTGCAATTTTGTGACGATTGGCTCTGTCAGTGTTTTAAGTTGCCATGATGATCACCCAAAACAAAACCATATAAGGTTAACTAAACTAGACAGTTACTGGGGACAGACGGCCCAGTCAAGCCCAGAGCAGCTCAACCCAGACAACTTCGCACCAACCAAGACCACCCCAGCCCAGACAACCTCACCTCCGCCCAGCCCAGGTCAGTCTAGATGAACTCAAGCCATACAGGTGCCATACATGTTAATGGGGTCAGACGGTCCATATCTAAACACGTCCAGCCCAGTGCAGATTAGTAATAACTATCCGATTCATTGACTAGACTACATAAAATGGACTCGCAGAATGTGCTATGCGACCAATACGTAACCAAAGGTGTATTCTTGTATGCCTTTCCTCTCATTTATAATCATCAAGTCACTCAGTTTGAAACCGTTTTATGAGGCAATTAGGAATTGACAACATTATCGACGACCCAATATCCAGCGAATACAGTACAATAGCAGCGGTAACGTGGACGCATTAAGCAACACGTGCAGTAGAAACTCAAGATTTGCCTTGACTAAGAATGTGTTTGTTTAGTTTATACAAATTTATGTTAGCTCTATTGCGATACAAGTTCCTACAACTTATACAACTATATGAATCACTCTCGAGACTTCATTGCTGATGGAATTCATCACCACGTGGGAGAAGAGAGAAGAGGCAACGTGGGATTTAAATGCCTTGCCTAA
>CM026404.1:90252144-90267367 GCA_014843695.1 Archivesica marissinica
TACTAGTATTGAAGCATCAGTATGCATAATGTGTCTAGTATACTAGTATTGAAGCATCAGTATGCATAATGTTTCTAGTATACTAGTAATGAAGCATCAGTATGCATAATGTGTCTAGTATACTAGTATTGAAGCATCAGTATGAATAATATGTCTAGTATACTAGTATTGAAGCATCAGTATGCATAATGTGTCTAGTATACTAGTATTGAAGCACCAGTATGCATAATATGTCTAGTATACTAGTATTGGAGCATCAGTATGCATAATGTGTCTAGTATACTAGTATTGTAGCATCAGTATGCA
The DNA here is from genome assembly GCA_014843695.1 of Archivesica marissinica. NCBI lineage: Eukaryota > Metazoa > Mollusca > Bivalvia > Venerida > Vesicomyidae > Archivesica > Archivesica marissinica. The sequence goes on from CM026404.1 coordinate 90,252,451, forward strand.
TAAAGTGTCTAGTATACTAGTATTGTAGCATCAGTATGCATAATGTGTCTAGTATACTAGTATTGTAGCATCAGTATGTATAATGTGTATAGTATACTAGTATTGAAGCATCAGTATGCATAATATGTATAGTATACTAGTATTGAAGCATCAGTATGCATAATGTGTCTAGTATACTAGTATTGAAGCATCAGTATGCATAATGTGTCTAGTATACTAGTATTGAAGCATCAGTATGCATAATGTGTCTAGTATACTAGTATTGAAGCATCAGTATGCATAATATGTCTAGTATACTAGTATTGAAGCATCAGTATGCATAATGTGTCTAGTATACTAGTATTGAAGCATCAGTATGCATAATGTGTCTAGTATACTAGTATTAGAAGCATCAGTATGCATAATATGTCTAGTATACTAGTATTGAAGCATCAGTATGCATAATTGTCTAGTATACTAGTATTGAAGCATCAGTATGCATAATATGTCTAGTATACTAGTATTGAAGCATCAGTATGCATAATGTGTCTAGTATACTAGTATTGAAGCATCAGTATGCATAATGTGTCTAGTATACTAGTATTGTAGCATCAGTATGCATAATGTGTCTAGTATACTAGTATTGTAGCATCAGTATGCATAATGTGTATAGTATACTAGTATTGTAGCATCAGTATGCATAATGTGTCTAGTATACTAGTATTGTAGCATCAGTATGCATAATGTGTCTAGTATACTAGTATTGTAGCATCAGTATGCATAATGTGTATAGTATACTAGTATTGTAGCATCAGTATGCATAATGTGTCTAGTATACTAGTATTGAAGCATCAGTATGCATAATGTGTCTAGTATACTAGTATTGAAGCATCAGTATGCATAATGTGTCTAGTATACTAGTATTGAAGCATCAGTATGCATAATATGTCTAGTATACTAGTATTGAAGCATCAGTATGCATAATGTGTCTAGTATACTAGTAATGAAGCATCAGTATGCATAATATGTCTAGTATACTAGTATTGAAGCATCAGTATGCATAATGTGTCTAGTATACTAGTAATGAAGCATCAGTATGCATAATATGTCTAGTATACTAGTATTGAAGCATCAGTATGCATAATGTGTCTAGTATACTAGTAATGAAGCAACAGTATGCATAAAGTGTCTAGTATACTAGTATTGAAGCAACACTATGCATAATATGTCTAGTATACTAGTATTGAAGCATCAGTATATATAATATGTCTAGTATACTAGTATTGAAGCATCAGTATGCATAATGTGTCTAGTATACTAGTATTGAAGCATCAGTATGCATAATATGTCTAGTATACTAGTATTGAAGCATCAGTATGCATAATGTGTCTAGTATACTAGTATTGAAGCATCAGTATGCATAATGTGTCTAGTATACTAGTATTGAAGCATCAGTATGCATAATGTGTCTAGTATACTAGTAATGAAGCATCAGTATGCATAATGTGTCTAGTATACTAGTATTGAAGCATCAGTATGCATAATATGTCTAGTATACTAGTATTGAAGCATCAGTATGCATAATGTGTCTAGTATACTAGTATTGAAGCATCAGTATGCATAATGTGTCTAGTATACTAGTATTGAAGCATCAGTATGCATAATGTGTCTAGTATACTAGTATTGAAGCATCAGTATGCATAATGTGTCTAGTATACTAGTATTGAAGCATCAGTATGCATAATATGTCTAGTATACTAGTATTGAAGCATCAGTATGCATAATGTGTCTAGTATACTAGTATTGAAGCATCAGTATGCATAATGTGTCTAGTATACTAGTATTGTAGCATCAGTATGCATAATGTGTCTAGTATACTAGTATTGTAGCATCAGTATGCATAATGTGTCTAGTATACTAGTATTGTAGCATCAGTATGCATAATATGTATAGTATACTAGTATTGAAGCATCAGTATGCATAATATGTATAGTATACTAGTATTGAAGCATCAGTATGCATAATGTGTCTAGTATACTAGTATTGAAGCATCAGTATGCATAATGTGTCTAGTATACTAGTATTGAAGCATCAGTATGCATAATATGTCTAGTATACTAGTATTGAAGCATCAGTATGCATAATGTGTCTAGTATACTAGTATTGAAGCATCAGTATGCATAATGTGTCTAGTATACTAGTATTGAAGCATCAGTATGCATAATGTGTCTAGTATACTAGTATTGAAGCATCAGTATGCATAATATGTCTAGTATACTAGTATTGAAGCATCAGTATGCTAATTTGTCTAGTATACTAGTATTGAAGCATCAGTATGCATAAGGTCTAGTATACTAGTATGAGCATCGTATGCATATGTGTTTAGTTAGTTGAAGCATGTAGTATAATGTGTCTAGTATACTAGTAATGAAGCACCAGTATGCATAATATGTCTAGTATATCGTATTGAAGCAACAGTATGCATAATTTGTATAGTATACTAGTATTGAAGCATCAGTATGATATGGGTCTAGTATACTAGTAATGAAGCATCAGTATATATAATATGTATAGTATACTAGTATTGAAGCATCAGTATGCATAATATGTATAGTATACTAGTATTGAAGCATCAGTATGCATAATGTGTCTAGTATACTAGTATTGAAGCATCAGTATGCATAATGTGTCTAGTATACTAGTATTGAAGCATCAGTATGCATAATATGTCTAGTATACTAGTAATGGAGCATCAGTATGCATAATGTGTCTAGTATACTAGTATTGAAGCATTAGTATGCATAATGGGTCTAGTATACTAGTATTGAAGCATTAGTATGCATAATATGTCTAGTATACTAGTATTGAAGCAACAGTATGCATAATATGTCTAGTATACTAGTATTGAAGCATCAGTATGCATAATATGTCTAGTATACTAGTAATGAAGCATCAGTATGCATAATATGTCTAGGATACTAGTATTGAAGCTCAGTATGCTAATGGTTTGTATAATAGTAGTCTGCCTCCGTGGTCGAGCGGTTACGGTCGCTGACTTGTATACCACTGTAACCTATCATCACTGATGGTCTCGCCTCCGTGGTCGAGTGGTTACGGTCGCTGACTTGTATACCACTGTAACCTATCATCACTGATGGTCCGCCTCCGTGGTCGAGTGGTTACGGTCGCTGACTTGTATACCACTGTAACCTATCATCACTGATGGTCCGCCTCCGTGGTCGAGTGGTTACGGTCGCTGACTTGTATACCACTGTAACCTATCATCACTGATGGTCCGCCTCCGTGGTCGAGTGGTTACAGTCGCTGACTTGTATACCACTGTAACCTATCATCACTGATGGTCACGGGTCCGCCTCCGTGGTCGAGTGGTTACGGTCGCTGACTTGTATACCACTGTAACCTATCATCACTGATGGTCATGGGTTCGAGCCCCGCTCAGGCCGTGTCTCATTTATATGAAAAAGTTGGCAGTTTCTTACGGAGGTTGGTGCACCCAAGTACTGGTTAACTGCTGGAGCCTGCCCAGGAAAGGTGTTGTTAGGTAAACTGCCCGCCGGCGATATAGCCTAAAATGGTGCTGATGCAGGCGTAAAACCTGAAATATAATAAAACTATATAGTAGGACATTTTGAACATGTGTAGACCCCTCCTCCACCCAAATGCTTCTGCTATATTGTTCAGTACAAATGCTGCATTTCAACCGACGATCTGGTTCAGGCAATACAACTAACCAAGGGAATTTTACTTTCCACAATTATACAGTTTTGTCGGAGACAGATTCCCACCCGTGTTTTTTCTTCTTTTTCTCGACTTCGTTAAACTTTACTCTCAAATCAACAATATCATTAACAATTTGCCGGACAAATTTTGAAGAGGGGGGTATCTCTGAACTAGTACTAGGATCGGTGGAGCAAAATAACTCAACAAACTAGGCGATTCTTGCTCTTTTCGTTTGGAACGATCCCGTTTTGAAAACGAAAGTAGACATTTTTTGTTGTTGTCTATGAGTGCTTATTTTTCACGACACGCCTTCATCATTTCAATGAGCGTTTACCTACTCTGATATCATATGTCATATGGAGAGAAACTAACTGGTTCCCAGCTGGTATCGAGCTCCACTGTCGAGACACAGCATACAATATGCAATCGGGAAACATAAATTCAAACAACGAAAAAGGCAAGGGGTGTGATCGATTTTGTTAGATTGGGTTTACTTGTTTGTTTATATTTTGTGGTTTACAGTCCGACCAAAAGCCGAAACATAGTTTTTGTGCTAGAAAGTAGCCTTTGTTTTTCTTGTCAATATACAATACATAATGTTGTCCAGTAAACACGTGTTCTGTTGATATATTGTAGGTTTGATAACTGGTGTAGTGGTGGATTCCGGAGATGGTGTCACACATATATGCCCAGTATACGAGGGCTTTGCCTTGCCTCATCTCACCCGACGTCTAGATATAGCTGGCAGGGATATCACTAAATATTTAATAAAAGTATGTATATTTATGTAATGTAAATTATGGTGGACGGAGTTTGTTCCCTATTTTGTGCAGCTAAAATTTAGAAAACTAGTCCCGCTAATCTTCAGACTCCTTTAAAGCGACACTACATCAGTGAAAAATGCAAATATCTACAGGATGTAATTTCCTATTATATGGTATACTTTTTTCCAAATATTTGCCGTAAAAACTCGAGTATTTCAACTAATAAACAAGCGTCGTATACGCGGTTTGTTGATATAACAAAACAATGTAAATAGAGTCGACATCCATGCGTAATACAACATGTGTATCCTGATTAACACGATTTATGGTACAGATTTACCGTTATATCTCACATTTGTGCCTATGCATATTTATTTATAGACTAATCTTAGTTAAATTATCTCGAAACGACAGTATCACATGTTTAGTATCAACTCCAATGATAAGCAAACGTCAATTCAGAACATGAAATACGTTATATGACATCCTACTTTTTAAAGTTTGTAGACTACAATAACACTGTTTATTGATTCAATGTTAGTGTTCGAATGTATTCCGACGAATTTGTAGTGCCGATACATTGATATACGTGAAAAATCTTTTTTTTTGCTTTTTGTGATCGCTTTAACATTCGTAATTCCTTGTATTGATGTGCAGGTTTCCCGAAAATATTTAGCCACTTGTTGTTTCGGTTATTGTTATTGAGGGGATATGCATTTAATCACTGGACAGACTTTGAGACTGTAATCTAGTCACTTGTTCTTTCAGTTACTGTTATTGAGGGGATATGCATTTAATCACTGGACAAACTTTGAGACTGAACTCTAGCCGCTTGTTGTTTCAGTTACTGTTATTGAGGGGATATGCATTTAATCACTGGACAGACTTTGAGACTGTAATCTAGTCACTTGTTCTTTCAGTTACTGTTATTGAGGGGATATGCATTTAATCACTGGACAAACTTTGAGACTATACTCTAGCCGCTTGTTGTTTCAGTTACTGTTATTGAGGGGATATGCATTTAATCACTGGACAAACTACTTTGAGACTGTACACTAGCCACTTGTTGTTTCAGTTACTGTTATTGAGGGGATATGCATTTAATCACTGGACAAACTACTTTGAGACTGTACACTAGCCACTTGTTGTTTCAGTTACTGTTGTTGAGGGGATATGCATTTAATCACTGGACAAACTACTTTGAGACTGTACACTAGCCACTTGTTGTTTCAGTTGCTGTTATTGAGGGGATGTGCATTTAATCACTGGACATACTTTGAGACTGTACTCTAGCCGCTTGTTGTTTCAGTTACTGTTATTGAGGGGATATGCATTTAATCACTGGACATACTTTGAGGCTGTACTCTAGCCGCTTGTTGTTTCAGTTATTGAGGGGATGTGCATTTAATCACTGGACAAACTTTGAGGCTGTACTCTAGCCACTTGTTGTTTCAGTTGCTGTTATTGAGGGGATATGCGTTTAATCACTGGACATACTTTGAGGCTGTACTCTAGCCGCTTGTTGTTTCAGTTATTGAGGGGATATGCATTTAACCACTGGACCGACTTTGAGACTACTCTACCCGCTTGTTGTTTCAGTTATTGAGAGGATATGCATTTAATCACTGGACAAACTTTGAGACTATACTCTAGTCACTTGTTGTTTCAGTTATTGAGGGGATATGCATTTAATCACTGGACAAACTTTGAGACTGTACTCTAGCAGCTTGTTGTTTCAGTTACTGTTATTGAGGGGATATGCATTTATTCACTGGACAAACTTTGAGACTGTACTCTAGCAGCTTGTTGTTTCAATTACTGTTATTGAGGGGATATGCATTTATTCACTGGACATACTTTGAGACTGTACTCTAGCAGCTTGTTGTTTCAGTTACTGTTATTGAGGGGATATGCATTTAATCACTGGACAAACTTTAAGGCTGTACTCTAGCCGCTTGTTGTTTCAGTTACTGTTATTGAGGGGATATGCATTTAATCACTGGACATACTTTGAGACTACTCTAGCTGCTTGTTGTTTCAGTTATTGAGGGGATATGCATTTAATCACTGGGCAGACTTTGAGATTGTACTCTAGCCACTTGTTTCAGTTATTGTTATTGAGGGGATATGCATTTAATCACTGGACAGACTTTGAGACTGTACTCTAGCCGCTTGTTGTTTCAGTTGCTGTTATTGAGGGGATATGCATTTAATCACTGGACAAACTTTGAGACTGTACTCTAGCAGCTTGTTGTTTCAGTTATTGAGGGGATATGCATTTAATCACTGGACAAACTTTGAGACTGTACTCTAGCCACTTGTTGTTTCAGTTATTGTTATTGAGGGGATATGCATTTAATCACTGGACAAACTTTGAGACTATACTCTAGCCGCTTGTTGTTTCAGTTGCTGTTATTGAGGGGATATGCATTTAATCACTGGACAAACTTTGAGACTGTACTCTAGTCACTTGTTGTTTCAGTTATTGAGGGGATATGCATTTAATCACTGGACAAACTTTGAGACTGTACTCTAGCCACTTGTTGTTTCAGTTATTGAGAGGATATGCATTTAATCACTGGACATACTTTGAGACTGTACTCTAGCCGCTTGTTGTTTCAGTTGCTGTTATTGAGGGGATATGCATTTAATCACTCGGCAGACTTTGAGACTGTACGAATGATGAAGGAAAAGCTGTGTTATGTTGGCTACAACATTGAAGAAGAACAAAAACTTGCCTTGGAAACAACAGTGCTAGTAGAAACATATACCGTGAGTATTTATGGAGTGCTTGTTGTAATATTTATGTTGTCCTGAATATAGAAATGTTTCCGAGAAATAAGTCTCATTGCTATACGCTTATAGTTCCCAGCCATTGCAAGTTAAATATCTTCCGACATGAAAGCTTTTAAAAACGCAATGCATCAGTGACATATTTTAAGAAATGATACTCGTGTAAATGGTACGACGTTCTAGAACAAATTTAAGTATGTTTGCATCGTTTTATGTCACAAAAACACATATCGTTTTATGTCACAAAAACACATATGGTTTTATGTCACAAAAGCACACATCGTTTTATGTCACAAAAACACACATTGTTTTATCTCGTAAAAACACACATTGAAGCCCAAAATAAAAAGAAAATTGGTGCGTTTACATGAATGATTGCGCTACATTTCACTCGTGAACATTGAAAGCTGTTGTTTTCCTACAATATTGCTTTCAATGTTCGTTCAATGAAGCATTAGCTGTGACCATTAACAAGTTCGTTCAATTCAATGAAGCATTAGCTGTGACCATTAACAAGTTCGTTCAATGAAGCATTAGCTGTGACCATTAACAAGTTCGTTCAATGAAGCATTAGCTGTGACCATTAACAAGTTCGTTGAATGAAACATTAGCTGTGACCATTAACAAGTTCGTTCAATGAAGCATTAGCTGTGACCATTAACAAGTTCGTTCAATGAAGCATTAGTTGTGACCATTAACAAGTTCAATCAATGAAGCATTAGCTGTGACCATTAACAAGTTTGTTCAATGAAGCATTAGCTGTGACCATTAACAAGTTCGTTCAATGAAGCATTAGCTGTGACCATTAACAAGTTCGTTCAAAGTCATTCCATTTATGATTGTAGATTGTACATAGTAAAACCTGTGTTAGTTGTCAGCAGCCATCCTGCATTAATTATGTAGTTTTCAGATTCCTAATATGTTGTTTTATTATACATTTTCCCTCTATTAAGTAGTCACCTGTGCTAAGCAAGCTACTTTCTGTGCTTCTCTTGGCTGGCTGCTTAAAACCGGTTTGACTGTATTTTGTAATTAATGAAAATCATTTATAAATAACATCATGGTCGAAATTTGATCAAACTAGGTAAAAGGTTAATTCTATAATGCTTCAGACCATGCTTCCAAATTAGGTCAACAGTTCATAACATGTGTTTTAATTAGGTCAGTTTGTCAGAACTAGGCCACCAGGTTAAATTACAGAAAAACATGGAGACGTGAACCTTTGACGGCTATTTCTCATAAATTTCCCACCTATCCTAAACTAGGGACGAAAAATGTGCTTTTGATGAGAATGTCTACGTGTCATGTCGGCCATAACTTTGGCTTGCTATTTCCAGTGCCTGTTCAGTTGCTAACAAAAAAGGTCGACCCCCATGGGCGAATGTATATGATCCTTCAATTGGGTATAGAAATTTGTATTGTTAACTAATCTATTATATTATTGTATTTGTTATTGCTGGTATTGTAATTGCTGGTATTGCATTTGTAATTACTAGTATTGTATTTGTAATTGCTGGTATTGCATTTGTAATTACTAGTATTGTATTTGTAACTGCTGATATTGCATTTGTAATTGCTGGTAATGCATTTGTAATTACTGGTATTATATTTGTAATTGCTGGTAACACATTTGTAATTACTGGTATTGTATTTGTAATTGTTGGTAATGCATTTGTAATTACTGGTATTGTATTTGTAATTGCTGGTAATGCATTTGCAGTGTTGGACACTCGTTTCAATATGTTCCGGCCAACTTGGCCTGTACTTGAGAAAAGGTACTGGCCAAGATGAAATTGTACCGGCCAATTTTTTTTGGCCTATACTTAAGAATTAGTTCCGGCCAAAAATAAATGGTACAGGCCATTGAATGTGGTTGTGTCCGGTGGCTTTGCCACCGGATGCATGTGCCACAGGCAATTGTCATGCTAGGGGGGTCCGGGGGCGTGCCCCCTCCCCCGAAATTTGTTTTAAGTAGACACAAAATGGTGCATTCTGGTGGACTTTGGAGTAAAATCAACCTCTTTTTTAACTATAAATTTTGTCACTTTTTTAGATAGTTTTTCTTCAAAATTGCTATGTAAGTAACTGTTTAACTAAGGGGGGTTGATTTTGAATCATTTTTAGGACTGTCCCCATTCAACTTCTTATCTTTTTTTATTAAAAACCTTTCCATGTTATGTTTTTGTCTTGTGGTTTCAGGATTAGCAGAATTATTCTGCTTGGAAACTAAACCTATTGCAGTAGCGGGCATTTCCCGACATATGACGTACTTACTTATCTGTATCATCTTAAACGTTTTTCGTTGTACATAACAAGTAAAAGCGTCTCGTCAATGAACAAGTACTCGGTGATCTTGTACATTTTATCCCTGCAGAAAGGTCCATATAATCTGCTGTCAAAATATTGTTGCGTCACAGAAAACGCATTCAATGATTCTCATTGTGTCTCTGGCCATTTCATTGCATCAAACCCACAAGAAACGCACAGTGAGAAGTTGTAGGATTAAAGACCGCCATTTAATCTAATTATCCGTAATTAAAATGTCACCAACTTCTCAACACCCCATGCAATCAAGTGCCAAACAGCTGATTTCCAATAAACAAACGCTTGTCATCATCGCACGTGTGACCGCACACGCGACCTTCACTTTCATGGATTTTCGGCCGATTAAGTTTCTTGAACAATGTTATTTTGCCGATATTTATGGCATGCGCAAAGGATTTTCGCCAACTGAAGATTTTTGGAGCCAGATTTAATTTGTATGCGCATTTGGCGACAAATGCGACCGACAGCGGGAACCCTGCCCCCGATTAACCTTGGCTCGTGCTCAAGGCCGTAGCTTACAAGCGGAATCCCTATGAAAACACGGGTTTTCCCGAAATGACGTCATAACCGGAAACCAAAATGGAGGCACAGAATATTTGATATTTTGTTAATTCGATGAGAAAAAGCGCCTAATATGGCGAAGATACTGTGTGTCCTGGTTCAGGCGAGTATGAACTTCAACAAACTCGCCAAGGGCTATCAAATAAGACATCTCGCCACAATGTCGAGTGCGTAGTAAATGTTTCTCGCCAGTCTAAAAACGTTATCGCCATGGCGAGTGCGAGTGTCCAACGCTGATTTGTAATTAACTGGTATTGTATTTGTAATTACTAGTATTGCATTTGTAATTGCTAATATTGCATTTGTAATTGTTGGTAATGCATTTGTAATTACTGGTATTGTAATTGCTGGTAATGCATTTGTAATTACTGGTATTATGTATTTGTAATTACTGGTATTGTATTTGTAAATTACTGGTATTGTATTTGTAATTACTGGTATTGCATTTGTAATTACTGGTATTGCATTTGTAATTACTGGTATTGCATTTGTAATGGTTGGTATTGTATTTGTAATTACTGGTATTGCATTTGTAATTGCTGGTATTGCATTTGTAATTGTTGGTATTGTATTTGTAATTACTGGTATTGTATTTGTAATTACTAATATTGTATTTGTAATTGCTGGTATTGTATTTGTAATTACTGGTATTGCATTTGTAATTACTAGTATTGCATTTGTAATTGTTGGTATTGTATTTGTAATTACTAGTATTGCATTTGTAACTGCTGGTATTGCATTTGTGATTACTGGTATTGTATTTGTAATTACTGGTATTGTATTTGTAATTACTAATATTGTATTTGTAATTGCTGGTATTGCATTTGTAATTACTGGTATTGTATTTGTAATTACTGGTATTGTATTTGTAATTACTGGTATTGTGTTTGTAATTACTGGTATTGTATTTGTAATTACTAGTATTGCATTTGTAATTGCTGGTATTGCATTTGTAATTGCTGGTATTGTATTTGCTCTAAGCATCTTGTAGATGTTTTATGCAATAAAATATTGTTGTTTTTATTATAATAGTTACCAGATGGAAGAGTTATCAAAGTTGGCGGAGAACGGTTTGAAGCCCCAGAGGCCCTATTCCAACCCCATCTGATCAACGTAGAAAGTGATGGAGTGGCCGAGATGTTGTTTAAAGCAATTCAGGCGGCGGATATAGACACGCGTCCCGAGTTTTACAAACACATCGTACTGTCGGGAGGTTCAACGATGTACCCTGGACTGCCGAGCCGACTAGAGAGGGAATTGAAACAGTTGTACCTGGAGAGAATTCTGAAGGGCAATACAGAAGCTCTGGGTGTAAGTTGCATTGTATTAACTATATGTTCAATTTTAAAAGAATTAAAATTAGCGTCATTTTTCATAGTTGACGATTAAAATGGTTTGAAAATCAGTATTTTCGGGATGGTTGTGGGACTGGGGCAGCTGGCATGTTTTCGGGATGATTGTGGGACTGGGGCAGCTGGCATGTTTTCGGGATGGTTGTGGGACTGGGGCAGCTGACATGTTTTCGGGATGGTTGTGGGACTGGGGCAGATGGCATGTTTTCAGGATGGTTGTGGGACTGGGGCAGCTGGCATGTTTTCGGGATGGTTGTGGGACTGGGGCAGCTGACATGTTTTCGGGATGGTTGTGGGACTGGGGCAGATGGCATGTTTTCAGGATGGTTGTGGGACTGGGGCAGCTGGCATGTTTTCGGGATGGTTGTGGGACTGGGGCAGCTGGCATGCTTTCGGGATGGTTGTGGGACTGGGGCAGCTGACATGTTTTCGGGATGGTTGTGGGACTGGGGCAGCTGGCATGTTTTCGGGGGATGGTTGTGGGACTGGGAGAGCTGGCATGTTATCGGGGGATGGTTGTGGGACTGGGGCAGCTGGAATGTTTTCGGGGATGGTTGTGGGACTGGGACAGCTGGCATGTTATCGGGGGATGGTTGTGGGACAGCTGGCATGTTATCGGGGGATGGTTGTGGGACAGCTGGCATGTTATCGGGGGATGGTTGTGGGACAGCTGGCATGTTATCGGGGGATGGTTGTGGGACAGCTGGCATGATCACGTCGGGCATACAGTCCTGGTAGATGATCACGTCATGCATACAGTCCTGGTAGATGATCACGTCATGCATACAGTCCTGGTAGATGATCACGTCATGCATACAGTTCTGGTAGATGATCACGTCATGCATACAGTCCTGGTAGATGATCACGTCATGCATACAGTCCTGGTAGATGATCACGTCATGCATACATTCATGGTAGATGATCACGTCATGCATACATTCATGGTAGATGATCACGTCGGGCATACAGTCCTGGTAGATGATCACGTCGGGCATACAGTCTGGTAGATGATCACGTCGGGCATACAGTCCTGGTAGATGATCACGTCATGCATACAGTCGTGGTAGATGATCACGTCATGCATACAGTCCTGGTAGATGATCACGTCATGCATACAGTCCTGGTAGATGATCACGTCGGGCATACAGTCCTGGTAGATGATCACGTCATGCATACAGTCCTGGTAGATGATCACGTCATGCATACAGTCCTGGTAGATGATCACGTCATGCATACAGTCCTGGTAGATGATCACGTCGGGCATACAGTCCTGGTAGATGATCACGTCATGCATACAGTCCTGGTAGATGATCACGTCATGCATACAGTCCTGGTAGATGATCACGTCGGGCATACAGTCCTGGTAGATGATCACGTCGTGCATACAGTCCTGGTAGATGATCACGTCGGGCATACAGTCCTGGTAGATGATCACGTCATGCATACAGTTGGTGTGTGTTGTGTCATGGTAGATGATCACGTCATGCATACAGTCCTGGTAGATGATCACGTCGGGCATACAGTCCTGGTAGATGATCACGTCATGCATACAGTCCTGGTAGATGATCACGTCATGCATACAGTCCTGGTAGATGATCACGTCATGCATACAGTCCTGGTAGATGATCACGTCGGGCATACAGTCCTGGTAGATGATCACGTCATGCATACAGTCCTGGTAGATGATCACGTCATGCATACAGTCCTGGTAGATGATCACGTCATGCATACAGTCCTGGTAGATGATCACGTCGGGCATACAGTCCTGGTAGATGATCACGTCGGGCATACAGTCCTGGTAGATGATCACGTCATGCATACAGTTCTGGTAGATGATCACGTCGGGCATACAGTCCTGGTAGATGATCACGTCATGCATACAGTTCTGGTAGATGATCACGTCATGCATACAGTCCATGTAGATGATCACGTCATGCATACATTCATGGTAGATGATCACGTCATGCATACATTCATGGTAGATGATCACGTCATGCATACAGTTCTGGTAGATGATCACGTCATGCATACAGTCCTGGTAGATGATCACGTCATGCATACAGTCCTGGTAGATGATCACGTCGTGCATACAGTCCTGGTAGATGATCACGTCATGCATACAGTTCTGGTAGATGATCACGTCATGCATACAGTCCTGGTAGATGATCACGTCATGCATACAGTCCTGGTAGATGATCACGTCATGCATACAGTCCTGGTAGATGATCACGTCATGCATACAGTCCTGGTAGATGATCACGTCGGGCATACAGTCCTGGTAGATGATCACGTCGTGCATACAGTTCTGGTAGATGATCACGTCATGCATACAGTCGTGGTAGATGATCACGTCATGCATACTGTCCTGGTAGATGATCACGTCATGCATACAGTCCTGGTAGATGATCACGTTATGCATACAGTCCTGGTAGATGATGACGTCATGCATGTCTGGTAGATGATCACGTTGATACTTCCTGTTAGATGATCACGTCATGATCAGTCTGGTGATGATCACGTCGTGCTACAGTTGGTAGATGATCACGTCGTGCATACAGTTCTGGTAGATGATCACGTCATGCATACAGTTCTGGTAGATGATCACGTCATGCTACAGTCGTGGTAGATGATCACGTCATGCATACTTTCCTGGTAGATGATCACGTCATGCATACAGTTCTGGTAGATGATCACGTCATGCATACAGTCCTTGTAGATGATCACGTCATGCATACAGTTCTGGTAGATGATCACGTCGTGCATACAGTCCTGGTAGATGATCACGTCGTGCATACAGTCCTGGTAGATGATCACGTCGTGCATACATTCTGGTAGATGATCACGTCATGCATACATTCATGGTAGATGATCACGTCGGGCATACAGTCATGGTAGATGATCACGTCGGGCATACAGTCATGGTAGATGATCACGTCATGCATACAGTCCTGGTAGATGATCACGTCATGCATACAGTCCTGGTAGATGATCACGTCATGCATACAGTTCTGGTAGATGATCACGTCATGCATACAGTCCTGGTAGATGATCACGTCGGGCATACAGTCCTGGTAGATGATCACGTCATGCATACAGTCCTGGTAGATGATCACGTCATGCATACAGTCTGGTAGATGATCACGTCATGCATACAGTCCTGGTAGATGATCACGTCGGGCATACAGTCCTGGTAGATGATCACGTCATGCATACAGTCCTGGTAGATGATCACGTCGGGCATACAGTCCTGGTAGATGATCACGTCCTGCATACAGTCCTGGTAGATGATCACACCGGGCATACAGTCCTGGTAGATGATCACGTCGGGCATACAGTCCTGGTAGATGATCACGTCGGGCATACAGTCCTGGTAGATGATCACGTCATGCATACAGTCCTGGT
>CM026404.1:90268367-90293196 GCA_014843695.1 Archivesica marissinica
ACCCGATGTAACTTGATATCAGCCTAGGTATCGACCCGATGTAACTTGATATCAGCCTAGGTATCGACCCGATGTAACTTGATATCAGCCTAGGTATCGACCCGATGTAACTTGATATCAGCCTAGGTATCGACCCGATGTAACTTGATATCAGCCTAGGTATCGACCCGATGTAACTTGATATCAGCCTAGGTATCGACCCGATGTAACTTGATATCAGCCTAGGTATCGACCCGATGTAACTTGATATCAGCCTAGGTATCGACCCGATGTAACTTGATATCAGCCTAGGTATCGACCCGATGTAACTTGATATCAGCCTAGGTATCGACCCGATGTAACTTGATATCAGCCTAGGTATCGACCCGATGTAACTTGATATCAGCCTAGGTATCGACCCGATGTAACTTGATATCAGCCTAGGTATCGACCCGATGTAACTTGATATCAGCCTAGGTATCGACCCGATGTAACTGATATCAGCCTAGGTTCGACCCGATGTAACTTGATATCAGCCTAGGATCGACCCGATGTAACTTGATATCAGCCTAGGTATCGACCCGATGTAACTTGATATCAGCCTAGGTATCGACCCGATAACTGAACACTAGGTATCGACCCGATGTAACTTGATATCAGCCTAGGTATCGACCCGATGTAACTTGATATCAGCCTAGGTATCGACCCGATGTAACTTGTCACCTAGTACGACCCGATGTAACTTGATATCACCACACCGTAACTGATATCAGCCTAGGTATCGACCCGATGTAACTTGATATCAGCCTAGGTATCGACCCGATGTAACTTGATATCAGCCTAGGTATCGACCCGATGTAACTTGATATCAGCCTAGGTATCGACCCGATGTAACTTGATATCAGCCTAGGTATCGACCCGATGTAACTTGATATCAGCCTAGGTATCGACCCGATGTAACTTGATATCAACCTGAGACCTTCGGTTCGACCTTCTGTATCAGGCTGATATCATGCTACCCAGGGTCGATACCTATGCTGATATGAAACTAGCCACGTAATGACCTCTAGGTAAAGTTAGCTAACACACATGCTCTATATATATTTGCTATGTACACGTTATTGTTGCTTTCTTATCATCGATATATAATTACTACGGCGTGGCGCCCGTGGTCCAGTGGTAGAGCGTCGGATTTGGAATCTAACGGTCCTGGGTTCGATACTCGGTCAGGCCATGTATGTAGTGTCATTGAGCAAGGCACATCACACACATTGCTTAGTACTGGTTAACCACTTAGGTCGGCTAAGCCTGTCCAGGAAAACATGTCTAGGTCCCCGCAAGGGGTTTGACATTAATGGAACATACATACATGTACATACATTACTAATGGAATCCAACGCTATGATGTTCTGAGTGGCAACCTCTCTTTCATACGTGAGATTTCAAAAGATACCACCACCACCGTGAATATGGCGAGTCTCGGACTCCTAGCCATCCGGAAATGATATAGATACCGTTTCCATTACACCACGGGGACTGTCAACGTAATGGAAGCAAAGGGCTCTAAGAGAGGGAATTATATCACCAATATTATACCATGGTGACTGTCAGGCGAGTAGCACTAAAGAATGTCCAGGCTATGAGAACGTTAATTGCAACAAAGCAATTCTTGCCCAGGTCGAAACCGCAAAAGTTTGAACAATAAAGCAATTATGTTCAGGTAACGAAAAGCATGACAGGAACCTTAGAAACAATGAAAGGTAAGTGCCTTACGGACAATCTATCAACATGTTGACTCGATAATCTGCCAAATTGCCTAGACCGAAAACGAAATGCTAGTTCAAAATTAACAGCAAACCAGTCAAATGTGTACGTAAAATAAATGTAGTATTGTATTAAGCATTTAATTACAAAATTAAATAAAGAATGATACACACTTGGCAAGATAAGCTTTAGTCCCTAATTTGCTTTCATTTATTCATGCACAATGTTTCATTGTCACAGCACAGCACAACGCAGTTATACTTTATCCATGGTCATTACTTATACATCAAACATGTGCAACAGCGTCTTCAGCAGCTTAACGTTTTCAAATATGCAATTCTCAGTAACATTGAATGCAGCGTTTATCAAACTATTACATTGCTCATATGGTGATTGCTTAATGAAATCAACATAGTATTGTTTATCACAAATATCAAACCAGATCACGACCAACGTCTTGTAAAGTTCATAGTTACTAGGACAGTGACATATTGTGTGTTCAATAATGTGTTCGCAAAAGAAAGAACACTTGCGACAATTTCTCGGAAAAGACCTAGATACCATGATACTCATAATAATCACAACTTTTTTACAAAATGGTATGAGCTCTTGCCTTTTCCTACATACCGACCAGAGATAACAAGGGTTGTTTAAGCTAAAGTGACCACTTAACACTTGCATTTATTTCACTTAATGAGCACAGGCGGTTTAGTCTTTGACCATTGTTAACAACAGTGACGTTTTGGTACACTATTCTCTTCCATGTTAGCTTTACGGGAAATGATCCTGTTTCAATATAGGTTTGAAGGAAACATTCTAAACCGTATCTACGTAACGCTCGGTAGATGTCTGCAATGAATCCGGAATATTGTGATTCTCCGTTCATATACCGAACCAGTCTGTTTGTGAACACTTGTTTTGCCAAATAACGACTCGGTAATCTGCACAGTTGACCAAAGAACTGCAATAATTCCTTCAATGCTGTCTAAATTAAATGCACACAATGAAAAATCAGTACTTGTTGACACATTTAAATTTTGTGCGAATTTTATGACAAACCGATGGGCCATTTCCAGCATTGACATATCTGACCTTGCGATAACAGACCATAACTCACACCCATATAGTGCCTTTGGCAACACTACTGATGAGTACATATTTCGCGTTGAGATTGGATTTAAAGAGTTAGGATGTAGTCCACTGTTAAGGATGCTCAGAAATGTTCCCCGTAACTTATTACATGCTTCATGTATCATCTTGCCGGTGGAAATGTGTTTGTCACAAACTATGCCTAAATGTGTGTAGTCCTGTGCCTCTGCAATTACTTGGTTACCCAGTTTCCAGTTTCTAACTGATCGACTTGCCTCCGACTCGTTGAAGACAATAACAGCACATTTATCACAGTTATATTCATATCTCCATCTGCATATATATTCATATCTCTGGTGTTATATTATGCATACCAACTCTAAATAAAATTTATATTTGTATCTGTATCAATACATCTGACAACGAAACTCGTCAAACACTGAAGAAATGTGGCTGTCCGATTAGCGCAGTGGTTAGTGCCCTCGCTTCTCACCAATGCAACCCTGGTTCGATCCTTGGACCGGGAAGTATGTGAGATGGTACGGTGGTCGTCAGATCGGACATGTGGGTTTTCTCCGGGATCCGGGTACTCCGGTTTCCTCCCACACGAATGACCACATATACGCTTTCATCCGCGCCATTCGCAATCGTTGTAAAATAAATAAGGTTTAACCAAAAAAAAACACATTGAAAATATAATCCCCTATGAGACAGATGGGTTTATCTATCACTGGGAGAGTTCTATCGTTATATTGAAAGCATCAAAGAGATACACGTTTTAATTTAAAGCCAATGAAAACTAACAATTGTTGAACTACTAGACATTTGTGGATTATGCTAATGGCTCCGTCGAGAGCTGAAGCCGACAGTATCGTATAGAAAAATACTTATTTGTGATTGGTTGCAACAATAATAATGTTACATCATCTATGCGATATTGTCAGATTCCGATTTTGTCTTTCGTAATAAACTTAGCTTGTGAATGTCAGCTACCATTTAGTCATCGTATGTAATAAATGCCAATGTCAGATACACACCTCGTCTGATGGTTTGGACGACACGTCCAATAAAATGAACAATAGGCCGACAATATCGAAGGAGAGGACAACCATAAGCTGTATAGCTTTCTGTCCAATTCCTTATTTCAATTGTTGTGAATAATCGTGTACATGATAGTAAATAAATATGCTTAGTTTATACAAATATATTTTAGCTCGATTGCGAAACAAGTTCTTATATCTTATATTAATCACTCTCGAGACCTCATTCCATCGCCACGAATAAATATGCTTAAACAAACTAACAATAAAATATTATATTTAATTACATAATATGAGGTTTCACGCACAACATGTCACTGTCTGTCAGGTTCGACCCCCCGTCTGACCCTAATACAATTAACAGTCTTTCAGATGGGACTTAAATCCGAGGTCTCGTGTTTGTACTTTACACCGTGCACGTAAAAGAACCAGATGAGACTCTGGAATGGGTCTCTGTCTGTATCATTGCACTATCCTCCAAAAATCTAAAATGACTAATCTCGTAAGGAGGCGTCGCTCATATGAGCAACCGGTAGCGACAATAAATAAACGTAAAACACACACACATTACGTAAACACACATACACACTACTCGAGCCTCCATGGTGCATACGATGCGATGTCTAGAACCCTAGAGTTCGAGCTGTGCCAGAACCACAGACGTGGTTGCCGTAGACATTACAATTAAATGTTGGCTGTCCGATTAGCGCAGTGGTTAGCTCGCTCGCTTCTCACCAATGCGACCCGCGTTCGATCCTCGGACAGGGAAGTATGTGAGATGGTACGATGGTCGCCATATCGGACAGGTGGGTTTTTACTCCGGGTACTCCGGTTTCCTCCCACACGAATAACCACATATACGCTTTCATCCTTGCCAACGAGAGTAATTAATATAAGTTGTTAAAACTTGCTCTCTCTCTCTTTCCCCCCCCCCCCATCTCTCTCTCTTTATTTAAGTTTACTTGACGCCCCTACCGGTTGCCCATTTAAGCGACGGGCAGTTTACCTAATAACACATTTCCTGGACAGGTTCCAGTAGTTAGTAAAATGGAAATGAATTCCGGGCAATACAATCGTTTCAAGCCATCATGCCATCACTGTAATCTTTAATTATACACTGAATGTATTTAGTAAAACGAGCAGCACCACACATGTCCTTCATGTCACCCGCGGGATATAGCTGAGTGACATTGCTAAAGCTGAGCATTGTTTTCAGTTACATATTAGAGCATAATTCTAGTAATTTCCTTGAATTAAAGACTTTTTTGTGACGATATGTACATAAGAAGATATCCAGAATTAGTCAGTTCCAGATGCATAGTGGAAACAAAATAATCTCTTTTTCCCTTTTTCTTTTTATTGTTCGCACACCGTAAAATACTAAATAAATGTGTCAGAGCAAACACTGAAACCCGTGCATTTCGTTTTGAGCCATTGATCATTTTCTGGACGAATTGGAATGTATGTGATAAGAATTACTGCTATGTATTCGTAGTATAGGTATTAACATTGCAAGTCATCAGAGCGCAGTGTCTTCACGTTCGCTTCAGGTACGAAAGGTCCGGAGTTCGAGCCCCACTGGAGCCGTTACGAGTGTGCCCCCTTAGGCAAGGTATTTAAATAACACATTGCCTCTTCTCTCTCCTTCATGGCGATGGATTCCATCAGGAATGAGGTCTCGAGAGTGATCAATATAAGTTGAAAGAACTTGTTTCGCAATCGAACTCAAATAAATTTGTATATATAAACTATTGTCCAATTGTTTTCAGTGAACTATTTCCAAGATTTCATTTGTGTGCGCATAGAAATACAGGCTTGAGCTGGAATCCAGATATGGCCAGGTTAATCTAGTTTACGTAGTTGAAATTCTTCAACAAATAATTGGTTGCATATGATCCAGAGGGATGTTGTATATACTAGTATGCCGGACAGGGTTTCATGTTATTGCCAACATCTTTGTATTTAATTATTCAAGTATGCCCTTTATAATTTATATACATTCACTCAATACACTATCCGAGTGTGTATTATGCAGAGTGAGTTTTCAATCGCCCTTCTATTACATATTTATATAATATTTAATATAATAGTCAATGGCATTCCTATATGTCTCAGATAAACACCTGGTTTCCAGTGCGTTATACTATTAACGGTCAACTATAAACATTTCATGTCATGACCAGTCTGTTATATGCTTGTTGGTAATAGTCCCAATTTGGGAGTAATAATTACTCTTTAGCGTATAAACGAAGTATTTATTTTTACTCATTTTTGTTTCATTTCCAATGTCAACGTTAGTAACAAATGCAACTTCGTTTATGACAAAATCACTGTCCCCACGTGTACCCCACCCATGTATAATATTTATAAAATCACTAACATCACTATTTTAATATTGATTACATTTTATTCATGCACAATATTTATCAAACTCTGACAAGACACTTTTATTTGGATTGTGTCAAAACATTGCAGGTTTAATTAGATTTCTTTCAATCTATGACTTAAGTCATAATGCAAGTTTCTAAGTAGATTGAATGTGTCGAAATCCAGACCTGGAGGTTATAAGACAGTTCTCCAAATATCAAACTCAAGCTTCTGATTGGTTTGGCAGTAAATCTCAGAAATCAACTGATAAAATAACGTAAGCTTGAGTTTGAGGTCAGCACGCTCGCCCACATGGTTCGTCGGAGGCGAGGGTTAAATAAGCTTAATCATCATCCTTTGAGGTCTGAGAACAGTTTTATAACCGTGATTCCAGTGGTAACACGCTGGACTGGTAATTCAGGGATCGCAGGTTCGATCCCTCGTCGGACCATAATAAAATTAACAGTCTTTCAGATGGAACTTTAAACCGAGGACTCGTACGTAAAAGAACAAGAGGAGACTCTGGAATGGGTCTCTGTCTGTATCATTGCACTATCCTCCAAACATCTATGATGACTACACTAGCAATCTCTTCAGGAGGCATCGCTCATATGGGCAACCGGTAGCGACGATAAATAAACGTAAAACACACACACACACACACACACCCAGCTGTCTACATCAACCAAGAGTATACACATTTATTTTAGCTCGATTGTGAAACAAGTTCTTACAACTTATATTAATCACTCTCGAGACCTCATCCCTGATGAAATCCATCGCCACGAGGAAGAGAGAAGAGGCAATGTGGAATTTAAATGCCTTGGCTAAGGGAACAATCGTAACGGCTCCAGCTGGGCTCGAACTCTGGGCCTTTCGCACCTAATGCGAATGCGCTTCCACTGCGCTATCACGACTTCTAAGCTATCATAGCTTGATAATAGTGTTTAACCCTTTCAACACCACATACCTCTAAATAGGCTTACAAAAAAGTGTAGATCCAGATGAGCCGGCTCGTGACGAGCCGTCTCATCAGGATCTGCACTTTTTGCAAGTAATATAACTATTTTTAGAAACAAATTTACCCATTTTGATAAATGAACTGATCCAAATGTAATTTTGTTATTAATTTATTGGTCTAAAAATATCATGGACCAGTCCATGTCAGTTGCTTGGTGTTGAATTGGTTAAGTGGTATACGAGTGTAATTAAATAGCTTACCATAGAACACGACATGCAAACCCGTAGGATTCGATTGGTTCTCCCGGGATGTACCGAGCATGACAGTTTTAGTCTTTATGATAACTTAAACAGCTGACTTAATTCATGAGGTTTCTCGGCTCAACAGTTAATCACATCGTATGCTGTTCCCACAAACAGAAACTTTGTAATACAACTCCCAGGCGAAAAATAACAAAATAAATGTTACCAATTCATTATTTACTAAACATTAATAGTTCTGTTCGGATTATCTAGAGGGAGGGAAAGCGGAAAATAAATGTTTTTTCAAGATTCCAGACAATTTATTCACGATTTCTCATTTAAATTGATATGAAACCGGAAATAATGAACTTTCTATAGACCATAATTTCCGTTCACAGTGTAAAGTTCCTCCCAAAACGTTTCACCACAACAACTCAACTCATAAATAATCGTGGTATATGACATACATATGATGACGTAACATCTATTTTAATCTACTGTAGAAATTAGATCGATAATCGATAACCGACACTAGACCTCTGTTTAAGTCTCATCCGACAAACACAGTTAATATTATTAGGGTCAGACGTGGTATCGATTCTGCGGTCCCTGGATTACCAATCCAACGTGTTAACCACCGGACTACATATCCGTCTGTGCACAATCTCTGTTATAAAACTTAGACATGTTTATATAGTCATAAGCCTTCCAAAATTCGATAAATGCAAACCGAAAAACAGTTAATATTATTAGGGTCAGACGGGGTACATATCCGTTGGTGCACAATGTTTATATATAGTCATAAGCCTTCCAAAATTCGATAAATGCATGACACGTGACTGACTATGTTTTAAGTTATGTCTTTTGTCACCTAATTTGTCATTGACGACATTTAGTCAAACGTGTTCCTTTTCGTTCAAAGACATTCTGCTTATCAGATATTGCTTCATTAACTTCCGCCCAATGTGTTAATTATTGAGAAGCATATCTTATACATTGACGAGACCAACGGTTAGGCTAAATGCCGACTCTCCAGTTTTTAATTTAATTTAATCATATTTTATTGCAAATCAATAATACATATGTCATACACATACAGATTCATAGCATGACAATACAAATGGTTTGGGCCACACGTTTGATCAACATTAGACAACGGTCCGCACCAGAAAGCCATTATTGGTTGGAGGAAAGCCCCGGGTGCGTGTCCCTCTGAGCAGTATTCCAGGCGCGGGCAAGCACCCTGAGAGAATCACCGACCTTCCGCAAGCCAGCTGGATAGCTTCCTCACAAATAATCCGACACCCCAAGTTGGATTATAGCCTACAGCGGTGAGGGGCAAGTGATTTGAACTCAACGACCGTACCTACTTGTGTGTTTTTACGTTTATTTATCGTCGCTACCGGTTGCCCATATGAGCGACGCCTCCTGAAGAGATTAGTCATTTTAGATTTTTGTAGGATAGTGCAATGATACAAACATAGATCTACTTGGCCACGGAGACCGCTTAAATCTCCATTATTGGTTTACTTAGAATGTGCTGCACACCGAGATATTGTAAGGAGTGGATGATTAGATATTAGGATTATTGTCTGTGATTCATTTTGCGTTTATGCTTAGTACCGTGGTTTATTAGAATGCGTCGTGCGGCCCAGTACTTCCGGCTTCAGCATTCGAGGTTTCTGTTGGGGTTACCTCACCCTTAGGCTAGGGCTTTTAAGGCGGCCCATATATTCGCCTGATGCATCCATTGTAGGACACGTGGAGTATTTAATAGGAGTAGCTTTGCCATGTGCTATCCTGCATCGTCCTGGTAGGTACACCGCCATATGGTCCGGGACTGCTTATTTAATTCACAGCAAACCCCCATATCTGAGGGCCGTTCCCCTATCCGCCACCTGAGGACCCGCTAGGTAGGGGATGGTCGCCCCACTACTGAATTGGGAGCAGCATGGTCCCAGGGATTATTGTCTGATATTTGCCTTTTTTCAAGTAAGTCCACCTTCGGCTTCCAAACACACTTTAAACAATCACCATGCATGGTCTTCAAGTTGCTACTAAGGTGTTTCCGTCAGGCTCCGGGTTGTCGGTACGTCAAGGTCATTCAAGCAACATTGGTAATGAGTTCACTACTGCTTATGGTGGAAGTCATTATAGCGCCGTGGTAGTGCGTTCGTTTCAGGTGCGAAACGTCCGGAGTTCAAGCCGCGCTGGAGCTGTTACGATTGTGAAATTAGGCAAGGCAATTAAAGCCCACATTTCCTCTTCTCTATCCCCCGTGGCGATGGATTCCATAAGAAATGGGGTCTCGAGAGTGATCAATATAATTTGTAAAACGTGTTTCACAATCGAGCTAAAATAAAGTTGTATTAACTATAAACTAAATGTACTCGACTATGTTTGTTTCGATTGGAACACTATTTCTCTTCGATACTCTATTAAAGATAGTAAATCAGTCTTTATTCGCATTAATGGACATATATTGCACGGATATTCCCAGCATAGTGCGTTGGCCATGAGATATGATGAGCATTGTACACAATTTCCGTGATCACTCGATGAAATAAATTCCAATCTTACGCTAGTGAACACAATAAATATCCCTTATGTCTCATAGAACCAACACGTGTTTACAGACGGATCTGTAGTCCAGTGGTTAACACGCTGGTAATCCAGGGATCGTAGGTTCGATCCCCCGTCTGACCCTAATAAATTTAACAGTCTTTCAGATGTACATTAAACCTAGGTCTTGTGTCGGTGCTTTACACCGTGCACGTAAAAGAACAAGAGGAGAATCTGGAATGGGTCTCTGTCTGTATCATTGCACTATCCTCCAAAAATCTAAAATGACGTTTCTCTTCAGGAGGCGTCGCTCATATTAGCAACCGGTAGCGACGATAAATAAACGTAATACACACACACACGCGCACACCAACACGTTTACGGCACAATGCCAACCGTGATACATGGCTACAATAGTTGGTACGCTGTTCCTAAGAAGCGTACGTTGCGAAATCTTGAACGTTCGCTATACATGCCTGTTCATCCTCTCGCCGTTGAACGACAGTTTTGTTTGTTTGTTTAGTTTAAACAATATTTATTCTAATATTTGTACATGTAATCAAGAAATGAACAGTTTACATATAATTTAACAGCAGTAGACTGAAAGGGATTAGAACGAAAGAAAACTTATATAGTTCTTCTTGGGAGAAACTGACTTGTTTGTTTGTTTGTTTTTGTGGCTTAAAGTCGTAACAACAGCTCAGGTCATATAGCCACTCTCCAGTTATTACTGGTGGAGTAAGACCTCGAGTGCCCCCATTCGAGCAGTATTTCAGGCACGGACCGGCACCCAGGTAGAACCACCGACCTTCCGCAAGTCAGCCGAATAGCTTCCTCACATGGAGGAATTCTTCACTTCCAGTGGGATTCGAACCTACGACAGATTTGTAATTTGTTGTTTTTGCAAACGTTGTGCAAACAAATTTTAAAATGACTGTATATATAACGATTTGAATCCATGTGCTGTAAATGCATACGGCTACAAACGCACATGTACAGAAGCATTAGGCATGTTTCAAGCAGCTTACTCTCTTGGCGTTCCTAATCGCATTAACCCACAAACAAAGATGACATTCAATCCATAATCTGTATTCCGATGCCTTCTTAATTGCCAGTTTCTATTCGCATATGTGCCACACCACACTGGAACCTACTAAGCGCTGTTCCATGACATATGTTTAGAAGAGTCTTACAATAGTTTGCAACGTGAATCTAATTAAAAATAACGTTATGGAGCAAATTCCAATTTCGAACAATTTCTGCCGTGTGTTTTAAGTTTATTTATCGTCGCTACCGGTTGCCGATAATAGCGACGCCTCCTGATGACATTAGTCGTTTTAGATTTTTGGAGAATAGTACAATGATACAGACAGAGACTCATTCCAGAATCTCCCCTGGTTCTTTTAAATGCACGGTGTAAAGCACCGACATGAGATCTCTGTTTGAAGTCCCAATCGAAAAACAGTTAATAGTATTATGGTTAGACGGGGTACATATGAGTATGTAGGGCACACATCCGTCTGTTGGGTACATATCCGTCTGTGCACAGTGTTTATATAGTCATACGCCTTCCAAAATTCGATAACTGCATGAAACGTGACCTACCATGTTTAAGTTATGTCTTGTGTCACCTAATTTGTCATTGACGACATTTAGTCAAATGTGTTCCTTTTCGTTCAAAGACGTTTTGCTTAGCAGATATTGCTTCATTAACTTCCGCCCAATTTGATAATTATTGAGAAGTATATCTTATACATTGATGAGACCAACGCATTTACCACGACCAGGGATCTCTTTGATCAGTAGTAGATGTCTCGATGTCATACATAATCATATTGTCCAGGGTGCAGTGAATACGGTGTCCTCGTAGTAACCTATGTAAGTTAATTATGTTTTGAATAAATGGTTTTAGTCTAAACCTGATATTTCTTCTTTGGTCTTAAATATAAAATTAATTAAATAATTAGTCATTTTAGTGATGCTTATTAATATTAGAGCTTTTATGAGTTGTAGTATTTGAATCTATTTTAAGCTGTCTATATTATAAGAATTTAGATGAATTATACCTGATTGTAATATCTAGTCTCCTGTAACTCAATGTTTGAGTGGCAGCATACATTATGGTTTACTTTGAATCTATTTTAAGCTGTATATATTATAATAATTTAGATGAATTATATCTGATTGTAATATCTAGTCTCCTGTAATTCAATGTTTGAGTGGCAGCATACATTATGTTTTACTTTGAATCTAGTTTAAGCTGTATATATTATAATAATTTAGATGAATTATATCTGATTGTAATATCTAGTCTCCTGTAACTCAATGTTTGACTGGCAGCATACATTATGTTTTTATGTACATGTACTGTCTGTCTGTCTGTCTCTGTCTAACCGAATGGTTAGTAGTTCGTGCGCAACCAGAACCAGTATAGGTTCTTCTTCTTCTTCGTGTATACAGCACTCTTTCACGTATGAAGATTAGATGCTGGCGCCGTAACAAAAAGTGTTAGTTAAGTGCTTGATCAGAAAGTGCTCATTAGAAAGGATACAGTGAATAGACATATTTTTAGATATATTTTTAAGTGTTTTTTATAAAACTATGTACATAATTGTGGCAATTTATGCAAAGTATATTGGGGTAAGGACATACACAGGGATCAGGCCTTGAAGGCGTCCACTGTGTCTGCGGCATATATGGTGGGCGGTAGCATGTTCCACTGAGTGACGGCTCTAGGATAGAAAGAGTATTTGTACGAGTCTTTAGCTGCTTGTATGTGTTTGTAGGTATAGGTGTTACTGTGTCTGAAGGAATAATTAGATTACAGGGTGGTTGAATGGCAACTACATGGTGGATGATCTTATAAAACATGATGAGTCTGGTACGGATTCTTCTAATTTCCAAGGTGGACCAGTAGTGAGCATATCAGTTACAGAACTTGTATTGTGGTAGCGGTTGGATGTATAACGGGCTGCACGGTGTTGTAATTTCTCAATCTGACTAATTTGGCTTTTGGTATGTGGGTCCCGAACAGAAGATGAGTATTCTAGTTTGGGTCTGACGAGGGCTTTATAAGCATGGTCTTTTACTTTGGTAGAGTTGACTTTTAAATTTATGCGGAGGAATCCTAGTGACTGATTAGCTTTGCTTGTTATAGAGTTTATATGCTTATCCCATTTTAAATTATTCTGTAAAGTGAGGCCTAAATATTTTGCATGTTCGACAATTTCAAGGGGGTGGTTGTGAAGTTTGTATGTAAATTTAACTTGGTTTCTTTTTTGTGTGACATTTAGAACATTACATTTATCAGGGTGAAAATGCATGAGCCAATCCTGCTCCCACCTACCAGCAGCTTCTAGGTCAGATTGTAGGAGTTTTGCATCAGAAGTGTTGTTAATTTCTCTATATATAATGCTGTCATCTGCGAATAGTCTAAGGGTACTATGATTGAGGTATTCCGGGAAGTCGTTTATATAAATAAGAAAGAGGATAGGCCCCATGACAGTGCCCTGGGGTACTCCGGATGTGACTGGTACAGTGTCTGATGTTTCCCCTCCCCTTCCAGGACAACTGTCTGGGTCCTATCTCTCAAGAAGTCAGATATCCAATGAAGAGCATTACAATTGATACCGTATAATTGTAGTTTGTAGAGGAGGTGACGGTGAGAAACATTGTCAAATGCTTTCGCAAAATCCATAATGATGACGTCGGTTTGAATATGTTGTTAGATTCCGTTAGGTTTTGGAGAAATGAAATTAGCTGTGATTCGCAGGAACGGGAAGATCGAACATGTTGTAGATCATAGAGGATATTATTGTTTTCTAGGTGTGACATTACATTACTTGAGATAATATGTTCGAGGAGCTTGCAGCAAATACATGTGAGTGAAATTGGTCTGTAATTGATCGCATCATGCCTGTCGCCTTTTTTAAATACAGGACATACATTTGCGTGCTTCCAGTCTGTAGGGATTTCGCCAAGTGAGAGAGATTTATGAAACATTTTGGTAATAATTGGTGATATGGAGGTGCTACATTCTTTTAAGATTTTACTTTGCAGTTTGTCCGGTCCATCGGCTTTATGTGGTTTGATATTTTTCAGTAGCTTTTTAACTCCATTTTCAGTGATTGAGATGTCTTTCATTTGTGGATGAGGGCTTGGGCCTTTGTCAGGTATATCGTCATTAGTGACAGGGGTAAAAGCTTTTTGGAATTGTTTATTGAGTATGTTGGATTTATGTCCTTAAATCCCACACTGCCTGTTCTCTCACCCTCAGGCGATGTATTCCAATATTAGGAATGAGATCTCGAGAGCTATTATATAGTATTGTTGTATTATTCATGAATTCAACACCAAAAAGCAAACTTGTCAATTTAGCTAAATATATTTATTTAGCAACAAGTAAAAGAAATGATATTAATTAACTAAATGAATGTTACTACATGTAAAATAATGATTTGTGAGACACTGAATACCAACTATATCGTTAAACAACAATGTATGTCGTAAATGTTAGTGCTATGCTTACTCATACCTTATATATATATTATGCTTTTCTGTAAACTTCGTATGTATCCGCCAATCATGTTTCTTGGCGATGTACATGTTTATGCCAATACAAACTTTGACTTGATTTGACTTGACTTGTAAGATTATTTCGCAACACGCGCATTTGTATGAAAAACAATTAATACTTTTCTTGTTCAATTGTTGGATTAAAATGCGTATTTTGGACTTTCCAGAATATGAATAAGTTATCAAACATTCGCGTGCAGAAAACATTCCATTCTGCGATAATGGAAACTTCTAGGAGGAGATCCATTTCATACGGATAGTGGCTACGTTAGAGCTGCCTTCCTGTCAATTTATCTCACTACTACATCACGTGATTATGACATATTTACAAGACTTGTTTAGTTTAAACTTTATTTCTTATACAACGATTGCGAAGAAAGTTTTTTAACAATTTATATTAATCACTCACGTTGGACAACTTATATTAATCACTCTCGAGACCTCATTCCTGGTGAAATCCATCGCCACGAGGGAGAGAGAAGATGCAATGTGAATTTTAAATGCCTTGCCTAAGGGATCAATCGTAACGGCTCCAGCGGGACTCGAACTCGGGGCATTTCGCACCTTGAGCGAACGCGCTAACACTGGGCTACCACGACTTGCACATTTGTTTATGAATGTAAAGGTCGTTTCTATGTGCCCAGTTAACAAATGTATTCATAAATAATGTGTAGGCCTACATTCGCATGTCTTAGCAAATATATACAGCTTTACTTTAAAGCAGAATTACATCCTATGAAATAAAAGATATTTGAAAAATTCAATTTTTACGTATGGGTAGCAATGCTGCTACACATTCTAACATTATACTTTGTATGCTTATGTTCATTTGGTAAACAGTTTTAGCAGGACTCTCTGAGTCGATCGGTCACGCACTTGTTTACAACCGGAACGCATCGTCCGCACTTGTTTACATTCGGAATGCATCGTCCCCATTTGTCCCACGTTGTATTTTTTAATTAAATTACTTGATATGTTGATTCATACCTCTGTTAGCTAAGTCTTTTAGGGACATGTCTACAACCCCGCGAGGGATTCGACATTAGAGGAAGATAGATAGATAGTATTTCATGTTCAAAATATATACGTTGTTTTCTACATCCTCTGTTGTTTCACGCATGCTCGCTGTGCGTGTTTATATGTTGTGTGTTGATAAACAAATTCGCGTATACGACGGTTTAAATTTATTGGAATGTTATCGTTTCTGAGCGACTATTTCGATTTTTGTAAACACACACACATTAGTATTTATATTTTACCCAAAACATCCTTTATTACGATGTAATGCTGCTTTAATTGTGCTATACACCGAGATATTTTCTGGAGAAGATGGTTAGCAATTGTGATTAACGTTATTAATGTATTATATGTTAAATATTCATCAAGCTGTAAGTAACATTTTGCAATATGCATAGAAGTTATCGTGGGCGTACAGGTTTTCATATACCTCTATAGTGTGTCAGTGAAGAACTTCTAGTCAGTCTCTTTTCTAACATATGAAATACTATTACTATGTAAAGTGATAATTCTTGCATTTAATGCGCTTGACTTTAACTCAGATTGCATAACATCTTTTAAAATAAAACAACGATTTCATTCATATGTGAATTCAAATTTCGTGTACAAGACGGATCTGTAGTCCAGTGGTAACACGCTGGACTGGACGCTGGTTCGATCCCCCGTCAGACCCTAATAAATTTAACAGTCTTTCAGATGGGACATTAAACCGAGGTCTTGTGTCGATGCTTTACACCGTGCACGTAAACGAACCAGAGGAGACTCTGGAATGGGTCTCTGTCTGTATCATTGTACTATCCTCCAACAATCTAAAATGACAAATCTCTTCAGGAGGCGTCGCTCATATGGGCAACCGGTAGCGACGATAAATAAACGTAAAACACACACGTGTACAATAATTGTTTTCCTGTCATTTTTCACATGACTGGCACGTGCCCTTGCAAGTAATTCATTATGCTTCGTTTTTACAAAATTAACAACCATTTCTTTTATGCTTTCCAGTGAATGATTGTTCTCGGTGAAAGAAAATGCTATCTTTCACTTTCGCTGTTTTCAAATGTTCTCCATTTCTTTATGTATACCTCTGTTTCAGGAATATGTAGGGTAATCGTGAATGAGATTAATGAACACAATAACATTTACGTATTTTCGATTTATAATGTGAATATTTATTCTGTTTGCTTTGCTGATTTTGTTGCTGGTAGCAATGACGTCATTATTCAGGGGTAACGAAAACAGGGGCGATTGACTATAACCTTTTAAAGCGACATTACATCGCTAAAAAGCAAATGAAATGCATTTTTCACATATAAATGTATTGCTACTACAAATTCTTCCGAATACTTTCGGACAATAACATTGAATCAATAAACAGTGTTTTTGCGGTCTACAAACTTTCAAAATTGAAAGTAGGATTTCATATAACGATAAACCTGTACCATGTATCGTTTTATTCAGGATACACGCGTTGTATTACGCATGGATGTCGACCCTATTTACATTATTTTGTTATGTAAACAAACCGCGTATACGACGCTTGTTTATTAGTTGAACTACTCGGTTTTTGAGGCAAATATTTGGAAATAAATTAAACCATATAATAGGATATTACATTCTGTAGAAATTTGCATTTTCATTGATGTAGTGTCGCTTTAAGATGTATATTTTATGTAAATAACACACACACACCCTGTATGGTTAGCTATTTGCCATTGAATCACCAGTAGCTAAAAAAAAAGGATAACTTTAGGATAGCTTTGCTTGTCTATGAATTACATGTCTTGTCCATTTTAATAGAACATGCACAGTGAAACATTAATGTACACCAGATCATCAGAGGTCTTTATACATTTATGTGTGGCTTAACTATCCATTTACTCTAGCCTATTCAACCATTTCTCTTGGGATTAATACCTAGCTGTAGATGGCGCATTATAAACCTCTTAACTGTATATGATGTGCCATTAGAAATATCACTCGTTCAATAGCAACCAGAACGGAAGTAGATCCGTAATCCAATCGCGAGTTCGATTTCGCACCTCACCATAATACTATTGGATGAGGCAGGGATGCTCCAAAGACGTAAAATGACTAATATACTATTGAAGACGTCGCCAAGAAGGGCAGCGAGTCGACGATACTTGCTACCCATACGTAAAATTTGAATGTTTCAAATATCTTTTATTTCATACGATGTAATGCTGCTTTAAAGTCGCACACACATCCTAGGTTATATGGCGACTCTCCAGTTATTATTGACCACCGAGTAATGTTTCTTTATTTCTTTCCGACAAGGACGGGCACACGGATAGAACCACTGACTTTTCACAAGCCATGTGAATTATGTGTTGTATGCTTACTCCCATTTGATACTAATCTGCTATAGTGATCATATTTGACGGATCGGAACACATATACTAGTATTAAAACTGATGCATTTCCATCTGGAACAATCAAGACAAGTAACGGATTTTATCCATCATAGTTCTTAAATAGTTACGAGATTTAGCCTAGACATTGCATGCAATGTTTGTGTCTTGAGTGGATTTTGCATTATTTCTGGTACTTTTCATACAGCTATGTGCTAAATTGCTTTTGTAAAATGTTCAGCCAAAATCACCTGTGTGGTATGGAAGCGTGGATACGTTGGGATAGATGATAATGGAAAATTGTAATAAATTGTGGCGCCCACAGTCCAGTGATGGAGCTTTTGGGTCTGGGATGGAGTGGGCGACGCTCGGTGACATTAAGTATATAGTGTCATTGAGCAAGATACATTGCACATATTGCTTCATACTTTGTGGTTAGCTCATCATTTTCTATGTTCTACCTTTGTGTGTACATGTCCCACCTTGGAGCATTGTCGTACAGTCAGTATGTTGTCGTGGAAAAGACCACCCTAATTTCCTGTTTAGAAATCAGTACTCAATTCTCCACCCACCGCAAGCGACATGCACCTTTCTCACATATCATCTTCGTGTGTTTTACGTTTATTTAGCGTCGCTACCGGTTGCCCATATGAGCGACGCCTCCTGAAGAGATTAGTCATTTTAGATGTCTGGAGGATAGTGCAATGATATAGACATATAGACCATTCCATGCGTCTCATCTGGTTCTTTTACGTGCACAGTGTACAGCACCGACACGAGACCTCGGTTTAATGTCCCATCTGAAAGACTGTTAATTTTATTAGGGTCAGACGGGGGATCGAACCTGCGATCCCTGGATTACCAGCCCAGCGTGTTACCACTGGACTACAGATCAGTCTGTATTTTTCTATTATTATGTTACAATATACTATGGCCCAACGATAACGTGTTATTTACAAGCATTACTATAAATAGGTTTGGAATAAGCCAAATCAATACGTAGGGTGTAATAAATAATCATGTGTACCAAGTAATGCATACATAAATGATAATAAACTTCTTTTTACCCGTTATAATAATATTAGCCCGTGCTATCTTTTTCGCGGGAATCACGTTATCGTTAGGGTATAGTAGTAGTATTTAGTTATTTATTATTGAACTCAATACATGCATAGTCACGATATATACTTATCTGTTTGTGTTGAGGAATAAATTAGCCTGAATTAAGAGACCATTACTGCTTAGAGACCGAATTTAGCCCGTCCCTTTGGTGGACTCTTAATACATGTTTGACTGTATATGATAGTGTGTCAGCATCAATGTACCGCGAATGTACCGCGAGAGTACCACGAGAGTACCGTGAGAGTACCGCGAGAGTACCGTGAGAGTACCGCGAGAGTACAGCGAGAGTACCATGAGAGTACCATGAGAGTACCGCGAGAGTACCACGAGAGTACCGTGAGAGTACCGCGAGAGTACAGCGAGAGTACCGTGAGAGTACCGTGAGAGTACCATGATAGTACCATGAGAGTACCGTGAGAGTACCATGAGAGTACCATGAGAGTACCATGAGAGTACCATGAGAGTACCGCGAGAGTACCGCGAGAGTACCGCGAGAGTACCATGAGAGTACCGCGAGAGTACCGTGAGAGTACCGCGAGAGTACCACGAGAGTACCATGAGAGTACCGTGAGAGTACCATGAGAGTACCGTGAGAGTACCATGTGAGTACCATGTGAGTACCATGAGAGTACCGCGAGAGTACCACGATATTACCGCGAGAGTACCATGAGAGTACCGCGAGAGTACCATGAGAGTACCGTGAGAGTACCATGAGAGTACCGTGAGAGTACCATGATAGTACCGCGAGAGTACCATGAGAGTACCGCGAGAGTACCATGAGAGTACCGTGAGAGTACCATAAGAGTACCGCGAGAGTACCGTGAGAGTACCGTGAGAGTACCGCGAGAGTACCGTGAGAGTACCATGAGAGTACCGCGAGAGTACCATGAGAGTACCGCGAGAGTACCATGAGAGTACCGTGAGAGTACCATGAGAGTACCATGAGAGTACCATGATAGTACCCGAGAATACCATGAGAGTACCGTGAGAGTACCGTGAGAGTACAGTGAGAGTACCGTGAGAGTACCATGAGAGTACCGCGAGAGTACCGCGAGAGTACCGTGAGAGTACCGTGAGAGTACCATGAGAGTACCATGAGAGTACCGCGAGAGTACCGTGAGAGTACCATGAGAGTACCATGAGAGTACCGAGAGAGTACCATGAGAGTACCGTGAGAGTACAGTGAGAGTACCGTGAGAGTACAGTGAGAGTACCGTGAGAGTACCGTGAGAGTACCATGAGAGTACCATGAGAGTACCGCGAGAGTACCATGAGAGTACCGCGAGAGTACGGTGAGAGTACCGTGAGAGTACCATGAGAGTACCATGAGAGTACCGTGAGAGTACCATGAGAGTACCGTGAGAGTACCATGAGAGTACCGTGAGAGTACCGTGAGAGTATCATGAGAGTACCGCGAGAGTACCATGAGAGTACCGTGAGAGTACCGTGAGAGTACCGTGAGAGTACCGTGAGAGTACAGTGAGAGTACCGTGATAGTACCGTGAGAGTACCGTGAGAGTACCGCGAGAGTACCATGAGAGTACCATAAGAGTACCGCGAGAGAACCATGAGAGTACTGCGAGAGTACCATGAGAGTACCATGAGCGTACCGTGAGAGTACAGTGAGAGTACCGTGAGAGTACCGTGAGAGTACCGCGAGAGTACCATGAGAGTACCATAAGAGTACCGCGAGAGAACCATGAGAGTACTGCGAGAGTACCATGAGAGTACAGCGAGAGTACCATGAGAGTACCATGAGAGTACCGTGAGAGTACAGTGAGAGTATCGTGAGAGTACCGTGAGAGTACCATGAGAGTACCATGAGAGTACCGTGAGAGTACCGTGAGAGTACAGCGAGAGTACCATGAGAGTACCATGAGCGTACCGTGAGAGTACAGTGAGAGTACCGTGAGAGTACCGTGAGAGTACCGCGAGAGTACCATGATAGTACCATAAGAGTACCGCGAGAGAACCATGAGAGTACCGCGAGACTACCATGAGAGTACAGCGAGAGTACCATGAGAGTACCGTGAGAGTACAGTGAGAGTACCGTGAGAGTACCGTGAGAGTACCATGAGAGTACCGCGAGAGTACCATGAGAGAACCATGAGAGTACCGCGAGAGTACCATGAGAGTACCGCGAGAGTACCGCGAGAGTACCATGAGAGTACCGCGAGAGTACCGCGAGAGTACCGCGAGAGTACCGCGAGAGTACCATGAGAGAACCATGAGAGTAACAACATATTTAAATCATTGTGTTGTATGTGTATGGTTTGCATACTATTTCATTTAAACAATGCATCTGAGATGGTACGGTGGTCGTTTGATCGGACAGGTGGGTTTTCTCCGGCTACTCCGGTTTCCTCCCACACAAATGACAACATATACGCTTTCATCCGCGGCAACGAGAGTGATTAATATAAGTTGTTAGAACTTTCTTCGCAATCGTTGTAAAAGAAATAAAGTTTAAACTTTTAATGCATCTGTTAGTTAACGTTCGCACATTCGTTCTTTTAAAGCGACATTACATCGGTGAAAACGCAAATGTCTGCAGAATGTAATTTGCTATTATATGGTATTATTTCCCCCCCAAATATTTGCCTCAAAAACTGAGTATTTCAACAAATAAACAAACGTCGTATACGCGGTTTGTTGACATAACAAAATAATGTAAATAGGGTTGACATTCATGCGTAATACAACGCGTGTATCCTGAATAACACGAGTTATGGTACATATTTACCGTGAAATCGCACATATGCATATATATGTGTAGATTAATCTTAATTAAATTATCTCTAATCGAAAGTATCGCGTGTTTAGTATTGATTCTAATGACAAACTAACGTCAATTCAGGAGCGCGGATGACCGTTATATGGAATCCTAATTTCATTTGTGAAAGTTAGTATACCACAAAAACACTGTTTATGGATTCAATGTTAATGTTCGAATGTATTCAGAAGAATGTGTAGTAGCAATGCATTTATACGTGAAAAAATGCATTTTATTTACTTTTTGCGATGTAATGTCGCTTTAATGTAGTATAGACCTAAAATGCATTTTATTTGCTTTTTGTGATGTAATGTCGCTTTAATGTAGTATAGACCTAAAATGCATTTTATTTGCTTTTTTGCGATGTATTGTCGCTTTAAGCAATGATTATATTAGAGTAACTTGCATAATCTGTATTATAGAATACTAACAGAAAGTGGCGTGTGTGCGTTGATAACCAGCTGTTTCTCAGTATTCTAAATTCACATAATTTCTTCATTTTAAATTCGATTTTCATAGTTATTTCACCAGTAAGATTGCTCAGTCGTTAGATGTTCAAATACCAGTTGTTTTTCTAATTTCAATTCCAATTTCCTCTGACATTTACGTGTCAAATGCAATGTACAAATACATCACACACTACGATGCTAGAAAGGCATGTATTGCATGTTAAACGAAGTATGCAATGTTAAGCTTACATAAATCACTAGTTATAGTATTAACTAACGTAGAAACAGAAACGTTACATCTTCGTGAAATTATCAAAATACTGTGTTTGGTCTGTTTTGGGGGTTTAACGTAGCACGAACAGTTTCGATCACATTGCGACAATTGGGCTATTAGTGGTGGAGGATGTCCCCGAATACCCATTCAAGCAGTATTTCAGACAAGGAACTGCACCCGGATATAACCACCGACCTTCCGCGAGCCAGCTGGATAACTTCCTCACATGAAATAATTCGACAACATAAGTGGGATTCGAACCTGCAGTGGTGAGGGGCAAAGTCGTCATTATAAACCACTCGACCACGGAGGTCCCTCTGATATACTTTGTATCCGGCGGTATGATATAATAGATGTTAGCCACGAGATAACTCATTTGAACAATTAAATCAATGTATTAGGTTGCCTACCTTTCCCCGGATCCAGATTTATGAATCATTCTATTCTTTAGCGTCTAAGACTTTAGGCATCTTAGTGTACAAAGGCAATGTTAAGTGGTGAAGACGTCGAGCAGGAAGGAAGACACAATCAAAGAATTCTCTAGACAGGAAGCTATATGTGACATTTGTAACGTACAAATGTGCCATTACGCTATTTATATCAACAATGTATTTAAAATAAAACATTACGGCTGGTTTTTCTCACATGCAATTTACATTGGACGTATTTGCATTGAAATAGCACTAGTTACCGGCGGGATTCAACCATTAAACTTGGACGTATTTGCATTGAAATAGTACTAGTTACCGGCGGGATTCAACCATTAAACTTGGACGTATTTGCATTAAAATAGCACTAGTTACCGGCGGGATTCAACCATTAAACTTGGACGTATTTGCATTGAAATAGTACTAGTTACCGGCGGGATTCAACCATTAAACTTGGACGTATTTGCATTGAAATAGCACTAGTTACCGGCGGGATTCAACCATTAAACTTGGACGTATTTGCATTGAAATAGCACTAGTTACCGGCGGGATTCAACCATTAAACGTGGACGTATTTGCATTGAAATAGCACTAGTTACCGGCGGGATTCAACCATTAAACTTGGACGTATTTGCATTGAAATAGCACTAGTTACCGGCGGGATTCAACCATTAAACTTGGACGTATTTGCATTGAAATAGCACTAGTTACCGGCGGGATTCAACCATTAAACGTGGACATATTTGCATTGAAATAGCACTAGTTACCGGCGGGATTCAACCATTAAACGTGGACGTATTTGCATTGAAATAGCACTAGTTACCGGCGGGATTCAACCATTAAACTTGGACGTATTTGCATTGAAATAGCACTAGTTACCGGCGGATTCAACCATTAAACTTGGACGTATTTGCATTGAAATAGCACTAGTTACCGGCGGGATTCAACCATTAAACGTGGACGTATTTGCATTGAAATAGCACTAGTTACCGGCGGGATTCAACCATTAAACGTGGACGTATTTGCATTGAAATAGCACTAGTTACCGGCGGGATTCAACCATTAAACTTGGACGTATTTGCATTGAAATAGCACTAGTTACCGGCGGGATTCAACCATTAAACGTGGACGTATTTGCATTGAAATAGCACTAGTTACCGGCGGGATTCAACCATTAAACGTGGACATATTTGCATTGAAATAGCACTAGTTACCGGCGGGATTCAACCATTAAACGTGGACGTATTTGCATTGAAATAGCACTAGTTACCGGCGGGATTCAACCATTAAACTTGGACGTATTTGCATTGAAATAGCACTAGTTACCGGCGGGATTCAACCATTAAACGT
Organism: Archivesica marissinica; assembly: GCA_014843695.1. Lineage (NCBI taxonomy): Eukaryota > Metazoa > Mollusca > Bivalvia > Venerida > Vesicomyidae > Archivesica > Archivesica marissinica. The sequence goes on from CM026404.1 coordinate 90,292,729, forward strand.
GGACGTATTTGCATTGAAATAGCACTAGTTACCGGCGGGATTCAACCATTAAACGTGGACGTATTTGCATTGAAATAGCACTAGTTACCGGCGGGATTCAACCATTAAACGTGGACGTATTTGCATTGAAATAGCACTAGTTACCGGCGGGATTCAACCATTAAACTTGGACGTATTTGCATTGAAATAGCACTAGTTACCGGCGGGATTCAACCATTAAACTTGGACGTATTTGCATTGAAATAGCACTAGTTACCGGCGGGATTCAACCATTAAACTTGGACGTATTTGCATTGAAATAGCACTAGTTACCGGCGGGATTCAACCATTAAACGTGGACGTATTTGCATTGAAATAGCACTAGTTACCGGCGGGATTCAACCATTAAACTTGGACGTATTTGCATTGAAATAGCACTAGTTACCGGCGGGATTCAACCATTAAACTTGGACGTATTTGCATTGAAAT
>CM026404.1:90294196-90299196 GCA_014843695.1 Archivesica marissinica
TACACTCGACCTCACTCGACCGTATACACTCGACCGACCGTATACACTCGACCGTATACACTCGACCTCACTCGACCGTATACACTCGACCGTATACACTCCACCTCACTCGACCGTATACACTCGACCGACCGTATACACTCGACCGTATACACTCGACATCACTCGACCGTATACACTCGACCTTACACACTCGACCGTATACACTCCACCTCACTCGACCGTATACACTCAACCATATACACTCGACCGTATACATTCGACCTCACTCGAGCGTAAACACTCGACCGTATACACTCCACCTCACTCGACCGTATACACTCGACATCACTCGACCATATACACTCGACCTCACTCGAGTGTAATCACTCGACCGTATACACTCGACCTCACTCGACCGTATACACTCGACATCACTTGACCGTATACACTCGACCTTACACACTCGACCTCACTCGACCGTATACACTCGACCTCACTCGACCGTATACACTCCACCTCACTCGACCGTATACACTCGACCAACACCACCTCACTCGACCATATACACTCGACCTCACTCGACCGTATACACTCCACCTCACCCGACCGTATACACTCGACATCACTCGACCGTATACACTCGACCTCACTCGACCGTAAACACTCGACCACACACACCTCGACCAACCCACTCACTCGACCATATACACTCGACCGTATACACTCGAACTCACTCGACCGTATACACTCGACCTCACTCGACCGTATACACTCGAACCTCACTCGACCGTATACACCACCAATACACTCACCCACCCGACCGTATACAATCGACCTCACTCGACCAAACCCACCAAACACCACCACCACCCAACACCACCAACACCACGTATACACTCGACCTCACTCGACAGTATACACTCAACCTCACTCGACCGTATACACTCGACCGTATACACTCGACCTTACACACTCGACCATAAACACTCGACCTCACTCGACCATATACACTCGACCTATACACTCGACCACACCAACACCACCCACCAACCAATACACTCGACCGTATACACTCGACCTCACTCGACCGTATACACTCGACCTCACTCGACCGTATACACTCGACCTCACTCGACCGTATACACTCGACATCACTCGACCGTATACACTCGACCTTAAACACTCGACCGTATACACTCCACCTCACTCGACCGTATACACTCGACATCACTCGACCGTATACACTCGACCTCACTCGAGCGTAATCACCACATATACACTCGACCTCACTCGACCATATACACTCGACCGTATACACTCGACCGTATACACTCGACCTATACACCACCCACTCGACCGTATACACTCGACCTCACTCGACCGTATACACTCGACCGTATACACTCGACCTCACTCGACCGTATACACTCGACCATATACACTCACCTCACTCGACCTATACACTCGACCTCACTCGACCGTATACACTCGACCTATTACACTCGACCTCACTCGACCGTATACACTCGACCTCACTCGACCGTATACACTCGACCGTATACACTCGACCTCACTCGACCGTATACACTCGACCGTATACACTCGACCTCACTCGACCGTATACACTCGACCTCACTCGACCGTATACACTCAACCATATACACTCGACCTCACTCGACCGTATACACTCGACCTCACTCGACCGTATACACTCGACCTCACTCGACCGTATACACTCGACCGTATACACTCGACCAACACACTACACCACCCACTCGACCGTATACACTCGACCTCACTCGACCGTATACACTCGACCGTATACACTCGACCATACACTCGACCGTATACACTCGACATCACTCGACCGTATACACTCGACCTTACACACTCGACCGTATACACTCGACCTCACTCGACCGTATACACTCGACATCACTCGACCGTATACACTCGACATAACTCGACCGTATACACTCGACCTTACACACTCGACCGTATACACTCGACCTCACTCGACCGTATACACTCGACCTCACTCGAGCGTAATCACTCGACCGTATACACTCGACCGTATACACTCGACCATATACACTCGACCTCACTCGACCGTATACACTCGACCTCACTCGACCGTATACACTCGACCGTATACACTCGACCTCACTCGACCGTATACACTCGACCTCACTCGACCGTATACACTCGACCGTATACACTCGACCGTATACACTCGACCGTATACACTCGACATCACTCGACCGTATACACTCGACCTTACACACTCGACCGTATACACTCCACCTCACTCGACCGTATACACTCAACCATATACACTCGACCGTATACACTCGACCTCACTCGAGCGTAATCACTCGACCGTATACACTCGACCGTATACACTCGACCTCACTCGACCGTATACACTCGACCTCACTCGACCGTACACACTCGACCGTATACACTCGACCGTATACACTCGACCTCACTCGACCGTATACACTCGACCTCACTCGACCGTATACACTCGACCTCACTCGACCGTATACACTCGACCTCACTCGACCGTATACACTCGACATCACTCGACCGTATACACTCGACCTTAAACACTCGACCGTATACACTCCACCTCACTCGACCGTATACACTCGACATCACTCGAGCGTATACACTCGACCTCACTCGAGCGTAATCACTCGAGCATATACACTCGACCCACTCGACCATATACACTCGACCGTATACACTCGACCGTATACACTCGACCGTATACACTCGACCTCACTCGACCGTATACACTCGACCTCACTCGACCGTATACACTCGACCGTATACACTCGACCTCACTCGACCGTATACACTCGACCATATACACTCGACCTCACTCGACCTATACACTCGACCTCACTCGACCGTATACACTCGACCTATGTACACTCGACCTCACTCGACCGTATACACTCGACCTCACTCGACCGTATACACTCGACCTCACTCGACCGTATACACTCGACCGTATACACTCGACCTCACTCGAGTATACACTCGACATCACTCGACCGTATACACTCGACCTTACACACTCGACCGTATACACTCCACCTCACTCGACCGTATACACTCGACTCATCGACCCACTCGATCACCGACCATACACTCGACCATAACTCGACCATCACTCGACCGTATACACTCGACCTCACTCGACCATATACACTCGACCGTATACACTCGACCTCACTCAACCATATACACTCATACACTCGACCTCACTCGACCGTATACACTCATACACTCGACCTCACTCGACCATACACTCGACCTCACTCGACCGTATACACTCGACCTCACTCGACCGTATACACTCATACACTCGACCTCACTCGACCATATACACTCATACACTCGACCTCACTCGACCGTATACACTCGACCTCACTCGACCGTATACACTCATACACTCGACCTCACTCGACCGTATACACTCATACACTCGACCTCACTCGACCGTATACACTCATACACTCGACCTCACTCGACCATATACACTCATTCACTCGACCTCACTCGACCGTATACACTCATACACTCGACCAAACTTACTTGATCTTATTCACCCGGCCACGGATGGCCACTTAATCATACTCAGATATTGCGAATGTCGCCGTCTTGCAATCCTGAAAACCTTTAAGAAATATCCTGAACAGGGTATTCAATAATACAGTACACGTATAATAATAAATAAAATTTTATTTAACAAAGGTTGTATATACATGTATTAATAAATATTACAAAACGCATGCATCTCTTTTTCTCCTAACGCAATAGGAAACAACATCAAATCATCACAAATCATCAAACTTTAGACAATTAAGTATCAGAAAAATAAAAACATCACCCCTACCTACTCTGTCCACATATAAAGTCATTTGCATTTCTTGACATAGCCATCCGTATTCAAACAATACCACCACCCCGCTACGAAAAGCACCTTGCTATTGATTACCTATTTTACAGATTAGTTCCCTATAGCATCTGTACTACACGTCGTCACACTAACACATGCACACATGTATGCATGAACCTAAAGTTTTATCAAATGTTTATTTCTTTTCTGCAAGGAATTGTATATTAATTGTATATGTATACATGTATATATATATAATATTAAAGCATATCAGAAATATGGGCAATGCTATATACCCCTTGAATTGTTTTTTGGTTATTGTCGGGCTTAGGTCATATGGCGACCCCCTCCAGCTAATGCTAGTGTATGAAGACAAATGGTCAAGTACTACAAGCCAACTGTGGTCATCTTATGAGACACAATTCAGCATATGGCGACTCCCCCCTCTCCAGCTAATGCTAGTGAATGAAGACAAACGGGCAAGAACTACAAGCCACTGTGGTCATCTTATGAGACACATTTCAGGTTCCTATTTTAATCTAGAAATACTCTATGAAATACTCAGCATTCTAATTTTCTGGTAGTCAGTATCTATGTCGTTGGTATCTTCTTCCAGCTCAAACAGCTGTTGTAAAAGTAGTTCCGTCTTTGTCCAACCTAGAAGAGAAACACTAGTACCATATGCTATTGTGGCACTTGGCATCACGGATAGGTAATTTCTAAACGATAACCAAGTAGGATTAACAAGCTGAACTTGTAATCCAGAGGTCGCAGCTTTCCCCCCCCCCCCCCCACACCCCCGATGTATCATACTAAACTGACTCATCTTTATACAAAGGTTTCGTGTCCGTGTATTACACCGAGCACGTAAAGAAACCAGAGGAGAATCTGGAATGGGTCTCTGTCGGTATCATTGCACTATCCTCCAAAATCTAAAATGGCTAATCTCTTGAGGAGGCATCGGTAGCGACGATAAATAAACGTAAAACACACACACAACGATAGCCAGTATCCATTGGAGACGAGGTCTCGCCGGGTTAGGCTTAAAGTTATGGCTTAATGCTAGAGTAAGTCACGGGATATACATTGCATAGGAGCATATGTCATA